>ML782071.1:76352-130022 GCA_009831015.1 Picea engelmannii | reverse complement strand
GATACCTTAGGTGACCCCTTTGAATGGTAAAGGGATGTTGATTATATCAAAAGGAGGTCAAAAAGGGTGGTACTGGCATATAGTTGGAGGTCAATGGTATGTAGTATGGGCAAAGAACATGGTCAAAACCGGGGACCAACACTAGTGATATGGGTAGAAGAATGAAAATTGGGTATACCTTCTGCAAATCATGTACCCCTATTTTGATTTTGAGTGGTATCCTCTAGCCTCGAAGATTCCTCCTTCAATGGGTAGATTTTTGCATGGGTGTTTTCCTTTGAATATGGGGATATTAAGACTAACTCGAGATACATAAAGTCCCTTTGTTCAACCATTGATGCATTAACCTTCCATTCTCCCTTTGAAATAGACTAGTCCACTTCTAGATTTTATTCATCATTCACTGGGTGAGCCTTCACTATCTCATCCTTCCTCCAAAACTTCCTAAAAAAGGGTTTAAAACAATCTCTTTCTATATGTTCATGCATATGACATATCACACATCTAAATGGAACATTATAGAAATTAAGGACATGTTGATGGACTCTAATTCCTAACATTATTTCCACACTTTCTACCAAACCCCCCTTAATATCAATCTCCACTAAGAATTTGGCCACTAGCTTGAAGACAATGTTTTTGACATAAGAATACACCATAAGAAACTTAGCTAGTTTATTCCATAACAACTCCAAGAATTTTTCATTCCAAAACTTTAGGGGGAGCCTCAAAACTTTGACCTAGATTAGAATCATGGAAATTGATTTGATTATAGGGTCAAAGCATGCATGCCAAGGTTTCAAAGAGAGGAATGAAGATTCCCAAAACGAGCTTCCATTTATAATTCTACAAGCATCCTCTTAAATTTTGTAAAGAAACTTAGCCAGATTCTGGGCATCATATAATATACATGACCATACCCTATTACTGGCTTCTAGAATTGTTGCATCCAAGAATTTGAAGTTTATGTTGCTAAGTGTCTCTCATAGAATTTGCTAAGCAAATCCTTGCCTAAGAGCTACCCCAAAAACATTTTCTACTACAATATTGACCTTCTCCTTTCTTTGCTTAATCACCTTCCTTCTTTTCTTATTGTGGTTTCCCTCTTTAGGATTTGTTTTAATTTCCTTCTCTTTATGTCCTCCACAAAATTACCCCCAATCCAAATCAACACTAATAAACCCTACACCTTTAACCATATCAATGGAAGACTCATGAAAAGGACTTTCCACTTATCTTTGAAATGAACGTGATCCATAATTTTGTTGCACCATCTCGTAGATGGTCAAAGAGACTATAGGATAATTACATAGCTTCCAAGAAATCAATACAATACCCTCCAAACCAAAATATTGAAAGAATTCTTTCATCCCTGGCTTTGATGTACATACTTCTTTTGATGTGGCCTCAAATGAGTTACAAGAGGAGTAGCACAACCATTCAATGCCTCTAGCAGGAAAACCGTCCTCAAGATTTGAAAACACACACTCAATATGTGGTCTTGAGCCTATAGTACCAATATCATAATTAAGATTGACATCACCTATTAAGACTCTTAATAGTTTTTTCTATCCACTTTGACTTCAAAAAATAAGGTTCCTAATTCCTTTGGAGTACCTCCCCTTTGCACCCCAAGATCACTCAGAAAATATATCCATGCCTTCAATATGGTCATCCAAATAATTGATGATCTTGATATCTTCGAAACCTTAGACTTCAATTCTTCTCATAACCCATGTCACATTGATTATCTTTACCCTAGAGCTCGGTTAATTATTTATGCATCATTCTTATTTTCAATTATGAATGTTTATATCTTTTTTAGGAATTTAATTTATCATTCCAAAATTAAACCTAAGCTATAATGGATAGGATAAATGTGAAATCAAACTCTAAAAAACCTAAGCTATAAATTATAGTCACTAGGATAAATATAACTAGGATAAATTATACCTTAGGTATAAATATAACTATGTGAAATCATAGTTATATTTACAATGAATAGGATAAATGTGAAATCAAACTCTAGTGACTCTAAGCATCTCTACTTTATGGAGCACTGACATATGCCAAAGGTAACCACAAGATTTGAACCAGAGAATAATCTTCACACTAACCAATTACCCTACTACGTACTTAGAAACCTATCCATATGATATGATGCAGGCATTTGATCACCTTAGTTCAGCGGAAACACTAAGCAAAAATTTGAAAACTTAACATCACCATGTTAAATGTTGGAAATTTAATATGTTCAATGCTAATACAGAAATAATTTCTTTAAATAATTCTAACGTGTGACGAATATATTTCAATGCTCTTGAAACAAGTGGTTGTCATATATCAGAACATTGATACTCTTCACTCTCAGCATAATTGTAAACTGCAGAAAAAAGACGACATCTCACTTCATGATATATATCTTTGTGACGCCTGTAAACGATTCAGCGACCCAAAGAAGGATTTTTTATTTCAACGAAATCCTGTAATAAAAAATTAATTAATGAAAACAAACGTAAATAATTTTATTTTTTTAAGTAAGTATTTATATAAAAATCCTTTCAGCACCAAAAATTACAGTACCGCCATGTCTGTCCGAGGGATGTAGTTACTAAATTGCCCTTGCGGGAAACCAATTCAGTCAGCCTCCCAAGTCAAAATCCATCGATTCAGATAACTAATGAAATAGCACAATTGACCAACTGGAATAGAATCGCCTCATGGGGAAACTGAGCCACTCAGATTTCTATACCCTCTAGGACCGACATAAGACAATCAAAACAAAATTTAACCAAAAAGAAAGGCGAAAAAATATAAATATAACAACTAACATGCCATGTAGTTTGACACCTATGCAGCAGTCACATCTCATGCAGTGGACGTGTTTCATGCCACAGTATCCAAGGTGGGTGTGTGGAGAGCTGAAGTCGAGCTTGGTGTCGTGTCATCCACTGGAGATAGTTGTAGAGCCGGAACCAATATCGCTTTTGAGTCCGCTAGTGTAGTTGGTGACTATTTTGAGGGGTGGAGAGAGCCATGAAGAGAGGAGAGTAGCTGTAATATTTGTGAACCCGTCTTGTCCAGGACTTCAAGGTGAAAATGCAGGTCATCCACCTCCTTATGAACTTCGAACACCAGGTCTTGCAGAATTGCAAGGTCGTCTTGAAATTTTTCACAAGAAGCGTAGTCTGAGAAGGAGTGGGGTTGTTCCAAAGGATGGAGGTATCCGTGCATGGAGACTGGGCTGGTGGTGAGTGCACTAGCAGTGGCACAAGAGCTGATTTCTCGGGCGAATTGGGAGGGATGACCAAGGTGGGTTGCGAGCATGAGGCCAAGTCCAGTAATGGCCCTGGGAAAAATCTCAGTAATTCCCCAGGAGGTCGAACCACTCAAATCTACAAGCCCATGGCAAGGAAAGAGGTGGGAGGCATATGTGGTTATGAGCGGAATGACCAGAAGAGGAGGGAGAGAGGGGCAACGATCCATGCGAGGGTGTGGGAGCAGGCTAAGATCAAATTTCCATGTGCGACCGGTTTTGGTACCAAGCCGAGCCGCGCTTGGATTTTCCTCATAGTCTAGGCATGGTCAGAACAGGGTGGAGGTGAGTAGGCATAAGGAAATGGAAAGAGTGGAAGGTGAGCACCAGAGGAGGATGCAGACCGTAAGATGGCTCTAGTGAGAAAGGATAAGGATGAAGAAAACGTCGGTGAGATCCATGGTATGAATACCACTGGAGAGGGAGGACGCACACGCACAGAGGTAACCAGAGTAATGGTGGTTCTATTTATTGGATGAGAGGGAAGAGAATAGACCACTTGGAGCATTAATGGTGCTCTGGTAGGAGTGTCGTGGTTTTAAGTTCATGGTGTGGGAGGAGGGGAGGGGCATGCACCAGTCACGTGGTTGGTACTATGCTGGAAAGTGTCGTCCCCTCCCTCGTGACACATGTCCCTCACTAACACCCCATCCAGGGGGATTTCTATAGTAAGAGCCCTATCCATGCATCTCTAGAGGGTTGGATGCACCTGGTGGGTGGAGGCCAAGAAAAGAAGGTCAGATCCTTCCAAGGAAACTCCAGTGTTGGCTAAATCATCTTCAATCTGATTGTATTTCCGTCTCACATGTGAAGGGATGAGATCTTGGTGAGGTCAAATGAGAGTCACAATGGTCCTGAGCTGGTAAGATAGGCGCCAGTAGGGAAATATTTTGTCTAAGTCTACTCCATTCAGAATTTTCCCAAAGAGGTTAAGAATAACTTGGGAATCCCCTTCCACAATAATTTTATGGTATCCCTGAGCTAAAGTGATTTGAATACGTTTTGTAAGGCCCAATATCTTTGTCGCATTGTTTTTGGTATGACCCATGCTATCTGCTGAGATGAGGAAAATGTTCCCCTACCTATTGCGAAAGACCACTCCAAAGCCTGTTGCCCCTGTATTTCATTTTGATGCACCATCGAAATTCATCTTTATGAAACCTTCAGGTGGAGGGGACAAAAGAGAGGGGTTATCCTTGAGTTTGGAACGCTGGGGTGAAATGGAGGATGACGGTTTTAAAGAAACATTCCAGCTGTTTAGGATGCCCTGTTCTCGTGCTGGGCAAATCAAATATGCTTCTGTCCACTATTGCAAACTGATGGTTTCTTTGATATTGTTGCATATTTGGGTCAAGATAAGTTTCTAGTCCCTCTGATTAGTTCAGAAGATTCTCTTGTTTCTCTCTTTCCATAGTTTCCATAGGATGAATCAGGGGAGTAGCTGCCAGATGTGGTTCAGATCGGGTGATTGGAAAGCTACATCTCGCCAGTCTTAAGTGATTGTCCTGAGGCCTTCTCACTTCCTATATGAAGTGTGCATGACTATAGCACATTGATCCCAGACTTGGGAGCTATAGGAGCATAGATTGAGTAGGTAATTTCACGTTTCGACTTCCTTCAAGCAGAGCAGACATATGGAAGGCCCCGTGAATCCCCACTTCATAAGATTGTCCCAAGTGAGAATGCTTCCATGAGCCACCAACCAAAGGAAGGTATTGACTTTGGGCCAGTGCTTGTTTGACCAGATTTTTGTCCAAACCTTCTCATGGGGATTGTGATTGTGGTCTACCTTGATGGCGTAAGCTTATTGGATGTTGAAGGTGTCCCATGAAGAATGAACCCATCGTACGATGTCCTCTCCTATAAGATTTGAATTTTCCTAGCACTGGTCAGATTGTACCAAGGATGTAGATCCATGTGCTCTGCAATGTGGAGGTCCCCTCTGCTGGATTTCCAGCTAAACTAACATAAATAATTTATCATACAAAATTTTAGGATTTTATTTTATTTTTGAAAGTAGGTTAAGTATTCTTTTAGTTTTGTTAGGTTGTTATAGTTAAAATTAGGTTAAATATTGTATGCTGAAAATGTAATTTTCAATTAATGAAATTGGTTTTTTCAATATAAAAATGTTACTCAATATTTTTTTTTTACAATAAGAATGTGAAATGTTAGCCTCTTATATCTGTAATTTTATCAATTTAAAATTATTTATTTTTGTTTTTATCAAATCCAAAATAATTATGATTTCATTAAATCTAAAATGATTTCAAGTGAATTTATCATGCAAACAAAATAAGTTTTTGATATTTTTTATTGTTATTGTGCAATGCTAATCTCTCATATCTATAATTTTATCAATTTAAAATAATTTATTTATGATTTTGTCAAATCCAATTGTAATTTAATCGAATCCAAAATGATTTCAGCAAAATTTAAACCAAAGATGTGAATTTCCCACCTATTATTTTGAATAACCAAAAATAAATCATTCCTTTAAATAAAATAAAAATAATAGTTTTATATATCCATCTTCCTTTAAATAAACTAAAAAGATAAACAAATTCTCTCTGGTTTTTCATGGTGGACTGTTTGCAGCTAAGCTCATGTACCAATCTAGTGTGCGGTCTCTTAACATGATGGCTAACTGTGCAAGTTTGGTATCCTCATCTGTGATCTGTTTTTCTTCCCAGATATTTTCACAGATGAACAAGTGTTTCTTAGGGTCCTCTGACACCTCTCCCTTGAATTCTGGTAACCTGATGGTGGGATCATGTCCTTCCATATTGAATGATGAACTACTACCTCCACACAGTGTAGATCTTGTTGGATTACTAAGAGGGGGGGTGAATCAGTGATAGAGCAATGTAATAATTTTTAACCATAAAATGCAAGTGTTATATCAATGTAGCATTATCATCCAATAGTTTCAGAGAAAATAAACAATGAACAAATGAGAAATCATACACATACATAGTACACCAGTGTTAACGTGGAAACCCAAAGAGGGAGAAAACCACAGAGTGTTTTTTCTTATATGTCTTTAAGAATTACATTCATTGAAAGAACCAACTTCCTTTGTTTTCCAGCTTCAACTGAAAGGAGGATCCAACCCCCTAGTTTCTTAGGCTACAACCTGAGGGAAGCTCCAACTTCCCAATTCTCTAGATACAATGAGAAGGAGGCTGCAAACCCCTATGTTTTTCATATACAACCTGAAGGTGGCTACAACCACCTGTCCTTGCCCCATCCAAATTCCATGTCGTAGAAGTAAAATGATGGAACCACTGTCACACTATCACTGTGAGATATATTGTTGTAAAATTGTACCAATCAACCTATACCAAACAACCTGTAACAACTTGTACTAATAACCTATTCCAACATGTACCATACATCAACTTGTACCATAAACAAGTGCATCAACCATGCATCAAACCTGTACAAATAACCTGTCACAATAACCTTTCCACACAAACTATCACAACAACCTGTCTCATCAATATTATCAACCAAATCAAATCTACTCACCAATATCAATCACCAAGACAACTCTCAACCATATGCACAATATCACCAAGATGTGCATCGACCAAGCATAACACAACAACTCATAATCATCACCAAGATCAATATGTGCTTATAATAATATACCAAGACAAGTATGCTACATCATCCATAAACCATGTCTCAACAATACTACTAACAAGTGCCTCCAACCATGTACCAATTATGTACCAATCATGCATCAACTACTCATCAACTATGACTCATCAAGATGTACCAACATCATCAGCTATACACCTCATGTATGTGACAACTCATCAACGACTTGTCTCAACCATGTACCCAACATGCACCTCAACGAAAATCCCTCATCAATTTCATCATCCAAATCTGATTTGTAACTATGTAATAGACCTAGTGTATATGATCACATACCTGCAAACCTTCCTTAAATTTAACAACAACAGACTAGCATTTTCATCAAACTTTACTTTAGTCTCACATGACTAATTTTGGATTAGTCAATAACCCTAACTTGAAATAATCATAACTATGTACCTGTAATGAAAAAAGATCTGAAAATACTACACAATGTTCTTCAGTGTTTTTTGTGCAATTCCTCCAGGTTTCACTACTTGGAACCTCTCAGAAAATAAGTTATATAAAAAATGGCATACCTTGTTGAATTATGGCTTATTCTAGAGAGCGAACTTATAGAGAGTTCCCCAAACAGAATATTTGTTGTATGGATATAAAAATTGTACACAAAATACTAAGGTTATTCTCTAACCAATACATTTGGTCTTACTGAGTTTGGATCTGTTATGAAGAAGTTATGATGTTTTTACCCAACACACCTGTTTTATACTAGTTTCAAGACTAGCTACAAACCTTATTTTCCATGGAGTGTAACTCCAAAAACACAACGTCCCACGGGATGAAATTTTTATTGCAGCTACCTGAATATGTTTCCTCAATGACCTCCATATTTCGTGGTCTGAATCATTCAAGGAAAAGAGTGATTGCGAAAATGGTGAGATGACCTGTAACTAACATACCTTAGAAAGCATCATCAAAATAATTTATCCTCCCTTGAATTTCAGCCTTCTTTAATTCACCTTCCCTCTGAAATTCTCCTTAGATATCCTTTGGTTACCTCAGTCACTTGTATATATTCAATATGCTCAACTGTGTTTAAATGATAGACCCTTGTATCTTATTTATACTTTTATGTAGCTTCCTTAAGGGGTTATCTTCTAACCACTTTCCTCATTTTAGGGTTAACCCACTTATAACCAATTGTCCACTTAGTAATTTCTCCATTAACTTTATTATTTAAATAATTTCTTTTATATCCACTCATCACTTCACTTTATTATTTAAATAATTTCTTCTTTGCAACCACATTGACTACTTTGACCTTTTGGGGATTCTAGATGACTCATGAGGGTTCTCCAACTTCATATGTCCATAACTCTCTAACCGTGAGGAGTTATTTGACGTTCCACATACCACCGGAAATGGCATGACATGTACTATCCATCTAGAATAGTCTTAACTTCAAATATATTAAAAATCATACCATTATACATCAAACGAACTTGGGTCCTTTACCCAAACCTTTGTGCTACCGAAATTCCCTATCAGAATTTCTTCAAAGGTTGACATCAATGAAAGCCAACCCAAATAATCAGCAATCTCCCCCTTTGGCATTCATTGAAACACTCTGATTAAAACTAATGTCATATCACTCATGCTCCCCCTGTGACCATCACTCCCCCTGGAACCATGCACTTGTTCTCTTTCTCCAAGCATTTACCTTTGCATCTAATAAATCTCTCCCCCTTTGTCATCAATGGAAAAGGTATCTTTCCATCCGGGGTTGCTTCCCCTAAATGAAATCTTCCTTAAACTGATCCCCTGACCCAAACTGTCCTCTTTATTATGCTTCCACCTGTAAATATAATACGTATAAGATAAGCATTCAAAAACATTAATTTTGGAGTAGAAATTACTCTGAGTCTCTGGCGAAGATACTCGAAGGCTTCCCGTGGAAGCAGTTTTGTAAACATGTCTTCCACTTGTTCTTGTGTGCCCACATATTCAACTCTGATGTTCTTCTCTGCAACCTATTCCCATAGAAAGCGATACTTGATTGGAATGTGTTTCATCTTAGAGTGCATCACCAGTTTCTTTGAGATATTGATGGCTCTTGTATTATCACAATAGATTGGAATGGGCTCATCATACTCAACCTATATATCTTTCAGAGTTTGTTTCATACATAGAACTTGTGTACAATGTCCTATTGGTGCAATATACTCTGCTTCAGTTGTAGATAAAGGTACTAATGACTATTTCTTTCTTAGCCAAGATACTAAACATTGGCCCAAGTAGAATGTTTCTCCACTGATGCTTCGTTGTCATCAATGCAAACTACCCAATCTGCATCTGTGTAGGAAATAAGTGATAGATCCTTTCCTTTTGGATACCATAATTCAAACTCTTTTGTTCCTTTGAGATATATGAAAATCCTCTTCAGTGCTAAGACATGTGATTCCATTGGTGTTGCTTGAAATCGTGCCACCTATCCAACTGCCTGCATTACATATTGTCTGGATGTTGTCACATATAGTAAGCTGCCAATCATTGACCTGTATTGCCTCTGGTCTGTAGACTTTGAATCATCATATTTTATCAACTTGAAACTTGTTTTCATAGGAGTGGTAATTGTTTTTCAATCTTCCATTCCGAACCTCTTTAGCATTTCTCTGATATACATAGTTTGAGAATTAAAAATTCATCAGTTTCTTTGACATATCTGAAGACCTAGAAAGAAGGATAGTTCTCTGAGTAATGACATTTCAAATTCATTCTGCATATCCTTTGCAATTTTTTGGCTTAACCTATCATCAGTACTTCCAAAAATAATATCATCAACATAAACTTCAATTAATAAAATACCATCTTGAGAAATTGAAAAATTATATTGTCAATCCTTCCAAATAACTAGCCCCAATTTCTTTTACCATAGCTATTAGGATTAAGGATGAAACCCAAGTACTTTAAACCTTTATGAAGATCTAAAACTCTAAATGGAAACATTATAGTTAATATTTGTATGACTTCCTCTCTCAATCTACTAAAACTAAAAGTGTATTTTTAGCATTAACCTATATTTCAATGGCCATACAAAAAATATTTAATAGTTCCTTAATATTTAAGTATTTCCTCTCAGATCTATTTAAAAATAACAAAATATCATCAACAAATAAAATATGGGTTAAAATGATAAAACCTATATATACACCTTGTAAACTCCCTCTCCTTTTGTCTTCCATAACAACCTTACCGATCCCTTTAACTACCAAGAGAAACAACAAGGGAGATAGATGACAACCCTTCCCTAATCCTCTTAATGAATTGAAAAAGACAGAAGCTGTCCCATTTGTAAATAAAGAAAAACTCATAGTGGTAACACATCAGATGATCCAATTTAGAATAGAGATACTAAACCATGCATGAATTGAAATTAACCTCCAGTACAACTAGTTAATTTCAATTCTGAAAATGTAAGCTTTCACAGTTAGAAGACATAATATAGATTTATTTTCTAGATGACGGGTGGAGTGTCCACTCAAAATGTTGAATTTTTCGAAAACCAAACACGCTGTGTTTATGTAGAAAAAAATATCTACATTAATTACCAGTGTTGACTTCGTTTCACTCTTTATAAAGTGTAGTTCTTCTTGTGCAGTACCAATGGCCTCATGATTTTTTCTACCTACCAAGAAGCCAAACTATTCTTATGAGACCACTCCTAAAAGCATGCTTCAAACCTTACAACCAAATTTTTACTATGATTTTGTAAATACAATTGCAAAGTGGTATGCGCATAAAATCATCAAAGAGTCTAGTTTTTCTTCCTTTGGGATAAGTTCTTCAAATGTTGAATTATGTCTCCCAAACATTTTACATGAAAAATTCACTTCTATAACCACCCTTAATAAATCCTCCTCGACCAACTCATAAAACCAAGAATTTTTTTTGATAGTACACCCATCTGGACCTATAATTTTGTCTCTTTTGAAAGAGAATGGGACTACCCTTAAATCCTCCTTTGAGACTTTTTCTAAAAGGTTCTCATTTTGTTCACCTATCACAAATATGTGGAAGAAAGGTGAAAGTTTGTTGATTTCTATTATATGCACTCAATTAGACCCCTTATAAATATTTTTAAAATCTCAAACCCCTACTCCATCTATGTCCATGTGACTTATTTCCCATGCCCCTTCATCATCCTTCATTTCCCATATTGGATTATGTTTTTTCTTATGATTTACTAAATAATGAAAAAAAAATGGTATTTTCATCACTATTTTCAAGCTAGAATGTACCCCTCTTCAATATTGATTCAACTTCTATATTTGACAACTTCATCCTCACTTTGAATTACATCTTATTGAATTTCAACTTCTTTTTTCATTAAAAACCACTAATACATTATTCTGATGAATCTATCTTATCTCTTCCTTAGCATATTTTAAATTGTTTTCTCTAGATTTATAAATTTTAGTTTCCTAATCCTACTCTTTGACCTTAATATTCTTCACAAACACAGAAAACTAAATTATCTAGATGGATGTTGGTGGCCTCCCGCCTATTCCAACTGGATCATTTTGGCAGTTTTCAGTTGGAATTATTTTCCTAGTTTTCAGGTCCTTGACTTCCAGCGTTGTTTTGAGGCCCTAAACAACGTTTTTAGGGTTCACCGCAGTCAAAATATAAATATAGTTAGATTCTAATGGAAACAAGTGTAGTAATCAGATAGACCTTTCCAATGGGCTATCGTGCGCCTAAAACGAAGATCGTATGCAAAAGGTACGAACCCAGGAAGATGATGTACTAGCTTACCCCAACGGGGCCCACATGAATTTTGGTGCTTCATCTCCTAGGGTTAGGTTTTTGGATGTCTAGGGTTTTGGAATTCCTGTTTATTGTAAAACTTCTTGGAGAGCCTCATTGTAACGATCTTCTTGCGAATGAGTACATCCGTCACATCTCTTCTTAGAGATAAGTCACCACCATTCTAGCAAGCTTGTTTTCTGTTGCATTTTACAGTTTCAACACATTTTCTTATGGAATAGAAACCAATTTGATTGTATCTCTGTTATTCTTGTGTCTTTGCATTAAGAATAATAATAATTTGTATTCATTTTCGTTCTACTCATAAATTCCAGATCAGTCGTATCAGAGTGGTCTGTTCCTTGTCGTTCTTAATGCATGTCCCAAACAAGGTCAGGGTACAAAGAATTAGGTCTTGAGCTTGTTTCTCTTGAGGAAAAAATATCTTTCATGCCCAAGCGACCCCTCATGGTGGGATAAAATAAATACAATGGGACATGAGATTCTTTCAAAATGTTGCTCGAGGAAGACCTCACACAACAGAGGAACGAAATGATGGATAGTTTTGCGCAAATCCTTCGACGACTACCCACAGGCGACACATCTTCCTTGAATGGAGGTGACTCCCCCTTAAAGGTACAAATCAACTTTGATATTCCCATATTTAAAGGTCAGATAGATGCAAATGTTGTAGACAAATGGTTGAATCTACTAGAAGGGTATATTTTTGTCCATAACTTTTCGAACAGAGAAAATATTACGTTTGCGCTCCTCAAACTAGTTCCCCATGTCAAAGATTGGTGGGAGAAGTTCGGTGAGAAAAGGAAACATAGGAACCCTCATTATTTACAGTCGTGGTCACTTGGGAGTCCCTCAAGGATGCTATCAAGCAACAATACTACCTTGTCGAAAGTTATGATGACCTGTATACAAAATGGACCACACTATAGAAGGAAAGAGACCAAGCAGTGCCAGAGTTCACAAATATCTTCCATACCGTGCGCACCAAGATGGGTATCAAAGATTCTAAGAGACATATGGTGATCAAGTATCGTGGTGGTCTACATAGATACATCCATGCTGAAATGGATTTTTTGGACATCTAGTCCTTGGGTGCGGCCTATCCATATGTCATCAAAATCGAGAAAAAGATTAAACAAAAGACATGGAAATTTTGGCCTGGGAACCCCTCATATCATAAGCAAGTAAAGGGAAGCCCCAACCCATAGAAAAAAATATAGATCAAATATGGAAAACCTCATGACAACCAGTCTAGTCCATAAGCAAAGCAGGACATAGAAAAGACAAAGAAAGATAATGGGAAGTGGTGTGACTTCCAAAAGAGCCCCTAGAATAACATTGTTTATTGTCGCTCCAATAAATTGTTGGTGGCTGAGGTGAAATCCTATGAATCAGATGTGGGTTTCAACACTGAGTCAGAACCAGAAAGGGGGACATCGATCATTGACGCGGAACCAAGTGACACTGTTTCTACCACCAAGGTCCATCCCGATGAATCAGACAAGCCAGAAGAAGGCGAGTGCCTCTTTCATTCATAGATGTGGGTAAAAGGCACCCCGCTGCACTTTATTGTTGATAGCGGTAACCAAAAAAACCTCATATTAGAAGAGGTCCTCAAGCGTCTAGCCCTACCGACAATGCCACACCCGCAACCCTACACCAATGGATGGCTCCACCAAGGAAGAGTTCTTTGCATCATCCAACAGTGTCGCTTTTCGTACGACATTAAACCCTTCAAAGATGAGGTATTGTGTGATGTTTCTCCTCTTAAAGTTTGTAATGTTCTTTTGGGCCAACCTTATTTATGGAAATGTCATGTTGTATATGAGTCTAGGCCTCACAGTTTTATTATTAATTTGAATGGGAAATTATATAGGATACCCAAGGAAGTCCCACCTACTACTATTTCCTTGATCTCTTCCAAGCAATGCTGGAAGGTCATCTCTCAGACCGGGAAGTTTATCTTCTTTTTGATTCGCTCTCACAATGAGAGAAAGATTGCAACCACATCCAGGGCCTCCACAACCAACCTCTCCACATAGCAGAAGAAAGTGGACAAGATTGTGGCAGAATACAAAGATATCTTCTCCTCACCTATTGGGGTACCTATGCACTGTCAAGTCAAGAATCACATCGATTTGACCCCTGACACACCACTTCCCATTGGGCCAGTCTACCACCACTCTTTGTTAGAGAATGAAGAGATCAAGCGATAGATCCAAGAACTGATCCACAAGGGGCACATCTATCCTAGTTCATCGCCTTGTGGGATCCCAATCATGTTGGTGTAGAAGAAAGACAAGCCCTGGCGACACTACATTGATTACCAGGCTCTAAATAAAATCACAGTCAGGAATCGGTACCCGATTCCCAGAATCGACAATCTCCTTGATCAGCTCAAGGGGGCCAAATACTTCAGCAAGATTGATCTGAAGTCTGGCTACCACCAGGTCCCCATAGAATAGACAGATATATGGAATACTGCCTTCAAGTCAAAAGAAGGTCTTTTTGAATTGTTGGTCATGCCCTTTGGTTTGACAAATGCTCCAGGAAATTTCATGAGGATGATGGAAGATATCCTGCGACCTTTCACCAATAAGTTTTTAGTGGTGTATCTGGATGACATCCTCATCTACAACAAGACTTGGATCGAAAAATTGTGTCATATTCAACAGGTTCTACACACCCTGCGACAAAACAAGCTATATGCCAACTTGGAAAAAATCTCCTTTAGCATGGACAGGGTCTAGTACCTAGTCTACATCATGGATTAGCATGGTGTGCATGTGGATCTAGCTAAGATCCAAGTCATCCTTGACTGGCCAGCCCCAACCACACTCCCTGAGCTTCGAAGCTTCTTAGGCCTTGCCAATTTCTATCGCAGGTTCGTGTTGGGATTCTCCCATATTACATGGGCCCTTAACCAAGTAACCAGGGGTGGTAGTAAAGAAATATTTGTTTGGGGTGTTGTAACCTAGGTCTGCACCCCTACCTCTCCTCTCTCTTTTCCATATGCCTTCATCAATTTTTCACATTCTTGTTGGTTAAGTCAGTTTCCCATTTTCGAGTGACTTGGTTCTTATTCGCTTCTTTCCTGTTTCAGTCTTTGCGCATTGCATTTTATGTCTTTCTTGAAGGATGAAATATATGTCATATTTGGTTCGAATTTCTTGTCATCATGTTTTTCGTGGATTGAGCTCACAACAGGTCGACCAAGCATTTTTTTATGCACTGGAAAGGCTCGTAGACAAATAAAACAATTCAGAATGATCATTTATGGGCCCATATTGTCAAAGCGAACAAGGTAAACTTCAATGGTTAAGATCCACCAAGCAAATTAGATCAACGACTCTCGTGCATTCGGGGGTGCAGAACCACGCGGAGTTTAACATCAATAATCATCTGAAGTCCCGAACTCCCGAAGTATTTAACATGGATTAAGCTAGAGTTAATTAGTGACAAACACCAACTAATCACTTCAGATATTTTCCTTCAGGAGATTTTCATACTTTACATCCAGAAACTCCTGAAGTGTCGAAGAGCCGAAGAGTTGAAATCCTGAAGAAAATCTGGACCATCCATCAGACGGTACACATGGCAATAGATCATCCACTTGGGAGATTTTCCTTTGGGAGATTCCCATGCTTTACATTCAAAACTCTCGAAGCCCAAAATTATCAAAACCCAAAGTGAATCTGGACCATCCATCAACAGGGACATGCAGCAATAGATCATTCACTTTGGAGATTTTCCTCTGAGAGAATCCCATGCTTCACATTTGAAAATCCTGAAGCCCAAAAATTCGAAGAGAATCTGGACCATTCACCGATCACGACACATGGCAACGGATCTCCTTCTCTGGATATACGACATATGTTCACCACGTCACTTCTCAGCCATGTCACTCTGGGAGGAAACCATAGAGCTGAGTAAGTAAAGGAGGACTCTTGAAGACCCGAAGTAAATCTAGACCATCCATCAACAAAGACATGTGGCACTCACCAGTCATGGCACGTGGAATTCATTCCAGGCCATTTAGTTGTTTCATTCGCCCATTTCCACGTGACACGTGCTACCTTTCTTTCCATGACACATAAAAAACCGTGACATCATATGACGTCAGTCCACCACATCACTTCGGATATTTTCCTCCATGATATTTTTCATGTTTCACATTAAAAACACTCGAAGCTCGAAATTCCGAAGTGAATCTGGACCATTGATCTCAAATTAACAAGAACTGTTGATCCTTGCAGCAGGTAAAGTCACCCGGATCACAGATCATCATTAGATCGACAACCACATTTCATTGCAGGGATGTAAACTGCTCGAGCATTAATTTTCCTAAGTGGTCCAGCAATTGGAACCATGGTATTGTTGGAAGGATACGTGGTAGCTTGTGGTGCATTGTGGGCCCAAAGACGATCTCAATTCAAACCACCCTCAAGAGCTCCCGTAATCACATGTTTAAATGACATCAAGTCACTGCATCACCTCCACATCACCTTCACTCACCTCCCAACCTATCTACTCCTCCTTTCTCTACGTGCCACATGTATCCTTCACTACATGTCGCCAACTCCATACTCCTGATACCTCCATCATATTCACACTTCCTCTCACTTTTTGACATATGTCTTCACATGTCATCTACACTCACATCAACTCATCCTGTCTTCCTATTGCACACCCACCTCCACGTCTTCCTTTTCACGACCAATTCATCACAGTGAAAGCGAGGAGAAGGGTCAAGTACAGTCGAGACAGACTGTGCTTAGCTTCAGAAAGCTCAGACAATAGTCAGAGAGTTAAGTCTCAGTCATAGATCGACGCTGATTAGTTCTAGAAACACTTCAACAAACTCTGCTCATACAGTTGGCTATCGCCAATGGCCTCCAACAGCTCACAGGCATGTCATTTCTCAACACATAGCTTTGTTCTATCACTCCGAGGATTATTTTCGACCAATTCAGTTCCTCCAACGCATGCATCAATTATGTCTCACAGATAGTAGTAGTTTTTTATTTATTAATCCCAACATGTTCCTAGATTAGATGAAAGAGTGGTATTTTGTGTGTGATAAGAACCACTTTTGTTGATTAAGTCTAGTGTCTTAGTGAATTTAATTTTTTCATTTATGAACAGTTAGCTAAATTGAGGTCTCAGTCCCCTAAGGATGATAGCCTCTCCAACTCTTTAAATAGTTAACTTTTGGATATTGTGAAGGTCGGATTTTCCGGGGAAAGAATAGAAATACATCAGACTGGTTGGACCCGTTCTAGTCATGGATTAAATATCTCTGATTGGTGAACATACTCTTGATGACAGTTTTTAGTTCAAATCTTTATGTGTTTTTATTCTTATCTTGAATATAGTTTTTGGTTTGTGCATCGTACATTTCATTTCCTTTCATCTATTATATAACTTGTTTTCACTGATATGGAACCTGTCAAACAGCTAATGCTTTGGTGAATATTTTTTTTATTTGCAACCTGTGGGAGTAACTATGTTTTCGGTACATGTTTAATGTCTTGAAATAATATTTTAAGTATTGAACTTCTTGCAACAGATTATTCATTGAGTAGTCTATTGTTTCCCCCCTGTTTTTCTATTATTTCACTGGTCTGTCATTAGTGTACCACCAGCTAAGGAGGACCCTCATCCCTATCATTCTGCCAACCCAGCTATCCTTTTTTCTTGATAGAAAAACCCTTTTATCAACCAACACAAAAATAAAAGAAACAATCATTCTAAACCGATAGGTGGCCTAGCTTTTCCCTTTAACAGTCAGGTGCAGACCTTAGGACCAACATGGGGCACGTCCCAACAACAAGTGTTCGATGATTTAAAGCAACGCTTATGCTCAACCCCAATACTTTCATTACTAAACCTGCAAGAACCCTTTGATATTGAGACAGATGCTTCAGACTATGTTGTGGGCGCAGTTCTCACTCAATACAGCCACCTCGTGTCCTATCATAGTGAGACATTATCACATGTTATTTGCAAGTACCCTACTTACGACATAGAAATGTACTCCATTGTGCAAGCCTTCCACCAGTGGAGACATTACATTCTCGGGAAGGAGACAGTCATCCAAACGGATCATTAGCCACTGTAGTTCATGCAGACACAAGGAAAATTGCAGAATGACCGCCATCAGAAGTGGTCCACATACTTGCAGTAGTTCCACCTCAACATCAAGTATAAAATAGGCAGTACCAATCGAGTCGATGATTTCCTTAGCTGACCTCCAGTCGTGACACTCACCATGGTGCTAGACTCTTATGGCCACAAGACCTCTAGAGGTCCCAACCTCTATGAGACAGACAATGAATTCACCACCACATACCAAATGTTGGGCACAAACTCAGTTGTCGCTAATTTCCATCTTCATGATGGGCTATTGTACCGACTTGGCCATCTCTGCATTCCATAAAGCGAGCGAGAAAAAATGATTTGGGAAGCCCATTACAGTCGGGTGGAAGGACACTTCGGGGTCGAAAATACATTTGTAGTGCTACAGAAACATTTCTACTGGCCGAAACTTCGATAAGATGTCAACAAGTATATCAGGTTCTGCACTTCCTGGGCTATTCCCAAACTGACCACTAAGAAACAAGGCATGTACACCCCCCTTCCTACTCCTGACAGACCATGGGAATCCATCTCAATGGACTACATGTCAGGCCTTCCATCCACCAATAGGGGAAATGACTATGTCTTTGTGATTGTTGATCGCTTTTCCAAGATGGCGATCCTGGTCATCTGCAAGAAGAGCATCACAGCAGAGGCCACTGCCAAGCTCTTCTTTGAATGAGTTTGAGTACATTTTGGAATCCCAAAAACCATTGTCTCAAATCAGGACAGTCGGTTCCTTATCACATTTTGGTCAAGCCTCTGGTAACTCCTGGACACCAAGCTCACCAAATCCACTACCTTCCACCCCCAGACAGATGGCCAAACTGAGTTCGTCAATTGGATGATCATGCATATCTTGCACATGTACAATTCCAAAAACCCCTACACATGGGATGGGAGTCTTCCCTATGTTCAATATAGCTACAACAAATCCCTACATAGCTCAATCGACCATAACCCTTTTCAGGTCAGGTTGGGATTCCAACCATTGGGTCCCATGGATGTTGCACTACCTCTTACGTCAACCTTGACTGATTCATCACCTGCTCCAAGTGAAGCCAAAAAATCCTCCTGATTCATTTAGAGGATCCAACACATTCACCAACATGTTCAAGATATTTTACAGAAGTCCAATTCCAAGTACAGGCAATGCCATGATCAACATCGAGTGCCACATAAGTTTTAGGTGGGAGACAAAGTGTGGTTACACTTGCAGAAAGAATGCCTTACAGGGCCCCATCGTAAGATTCACCCACTTCATTACGGACCTTACACCATAACCAAGGTTGTGGGTGACAATGCTATTGATCTCAACATTCCCCCTTTCCTTGGCCTGCACCCAGTGTTCAATATGGATCTCCTTCGGCCATAATTCCCACCATTATTGAACACCTCAAAGATAGAAGAACAGTTGAAACCAATAAATCTCAACCCTGACTGCATGCAACAATAATCCAATGATCAAATTGTGGACACACAGGTCAAGGGAACTCACTAGCAAAGGATCCAACTTTATTGAGTTGTCAAAGCAGGGCAACTCCTGCACCAAGGCAGGTGGCTCACCTGGGGCCAGATTCAGTAGAAATTTCCTCATCATATGGGAGGACTCAATACAATTGATAAAATTTCTTCCTAATGGGGTAGGATTGATCTAGATGTATTTCGGTGGCCTCCCACCTATTCCAAGTGGCTCATTTTGGCAGTTTTCCAGTTTGGCAGTTTTTTCCTAGTTTTCGGGTCCCTAACTTCTGAGGTTGTTTTGAGGCACTAAACAACGTTTTTAGGGCTCCCCACAATAATATTTTAATCAAATTCAAAATTCGATGGAAACATATGTAGTCCTCGGATAGACCTTTCCAATAGAGTATCGTGTGCCTAAAACGAAGGTCGTATGCAAAAGTTACAACCTGGGGAAGTTGATGTACTACCTTACCCCAATGGGGCCCACATGACTTTTGGCGCTTCATCTCCTAGGCTTAGGTTTTTGGATGTCTAGGGTTTTGGCATTCCTCTTTATTGTGAAAAGCCTTGGAGAGCCACATTATAAATATCTTCTTGCAAATGAGTGCAGTCATCACATCTCTTCTCAGAGATTAGCCGCCACCATTCTAGCAAGCTTGTTTTCCACCGCATTTTACAGTTTCAACACATTTTCTTATTGAATAGAAATCGGTTTTACTATATCTCTGTTATTGTATCTCTCTTATTCTTGTGTCTATGTGTTATGAATAATAATAATCTGTATTTATTTTCATTATTCTCTTAAAATCCGGATCACTAAAAACAAAAATGGATTCCCTAACATAAAAAGATACCTCCACTATTCATTTTTAACTAGATTATGAAACTCCTCCTCCACCAAAGAACTAGAGATTAGTTTAAAATGAAAGAGAGGTTTATCATTTCTCAAATCTAACTGAAGAAGCATACGACAATGATCCGAACCTCCACCATTGCCAACCCACAATCTGGATCTATCCACCTTTCCCATGATATTCTCAAATATTAAAAAAGTGTCTAACCAGTTTGATACACCATCATTCCTTAATCATTTATTCCTCCAGTTTGGAATAATATTCACTAATTCAACATTAATGAAACTTTCTTGCTAAAAATTATACCTAAAATATAATCAATTCTTGTTGAAAATCCCAAAACTTCTAACATATTCCCAAGTAAACTTTAATTCTCCACTAATAACTATATAATATTGTTTTAAATAAATAAGACCAAAACCACTTTTCTAGTACCTCTATCTATCATTTTATGGCCCATAAACATTAAGAAAACATACATTGATATCAAAATCATTAGCTTCAAGATATGTGCATAAAATTGGCACAATTGATTAAATCATTTGTTAAAGTTACATTTGGACCCCATTTAGTAACAACCTTGACATTCCATCAACATCTAAAGCAAGAAAATCCCAATTCTTTAAACAATATTCAACAACCCAATAATCTCTCCTATGCTCTCCATGGATTCTTGGAGAATGATAATGTCTAGCTTTTAAATATCTACAAGTCTAGTTAGTTCTAGTTTCTTGGTAGGGTTGGTCAACCCTCTAATGTTTAGAGGCATCACTATCATCTTTAAACATTCTTCATAGTTTGGTTAGCTCTAAGAGCCCCTATATTTTTTCTTTGTCTTCCTTGTTGAACATAACTCCATGCCTTGTTTTATTAGAATATTAGATCTCCTTCTAACATAATTATGTTTTGGAACCTTGATTTCATCAAACACCAATCCCCCCAGATCCTTTATCCTCACACCTCTTCCCCCTTTCTTGGTCTCAAGTGGTATAGAATGGATGGCTTTAAAGACCTATACGAATTTTGTGAATTTACTAAAGCATTTTCTTTGGAGTTAGAATTCAAAAGGGTGACATAATTTTATTTTTGACCAAGTTGAGGACATAACTCATAATTATAAAGTTGGTCTCCTATAACTAAATCCCCCCTCAATGTCCCATTAGGGTTTAAATTCATATTCATTGGGTTTTTTCCAAATGACCCAAAACACTATTAAATTTGTTGCTAGTGATATGGGTAGAAGAATCAAAATTGGGTATACCTTCTGCAAATCATGTACCCCTATTTTGATTTTGAGTGGTATCCTCTAGCCTCCAAGATTCCTCCTTCAATAGGTAGATCTTTGCATGGGTGTTTTCCTTTGAATATGGGGATATTAAGACTGGCTTGAGATACATAGAGTCCCTTTGTTCAACCAGTGATGCATTAGCCTTCCATTCTCCCTTTGAAATAGATTGGTCCACTTCTAGATTTTATTTATCATTCAGTGGGCGAGCCTTCACTATCTCATCCTTCTTCCAAACCTTCCTAAAAAAGGGTTTAAAACAATCTCTTAAAATATGCTCATGCATATGACATATCACACATCTAAATGGAACATTATAGAAATTAAGGACATGTTGATGGACTCTATTTCCTAACATTATGTCCACACTTTCCACCAAACCCCCCTTAATATCAATCTCCACTAAGAATTTGGTCGCTAGCTTGAAGACATTGTTTTTTACATAAGAATACACCATAAGAAACTTACCTAGTTTATTCCATAACAACTCCAACAATTTTTCATTCCAAAAATTTAGGGGGAGCCTCAAAACTTTGACCTAGATTAGAATCTTGGAAATTGATTCGATTATAGGGTCAAAGCATGCATGCCAAGGTTTCAAATAGAGGAATGAATCTTCCCAAAATGAACTTCCATTTAGAATTCTACAAGCATCCTCTTCAATTCTGTAAAGAAACTTAGCCATATTTTGGGCATCATATAGTATACATGACCATACCCTATTATTGGCTCTAGAATTTTTGCATCCAATTCTTTTCTTATTGTGGCTTCCCTCTTTAGGATTTGTTTCAATTTTCTTCTCTTTATGTCTTCCACAAAATTACCCCTAATCCTAATCAGCACTAATAAACCCTACACCTTTAACTATATCAATGGAAGACTCATGAAAAGGACTTGCACTTATCTTTGAAATGAAAGTGATCCACAATTTTGTCGCACCATCTCCTAGATGGTCAAACAGACTACAGGATAATTACATAGCTTCCAGGAAATAAATACAATAGCCTCCAAACCAAAATATTGAAAACATTCTTTCATCCATGGCTTTGATGTACATACTTCTTTTGATGCCACCTCAAATGAGTTACAAGAGGAGTAACACAACCATTCAATGCCTCTGGCAGGAAAACCTTCCTCAAAATTTGAAACCACACACTCAATCTCTGGTATTGAGCCTATAGTATCAATATCATAATTAAGATTGGCATCACCTGATAAAGATTGTTAATCTTTTTTTCCATCCACTTTGACTTCAAAAAATAAGGTTCCTAATTCCTTTGGAGTACCTCCCCTTTGCACCCCACGATCACTCAGTTGGAGATCCATTCCCTAGATAAGAGCAAATATATCCAATGCCTTCAATATGGTCATCCAAATAATCTATAAGCTTAATATCTTCAAAACCCTAGACTTCAATTCCTCCCATTACTCTACTACGTACTTAGAAACCTGTCCATATGATATGATGCAGGCATTTAATCACCTTAATTCAGCGGAGACACTAAGCAAAAATTTGAAAACTTAACATCGCCGTGTTAAATGGAAATTTAAGATGTTCAGTGCTAATACAGAAAGAATTGCTTTAAATAATTCTAACGCGTGACGAATATATTCCAATGCTCTTGAAACAAGTGGTTGTCAGATATCGGAACACTGATACTCTTCACTCTCAGCGTAATTGTAAACTGCAGAAAAAATACGACGTCTCACTTCATGATATATATCTCTGTGACGCCTGTAAACGATTCAGCCACCCGAAGAAGGATTTCCGATTTCAACGGAACCATGAAAAAAGAAAATTCCAGAAAAGCATGCTAACTTAGTCAACTCATGCCATGCCAACTTGATAAGCAGCCGACAAAAGTTCTGTTCTATGTCGGAAAATGTTTATCTTCAGACGATTTTAACCATATTCAATGTACTTGAATTCCACGTTTCTAAATCATTTTAGTATATACGTAATGATATATCTAATGGTGTATATATCACCTACCATAGTATTGAATGCTCAGAACACTAACTAACATGTTACAGAGCATTTAATGTTGTGGCCACTGGTATATACACCGTTGGATGACACATAAGACAAAACAAAAGAGTTATTCACCTGCCTCTTGCGTTTTTTGTAAGAAAGATATGGTGTCCAACTTCCAAGATGGTGTATACCACCTACTTTAGTATTGAATGCTCAGAGTAATAACCAACATATTGCACAACATTCAATATTGCGGCCACTGGTATATACACTGTTGAGTGACACAGAAAACAATATAAAATAGTCATTCACCTACCTTTTTTGTGAGAAAAATATGGTACCAAGTTCCCAATACATCTTTTTAATAGTATATTAAAAAATTAGATATTTATTGAATAATGTTAGAAATGGATACATTATTTTAAATTGATGATGTAATAAAAAATTAATTAATAAAATCTAACATAAATAATTTATCATATATCATTTTTGGATTTTTTTTTTTTTTTTTTTTTNGATTTTTTTTTTTTTTTTTTTATGATTGAAAGTAGGTTAAGTATTCTTTTAATTTTGTTAGGTTGTTAGGATTAAAATTAAGTTAAATATTGTGAAATTGTAATTTTTAATAAATGAAATTGTTGTTCTCAATATAAAAATGTTATTTAATATTTTTTTTACAATAAGAATGTGAAATGTTAGCCTCTTATATCTATAATTTTATCAATTCAAAATTATTTATTCGTGTTTTTATTAAATCCAAAATAATTATAATTTCATAAAATCTAAAATGCTTTCAATTGAATTTATCAAACACATTAAATTTTTGATATTTTTTATTGTTATGGTTGGAAGTAGGTTAACTATTCTTTTAAATTTGTTTAGTTGTTATGGTTAAAATTAAATTAGATATTGTTTAATAAAATTATTATTTTCAATATAAAAATGTTATTTAATATTTTTTTAATAAAATTGTACAATGTTAACCTTTGATATTTATAATTTTATTAATCTAAAGATATTGTTATTTATGATATCTATAATTTTATCAATCTAAAATTAAATTATTTATTTATAATTTTGTCAAATCCAATTGTAATTTAATCTACTCTAAAATGATTTCAGCAAAATTTAAACCAAATATATGAATTTTCCAGAATAACTTAAAAATAAATCATTTCTTTAAATAAACTACTAAAAGATAATTTTATAAAAAGAAAACTCCTCTTTACTCATACAATTAGTATTCCAATGCACCAGTTATACTTTTTTATGTTCGGACGATCGTCTTTCATTGCATACTTGAAGCGAGCGTTAATATTCCCCAAAACACTTAAAAATTTCATCACGCTCCAACGTTAGTATTAAAAAATATTTATAATATTATATATAACCGGATATTTTCAATTTCTTTTGAATTTATTTTCATTTCCACCTGAGAAAACTATGAGGATTTCCAAGAGTAGAAACTATCGAGATGCATAAAAAACTCTTGTTTGTGTGAATAGGCGTTGGATATAAGAATCCAGCGGAGTTAGGAGACTATGAAAAATGAAAACCCTTTTTGGTCGAAACTTTTTATTGACCAAATTATCAACCAAAACGCAGTTGGTAGAAACTAGGATATTTGTGTCATCCACCTTCATCATTATCATGTCATTGAACAATTTTCAATAGTTATCATCAAAACATTTGTATTTCCAAATTTGAAACTATATGATGAATTTAAAACATTTTGAAAATAAATGATCAAATTTAAAACATTTTGGATCTCTCAATTTGAAAATATATGATCTATAAATTGTTGTCCATATTTCATTAGAATAGTTTGTTAAAAACAAAGTTTACAAGTTTTTACAATATATTATTATAGGTAGTGCTAATATTTAATGTTAAGATTTAATGTTACTAATTAAATGTATGAAATAGTGGAATAAATTGAAACAGAAATAGAAGAAGGTAAGAAAATAACACACCATCCATACAATGAACACAAGATGTCACTTAAGATAATCAAATATGGGAAATACCCAACTAGAAGGTGAAACATATGCGTTTATCTTTTCTTAACTAGTATGACTACTACGAGGCCTTTTACTTTCTTTGTTATGCTTCATTATCCTACTCGAAGATGCTCAACTTAATTATGGAACAATAAGAATGAAACCATTTCCTTTCCTACTATCCCAGTATTCAACATAACCTAATATCTATTTAGGGTTAGGTTTTTTGCATGCCTCAACCCCAAATTTTAATGTTAGAGTTTGAGACCCTCTAGAATATTCTTAAAAGTCCACACATGAATAGATCCATATGTGTGACATATGTGTGACTTGTTAAAATTCCAAGCCTAGGTGACTAAAGTCTATGATGTCAATTAACCAAGGAATTTCTAAATTTAATTAATGCTCAAATTAAATTCAAACCATAGTATCAATCACACAATAAATGGAAAATAAATACTAGAAGCATAAAATCAATTTCACGCATGCATAGGTAATTGCTCCGTCAAAGTGGGTTTTTCATTCCTTTGAAAATCTTACAAGGAAACCTCCACAAGTTACTTAAAACCAACAACGGCACAAAAAAGTTCACCCTAAAGTGGAGGAATGCCTATGTGAGAAATACAACCTATTAGTTTGTTAGTTTGTTGCAAGGACTGGTAGTATGGAATGTATGACCTATTTCCATAGAGTGTATGGATCTATACAATTGTATAGACATTGTACATAATTGTACAACCTATACACACTTCCATGAAAATATGTTTTTCCAACTCTCTCTCTCTCTCTTTCTGAGGAGAGCCTCCTTAAGTGTTCATGTGTGTTTAAACCTTCTATCTTATCATGTTTTTCACTTTTTAACTAAAGTGAATTACAAAATAGAACCACTTTTCAAAAATAGTTGAAATCACTTCTAGCACACTCACATAGAACCTATGAATTTTTTTTTATTCGAACTATAAATGTCAACACTTCCCCTTATTGAGGAGGGAATTATGCACCCATCAACTTCACTTTTTCCAAGGAGTGAATGCCTCCAACTTCACTTTTTCCAAGGGGTTGGTTGGAATAGCTACATGTTGATCCATGGGAATATACTAGAGCTTCACTAGGGAAAATTTTAACAACCCCCTAGTAATATACTGGAGCTTCACCACGTAAAATTCTAAGAAACCCCTAAATTTATATGTACAATAAATGGGTGAATCCATATGGTACACAGGATAATTTGAAAGTTATTTTATCAATAATATAATATGTATATATAATATTTTGGAGTTATTTTATCAATAATATAATATGTATATATAATATTTTGGTGAATCTTTTACGATTGATATAATATTTTAAAATCTTGGATGTATTAAATAAAAAATTATGGCTATATAGGTCTAAGCTTAAATGAATTTTAAGTGCCAACACCTTAAAAATTCATGAGCTTGCAATTTTTTCTTATGCCACTAAATCTAAGATCATCACACATAATTAATAAACTTAATAGTTACAGAGGTTAGTTCATATTACTATATAATGAAGAGATTTTGTACTTAAATAGAAATATAAGCTCAAGTGATCATCCATATATTAGATTGTTATTATTTTTTTAATAACTTGACATGATTAGATAACCAATCAATAAATTTGATAATGTAACTTTATTCATATCCATATGAATAACGGCTATTTACAACATTGGACAATAAGAAAAATATTTGTAGTCAAAGGAAAACTAATGGATGGTCAACTAAGAATTGAATTCTATAGTCCTGGCCTTTTGCAGGGACTAATAATAGGAAAATATATTCATTAACCTAAAATATAGTCATTTTACATGCTTGGAAAAATTATAATCTTTCCCTGCTCTAGATAATTTTGCAAGCATCACTAGTTGTGTTTGTCAAGATTCTTAATATACACTCTTTCATATCCGTTTATCATTTTTTTATGATATTTCACCATAAAGTTCTTATATGTGTTATCTTGACTGCCACTTCTATCAAAATTAGAACAAATTAATATTTTCTCTAAGACTTCTATTATGGTTTCTTTATTACTTATTCATCGATTATGAAGGGACTCTTCAAACAAGTTCATCATAGGATGTTATTGAATAGGAATACACATAATTGTTTCCATCAATAACTCCAAAAGTATATAATATTGACCCCATCCATCTGTAGCAAAAAATTACCCCTTTCCAATGAAGAGGAGTCACTTTTACCCATTATATTTTTGTTGGCTTATAAAAACATTAAAAGACACATAACTTTCTAATAAATGTTGGGCATAGATTATTAATTAGAAATATAGGGAACAAAAACACCAATTGAGAAAAATGTTAACTAATGGGTACAAATGAGACCATAAAAGCCTCTCATGGGTATAAACTTAAAGACCTAAAAAATATAAATTAGATTTTTTATTATAATAATGCAATTTGAAATGATGTATCACATTCTTGGCCATGCATAGATGACATGACCATCAGGTCATAGGACATGAATGTGTAGTGAATATCCATAAATAGGAGTACTTAGAAATTGAAACATGCAAAAGAAAACCTTTCAATCTGTTAGCACAAAAAAAGAACAATTAGCTTAATAATGAAGGTTTTCCCACGCTAGTGAAAATCACCGATTTTGTACATGGAATGGTGTTATCAAGTCTCTAAAATTAATGAGTCATGAAGAACATAAATATTGGTTGAAACACAAAATACATAATATCAATTTTCATATTCAGTGCAAACCACATAACATATCAAAATTCATATTAGATTCACTACTTCTATGCTACTAATTTCTAACTTGCTTACAAATAAAATGTAGAGATAATTTCAAAAATGTTTTCAATATGCAATTGAGCACTTGATCAAAGTGTGAAAACCATTTATCTTACTATGCTTGGTATACAATCAATTTTCACAAATTATGTGGAACATAACTATCCCCCTCAATACAAAATATACTAACAAAGAAACTAGTTATTTCAAGAACTACCTAAAATAGAAGGTTCAACAATATCTGCATCAATGTACTCAACAACTTCAATGGATGGTTGTAGTGCATCCACACGTGAGATTAGAATCCATTGTTCGTGGAACTCCCCATTTCCTATCATGACATGCAATCAAAGTGAATAATTTGTATAAGATAAAGACAATAAGCTACTTCTCATAAAACATTAAAATGAAATACATCATATACCTACATTTCTTATTGTACAAAATGTCCACATGATATTAATGATTCTCTTTATCTAATCATGATTCACATATTCTATCTACATTCATGTTCACCTATTAAATGTGGGAAAATGCACCTAAACATAATCTTTCAAGTTTTTCTTGACATGTTCTACAATCAAGGGTAGGTTAGTGACAAATACCACTTGAGGTCCCACATTATTATGCAATCAAAGACTAAATTTTATTAAGTAATTTATGAATATAGATAGAAAACTAAAGGTTACATGTAACATTATTTTACTCTTAGCATCAAAAGAATAATTGCAATAGAGGAATGTCGGTCTCATGCTAATATGTCTATTGTGGTGAATGTGTAGGAACTTGTTACCTAGTGCATAGACCATTTTTCTATTCACTTAGATATGCAGAGCTCGTACCAATAAGTGTTTTAAAATAAAATATAAAATAATCATAGTATATTCTAAGTGACGATGCTTAAGTCATGCCACAAAGTGAAAGGAAATAAAAAAGTATTTTTTTGAACATCAAATATATAACAAAAACAATAATAATTATGGGAAACACATTGAATTTTTAGAGCATAACCAAATCCATATATTAATCCTAATATGGTATGTTTCTCAAATAAACATGATAGAATATGAACACATTTTTTTTTATGCAACAAAGGTCTTTAAATTTAACACAAACCCTTGAATCAATGGAAATTGGATTAAACAAATCAAGCTACAACAAAGGGTTTAGTTAAGCATCAAATGAGGAGTAGAAGAGGGTGAGTGCACGAAGTTGGTGGACGATAAAGTGGCAACGGGGTGAGAAGGAAACCGCACTTGGAGGAACACGTGTTTGTTTCTAGGAACATCCATGCATTCCTGATGTGACAGGTTCGAAAAACCCTGAACCTCCACTCAATGAGACATGTAGGAGCATTCCTAGGAAAGCATGTGCATTCTCAAGAACGCGTGCACGTTCCTGAGAAACATGTGTTGAAGAACATGTGCACGTTCCTAAAAACAATTGAAATAAAAATAACATGTGCATGATTAAGAAATGTGCACGCATTACTGTTAACATGAAATATCTCTCTCTACCCCCCTCCCTCCCTCTCTCTACCCCCTCTCCATACCTCCATCTATATTCCTCTCTCTCCCTCTCTCTCACTCATTGTCTCACTCCCCCTCTCTCTCCCTCTCCCTCTCCCTCTCTCTTTTCCCCCTCTTTCCCTTGATTCTTGTCTCATTCTTCCCCTTTCTCTACCCCATCATACCTCCCCTCTTTCTCTCCCTCTCTCTCACTCTCTTTGTCTTCTCTCCACCTTATTCCTATTGGAAATTGTAATCTTGTGTTGTCATTGATGTCAAGAAGACCAATATGGTTACAATGAGAGAACTGGAAAAAGGTGAGATAGCATTCGCTACAGGTGAAGTTGTAGCAGAGAAAGTTGATTAATGACAGCCATTACATCAGCAAAGTTGTGATTGAATAAAATAAAAAGGATATTGTAGAGGAATTTGCAGAGATTATTGCAGTTGTAGATAGAAAAGTATAAGTTGTACAGAATGATATTGAATAACAAATGGAAAACTCCGTCTGGTGTTATGTCTATGTCTATACCATCTACTAAAATAGTGAAAACCAACTATGGCACAAAAATAGTGAATATTTTTGTTAGTGTCTACAGTATTTTCTCTCCATGCCTTATCTCAAACTTGTCTAGTATCCTCATTGGAGAAAGATTGAAAGGAACATCGTTGAAAGTATGTGAAAAATATCTACACAGAGGAGAAGGAGTAGCGACTTGAGAAATCTCTCTTAGAATCAAAAGGTGTAGCTACTGAAGTGATAGATACAATGGTAACTTGTAACCACAAATTAACGATAAATCATGATCGTCCATTTGGTTGGTCGACGAGTATAGATCGTCCGATCAAAAGTAAGAATTAGGAGGAGATCCTATGGAGAAGATACATTTTTGCAAGACAAATAGTGAGGATGTTAAACCAAAGGTGACCCCCTAAAATAATCCTCATGATCGTGCCTCCATGCGTCTAGAAGATGGACATTTCATTCCCACACTTCCTTGGGATTATGAAAAGGACTTTGGCCCCCAAAAGCACCAGAACCGTCCATCTCAACTTGAAAATAAAACATGATCATCGATCTTGATAAGCGATTAAGTGCTTGTTTGGCTTAGCGCTTAGCCACCACTCGTGGTCATATGGAATATAGGTCCTCAAATGCTTATGTATGTAATTTAACACACAGAGGATGATTTTTTCCTCTGACAGGAAGGAATTTTGAATCAAATAAGATTTGTATTTTGTCTGGATTGATCTTAAGTGATTCAATATATGCAATGCATTACAGAGCTAATAAAAAAGATTGGATATGATTAATTTAAATTGAGAATGAAATAAAGAAGCATGGGATCAAGTTAAAAGAAATTGATCCATACATGTGATCAATTTATGAAAATCCCTCTTACTAAATTAAAAAGAACTTTAAATTTTGATATATGAATAATAATCACAATAACATAAATTATAAGACAAAACATTACTTAAAGTGAAGAGGTGCATTGTTTCATACAAAAAGACACAATGGCTCAATACTAAAAAACACAATGGTTCAACCTTATACATTTCGGAAAGTATATAAGAAGGAAAACAAGGTGAAAGGAAAGTCTGTATGTGGTGTAGATCAGAAGATCATAAGCAATTGCAGAGTCTAAGGAAGAAAGACGAAGATGCTTATGAAGTGAGGGTGGAAGGGAGGAGTAAGGAAGGATTAGTATCCTTTTCCAAATAAAGCTTAAAGATAGGGAGTTGGTGCTTCCTGGGGTAGGTGCCCTAAAACAAGGGAGTTGGTGCTTTCTAGGGTTGGTGCCCTAAAGCAAGGGAGTTGGTGATTCCTAGGGTTGGAGCCTTGAAACAGAAGGGGATTTGGAGCTTCCTAGGGTTGGTGCCCTTATCAAGGGGATTGTTGTCTCCTAGAGTTGGTGCTCTAAATCAATCTTTATATAAAACTTGTAAATTGTAATTTAATTTTATGCTTATTGATGTTATTTACTGAAGTTTCTTACTGATCAACAAAGTTAACAAATAATTATTTAAATATTGTTAAAAGTTTTCAATATTGATTCACCCCCCCCCCCCTCTTAGTATTGAACTACATTCCAATAATTGGTATCAGAGAAGGTGCCTTCAGTATAGTCTAATAAATAGAAGGTAGATTCTGCATAATCCAATGGATCGACAAGAAGGAATGTCTTGCACCAGAACACCTTTGTTCAAAGGGAATGATTATGCACTTCGGAGTGTGAGGATGAAAGGCTATATAATGTCCATAGTTTTTGATATATGGAAATCTGTAGAAGATGGGTACATTTTAGTGCAGACGCCCCTTGCCTCCATAGGGTCTGCACGACCTCCTGGTCTAAGGATCGTTCAAAAACCCCTCTGAGCCGAAGCAACACCTTCGAGTCCCTATCGGACCCTCAAAATTTCTTGAACCACAGGTCCTTCAACTCTCCTCACGGCCTCTATATACATCCGCGGACCTTTTCCCCGAAAACAGAATTTCGAGTCTCGGGACTCCTTGAGTCTTGATGTCGAGAGTCCTTGACTCCTCGATCTCCCGGTCTCCTAAATGTCGATTTATCGAATTGGATTCACTCGGGGTTAGTCCCCTGGACTATACCCTTAGTCCATATGACCACCCCTCATATGACCGCAGTGCTCTTGGGATTCATCAACGCAAAGCGCCCAACTTCCTGTCCTCAAGACTTTCAAAAAGTCGATTTCCTGAATGCCGAAAATACCTGTGTCCCAACTTCCTCCCCCTTTCGTGATTTCGGGTTTTTCAATGCCGAAATGCTCCGACCTTATGTCTATGGGATCCTCAGAATGTTGAATCCTGAAATCCTGATATACAGTGTGGCCGCAGCCTCACTCTCCTCTATGTTTCATTTCGCGATTTCGAAGTTCTAATTGCCGAAATGCTCGATCCTTTGTCTTCAGAACTCCCGAAGTTCCAAACTTCGAAATGACCACGAATACCTCAGATCTCCGCGACCCATGTTTTTCCTCAGAAGCTTCGGGTTTTCGTGTTTCAGAATTTTGCGACTCTCAGTGCATCAAATTTTCATTGTCCTCTCGTACTCCCGGTAACTGAAATACTGAAGTACAAAAATCCCAAACCCTCTGGTTCTCCTCCTCTGAACAAGATCAATGGCTCAAAGCCTCCCTTCATCCAACGGCTCAGATTCTTTCTAGATTATATGGGTCAAGAGTTTCGAACTCTTACCTCTCGCATTAATGGTAGATGAAATGTCGAAATGCTTCTTTCGGGAATTTCCCCAATGTCTGGATCACTGCCATGTGTCCTCCCTGTTCTTTCAGAGTTTTTGGGTTTTCGCATTTCGGAACTTCGCGACCCCTATGACACTTATCCTTTGTTCTCTCGAATCCCCGATATCCAAAATCCCGGTGGGCTCCCCGATCTCCTCCACATGTCCTCCACAGATGGATGGTCCAGATCATTTCGGGACTTCACTAGTAGCGAAGCCGAAAGACTCCCTTCTCTACTTCCCAATGTCTAAATCCCCAATATGAAAGGATCTCGCGACACCTATCCTTCTTAGATGGAAAACTCAGTTACCTTTGGGACTTCAGGACTCGTGAGTCCTAATATTTGTTCCTTCTTCCTCTGAACCTTTGAATTCCTGAAGTCCAAAATCCTGATACCTCTACCATGTCGGAACTTTTTGGATTCTCTTCTCTACACGTGAGGATTTAAACCTCGTGCTTCTTTCAATAGATCTAACGGCTATCGGCTATCTAAGAAAGATCCGACGATCTAGATATTCTCTTCTCCTGTGCGCTCTCCTGCTGCTATCTAAACATGAAAACTTCAACGATCCAGATCTTCCCTTCGGCCTGATCCGGCGGCAGTTGTGCTCTCCCCTTGAGCATGCGCTTTCTTCTCAAACTTTGGAAGATTTCCCAAATGCTAAAGGCCTCAACCTTTGATTTTCCTCTGTGAGATCTACACCATTGGGTCTCGCCTGCGTTCTCAAAGATGTTGTACCTCCTGATCTTTTGGGATTCTAAACTCTCCAAAAAGTTCCTTGGCCTCTACGACTTCTGTAGCTATGGCTCTGTGCATGAAAGAACTACTCCTCCTGAGATTCTCTCCTTGAATCCTCAAAGGATTCTTCAAATTCTGCACTTCTTAAAGAGTCTTTTCATGCACAAAGGTGCTATCTCTTCTGATATTTTCCTGTAGCTTCGACCTCTAAGGGATTAACCCTTTTTCCTTCTCCCTCAGATACAAAATCTGATTCCCTCCTGGCACTCTCTTGCTCAAGCAACTTCTTGCCAAGTCTGCCGGGTGTTCAGCAACCCTATGAAGATCCTTCCTTGGACTCTTCTTCTATTCTAGAACTCAAAAGAGTTATTTCCTTCTGTGCTATATCTGCACACTGACTGAATGCCCTCCTCGCAGAGTTTCCCCAGAATTCTCTCAGTGACTCTATTTTCGTCTTGAACTCACAATGGAGTTCCTCCTCAATGAAACCTGTGCATCTACTCAATTCCCACCTGGCAGAGTTCTTGCAGAATCCCACAATGATTCTATCTTCCACCGTGTCTTCCTCTACACAGTCTTGCCTCCAAGGTATTCAACAACCTTGAGGTCTTCCTCTGAGTCAATGATTTCAGTTGGTCTGCCCTCCTAGTAGGTCCTTGTCCAAATTTCGCAAAATTAGAAGTGCTCTCTAAGCACTAACTATCAGAACCCACAGTGTCCTGTCATGCCCTCTTGGCATGAAGCCTCAAAGAACTCCAACCTGAAATCAAATAACTCTACAGATAGCAGAACCTATCTGTCCCTGTAAATGCACATCTACAACATACATTCACAGCATAAATAGAACACACATAGACATTCACACAACACAGACAATATGGAGGAAAAATTGCTCTGGTTTGTATTAATATCAAATGCCTCCTTTACAAGGTGTTCCTGAGCTCAGAATTTGACAGAGTCTCGACTCTTTCTCTCTGCTCTCTTTTCTATTCTCTTGCTACCTACCCAAAACAAGATCAAAAATATTTTACATGAGGGGGCTCTTCAAACTCTTCCCTCCATCCTCACCTACCCTATTCAATTACATTAACTCTAAAATTGAATGGGCTGTCTAGTCCAGAATCGGAGCTAGATCTAACCTTACAACCATTAAGGCTATCTACATCTAAAGCCTACGTATATGCACGGCCTCATGGCTCTAATAGCCTTACAAGCATTTAATTATATTCAAATTCAAAACGTGAAAGGGTTGTGCCTTTCCTCATTGAATGTGTGCGTTGAGTTGGCTGGCTGGCTTGGAGAGATGCTCCTGCATCATACTCCCCTACTGCAAAAATTCATGAGCTCTCCACCCTAGTTGTTAAAATCCTCCTGGATACCAAACAACTCTTCGGAGTTGACTCTCTGCTCCATCTCTTTGCTGTTGTTGATGTTGCTGCTTTGTTGTTTCTCTGGCAGTCTCCCTTCTACTCAGCTTCTCCTTGCTGACAGTCTCTTGTGATCTGATCATCAACTTTCGGATCTCATCAATCACCTCGTCTAGATACTTAAATGGATGGCTCTGTTCATGCAGTCTCCTCTGCTGTAAATTCTTTCTGCAAATGGGCAGATCACCATGATCTCCCATGCCATCTCTTGTCGCCTTAACTTGCCACCCTATTGCAGATTTCTCTTCTGCAATCTCATTACTGAGCTGTTGCTCAGCCTCTTCATCTGACAGTTTGAATGTCATCTCTCCCTGTGTGGCACTAAGTGTCCACTCTGTTGCAGTCTCCTCTACAGTCCCCTCTTGACTGATCTGTTGTTCAACCATCATCTCTGACAGTGTTGTTGTTGCCATTCCTCTTGTTGGTATGTCTCCAGCTTCTTCCATCTTCTCCTCAACCTCGAAATCTCCTCCTTCAGTTTCCAACCTCATATGTTTTATGTGCATGCTTTATACCATCACTCTCCTCTCCAGGGATTCTAACTGTTCAAAAAGATCATCAAAATCTATGTTGTCTACCTCCTCTTCTGCTGTCAGCTTTAGTGTTGCAGTATTCTCAGCTTCCTGGCTGAAAATGTTGAGCCATTCCTTGGAATGCTCGTCTTCCTATACTGCTTGGGAAAACACTTATGTCTTCTCCAATGCTCTGATAGTCACATCTGGTTGTTTTTTTCTTGTTTTTGTTGCATCTACAATATAGACTTTGACCTCCCCTGGGCTGCTTGGTAGGAATATTCCAATTCCCTGAATCATTAGAAGATCCCTTTGATCCTCCCTCTCTATCAGTTGCATCTGTTGATATGAACTCAACTCCGAGTTCATCTTCTCTCCCTTGCCCTCCTGGAAATATGGGATTTCCTTGTTGTCCTCCTGACAGTCTATGAGATCCCACAGTGATCTCATCTCATTGCCCTCCTGGCAATGTGAAATTCCCCGGCTTTATTCATGGTCATTTCAGAGTTCAGAACTTCGGGAGTTTCGAAGACAAAGGATCGAGAATTTCGGCAATTAGAACTCTGAAATAATGAAATGCGACATAGAGGAGAGTGAGGCTCTGATACCACACTAGGCACAGACACCCCCTGCCTCTGCAGGGTCTACGTGACCTCCTGGTCTAAGGATCGTTCAAAAACCCCTCTGAGCCAAAGCGACTCCTTCGAGTCCCTATCGGACCCCCAAAATTTCTCAAACCATAGGTCCTTCAACTCTCCCCAAAACCTCTGTATATGTTCGTGGACCTTTTCCCCAAAAATAGAATTTCAGGTCCTGGGACTCCTTGAGTCCTGATGTCGAGAGTCCTTGACTCCTCGAGAGTCCAAAATGTCGATTCCCGAATTGGCTTCACTCGAGGTTAGTCCCCTAGACTATACCCTTAGTCCATATGACCACCCCTAATATGACTGCATTCCTCTTGGGATTCATCAATGCAAAGCGCCTGGCTTCCTGTCCTCAAGACTTCCAAAAAGTTGATTTCCGGAATGTCGAAAATTCCTATGTCCCGGCTTCCTCCTCCTTTCGCGATTTCAAATTTTTCGATGCCGAAATGCTCTGACCTTATGTCTACGGGATCCCTGGAATTCCAAATCCTGAAATCTCGATATCAAGTGTGGCCACAGCCTGAATCTTCTCTATGTCACATTTTGTGATTTCGGAGTTCTAATTGCCGAAATGATCAATCCTTTGTCTTCAGAACTCCCGAAGTTCTGAACTCCGAAATGACCACGAATACCTCAGATCTCCTTGACCTGTGCTTTTCCTCAGAAACTTCTAGTTTTTCGCGTTTCAGAATTCCGTAACTCTCAGTACATCAAATCTTCGTTGTCCTCTCGTACTCTCGGTAACCAAAATACCAAAGTATGAAAATCCTGAACCCTCTGGTTCTCCTCCTCTGAACAAGATCAACGGCTCAAAGCCTCCCTTGATCCAACGGCTCAGATTCTTTCGGGATTCTGTGGGTCAAGAGTTTCAAAATCTTACCTCTTGCATTCCTGGTAGCCGAAATGCCGAAATGCTTCTTTCAGGAATTTCCTCGATGCCTGGATCATTGCCATGTGTCCTCCCTGTTCTTTTGGAGTTTTCGGGGTTTCACGTTTCAGAATTTCGCGACCCCTACGAAAATTATCCTCTGTTTTCTCAAATCCCTGGTATCTGAAATCCCAGTGGACTCCCCGATCTCCTCCATGTGTCCTCCATAGATGGATGGTCCAGATCATTTCAGGACTTCACCAATAGCGAAGACGAAAGACTCCCTTCTCTGCTTCCCAATGTCTGAATCCCCGATATGAAAGGATCTTGTGACACCTGTCCTTCTTAGATGGATGGCTCAGATACCTTCGGGACTTAGGGACCCGTGAGTCCTAATCTCCGGTCCTTCTTCCTCTAAACCTCTGAATTCCTGAAGTCTGGAATCCCGATACCTCTACCCTGTCGGAAATTTTTTGATTCTCTGCTCTGTGCATGAGGATTTAAACCTCATGCTTATTTCGATAGATCCGACGGCTATCAGTTGTATGAGCAAGATCCAATGGTCTATATATTCTCTTCTCCTGTGTGCTCTCCTATTGCTATCTGAACGTGAAAACTTCAATGGTCCAGATCTTCCCTTCGGCCTGATCCAACGGTAGTTGTGATCTCCCCTTGAGCATGCGCTTTCTTCCCAAACTTTGGAAGATTTCCCAAATGCTAAAGGCCTCAACCTTTTCTTTTCCTCTACGAGCTCTACACCATTGGGTCTCGCCTGCGTTCTCAAATACACTGTCCCTCCTGAGATTTTGGGATTCTAAACTCTCCAAAGAGTTCCTTGGCCTCCGTGACTTCTGCAGCTATGGCTCTGTGCATGAAAGCGCTACTCCTCCTGATCTTCTCTCCTTGAATCCTCAAAGGATTCTTCGACTTCTGCGCTCCTTGCAAAGTATTTGCATGCATGAAGGGGCTATGTCCTCTGAGCTTTTCCTGCAGCTTCAACCTCTAAGGGATTAACCCTTTTTCCTTCTCCTTCAGATGGAGAATCTGATGCCCTGCTGGCACTCTCTTGCTCAAGCAACTTCTTGCTGAGTCTGCAGGGTGTTTAGAAACCCTGTGAAGATCCTTCCTTGGACTCTTCTTCTATTCTAGAACTCAAAAGAGTTATTTCCTTCTGTTCTCTATCTACACACTGACTCAATGCCCTCCTGGTAGAGTTTCCCCACAATTCTCTCAGTGACTATATTTTCTTCTTGAACTCACAATGGAGTTCCTCCTCAATGCAACCCGTGCATCTACTCAATTCCCACCTAGCAGAGTTCTTGCAGAATCCTGCAACGATTATGTCTTCCACTATGTCTTCCTCTACACAATCTTGCCTCCAAGGTATTTAGCAACCTTGAGGTCTTCCTTTGAGTCAATGATTTCAGTTGGTGTGCCCTCCTAGCACGTCCTTGTCTGAATTCCGCATAATTGGAAGTGCTCTATAAGCACTGACTATGAGAACCCGCAGTGTCCTGTCATGCCCTCTTGGCATGAAGTCTCAAAGAACTCCAACCTGAAATCAAAGAACTCTACAAATAGCAGAACCTATCTGTCCCTGTAAACACACATCTACAACATACATTCATAGCATAAATAGAAAACACATAGACATTCACACAACACAGAAAATATACAGGAAAAACTGCTCTGGTTTGTATTAATATCAAATGCCTCCTTTACAAGGTGTTCTTGAGATCAGACTTTGACAGAGTCTCGGTTCCTTCTCTCTGCTCTCTTTTGTATTCTCTTGCTACCTACTCAAAACAAGATCAAAAATCTTTTACATGAGGGGGCTCTTCGAGCTCTTCCCTCCATCCTCACCTACCCTATTCATTTACATTAACTCTAAAATTGAATGGGTTGTCTAGTCCAAAATCAGATCTAGATCTAGCCTTACAACCATTAAGGCTATCTACATCTAAATCATGCGTATATGCATGGCCGCATGGCTCTAACAGCCTTACAAGCATTTAATTATATTCAAATTCAAAACGTGAAAGGGTTGTGCCTTTCCTCATTGAATGCGTGCATTGAGTTGGCTGGCTGGATGGTATATGGCTAGCTTGGAGAGATGCTCCTACATCACATTGCACCTACCACTCCTCCCAGTGACACAACTATAAAGAAGCTTTGCAATGACAATGCAAGAACATCCAATGTCATCCTAGGAGGATTATCCAATCCTATGTTTTTGAAAGTAATGCATTGTAAGTCAGAAAAAGAAATACGGGACAAACTAAAGGTCATATATGAAGGATATAGCAAGGTCAAAAAGGTCAAACTACAAGCCTACATAACACAATTTGAAAACTTGAAAATGAAAGAAGAAGAGAACATAGAAGAATATATTCAGAGAGTAGATGAAGTGGTAAACTCAATGAGAGCATTAGGAGAAGAACTCAAAGATCAACCCATTGTCCAAAATATCTTGATATCATTTCCCATGAGATATGATGCCAATATTTCTACTCTTGAAGACATACCAGACCTTGATAATCTCACAATGGATGAACTACATGGGATCCTCACAACGTATGACATGAGAATAGGGCAAGAAAGAAAAGAAAAAGAAGAAATAGACTTCAAATCATTAAAAGCAAAGAAGAAACATGACCAAGTGTCTAATGAAGATCAATTAGAGATATTTGATGCATAAATAGTTAACTTCATGAAGAAACTCAAGAAAGGAACTGGTAGATACAAGGGAAAGTTTCCTTTAATATGCTTTAACTGTGGAAAGATTGGAAATTTTTCTTCCAAATGTCACTATCCAAAACAAGAAGCAAGTGATGATGAAAGAAACTTCAAATAACATATGAAGAGACAAACCAAAGACAAAATGAAGGTCCACAAAAATAAGAATACCTTTTACACTGAAGAGAACAACATCTCATCTGAAGAAAGTGAAGAGTAAGAGGAATCTGAGCACCTATTTTTGGTGCTCACACCTTTGATCACACTAAAAATACCTTTGAGATTGAAGAAGAAAACTCTGAGGTTGAAGGAGTAGTAGATCTTGAAGAAGAGTTGATCAGTTCCCTGGATGAACTTAGAAAGTATAAAAATAGAGGACAACTGCTAGAATTTGAACAAGCACAATTGTTGATTAAGGTTGGTTGTCATTGATGTCAACCCTTGAAGAAAGTTCGGTAGCACGAAGGTTTTGGTAATGGACCCACGTTTTTTTTATGTAAATATGACTCATTATTGTCTTGTCATGGTTGATAAGAAGTACAAATGGATGAACTCGAAAGTGGTCCCCTTATGGAGAAATCCCTCACGGGAAGACGCTTTGCAGATTGAGTTATCCTAGAAGTATGGTTAGAGAACCCACACTTAATTATGGAATAATGAGATGAAGGTCAATGAATTTGTCAGTGAAACTATCCTATATGGATAGTTCTTGTCATGCCATTTCCTATGGTATGTGGAACGTTAGATAAGTCCTCACGGTTAGAGACTTATGGCCATGTGAAGTTGGAGGACCCTCATGAGTCATATAGAAGCCCCTAAAAGTCAAAGTGTTTGAAAAAGAAATTATTTAAATAATAAAGTAAATGGAGAACTCCTTAAAATAAGGAAAATGTAATGCTACATGAAAGTATAAATAAGAGGCAAATCTCTCTCATTTAATTACACTTGAACATATTGAATATCTTTTGTTGTGTGAGGCTTATTGCAAGTACTCATTGATACATATGAAGTTGTGAAAGTCTGAGGTAGTACGAAGGGTTGATGGTGAAATTCTCAGAATTACAACGAATACTAGAAAAGCCTATTTTCTAAGGCATGTGTAGGCTGACAGTGAATTAGGGTGCATACATACGGAGGCTTGTGCATGTTGGCAGTGTATTAGAGTGCGTACATGTTGAAAATCCATGAAAACTTGAGAAGATGAAGATGAAGAGGTTCTAGATTCTGAGATCAAGTTCCCAGGAAGGTCTGCAGTGCTCAGATACATCAGATCTATCCATTGGTTCAAAAGGTATGTCTTATTTCTATGAATAGTTATATTTTGATGTATGCATGAGAAATGGTTATGGATATTTGAGGATTCTCCCTAGAAAGACTAGTGGTTGCATGGGATATTTCGTATAAGTCAGATCTATAGAAACATAGTGTTGGTATATTTATCATTGATAATTCTTGTTGAGGCACATCTTGTATTTCTTGGCATATGGCTAAGGGTTTTTGTGATATATGGTTAATAGCTTGTATTGGTTGATGTATTGAAAGGACAAATATCAGAAAGGGTTTGAAGTCTAGATCATGTGAGGGTTATTATACTTGTTCATGATTACACACACTTTTGGCACATGACTAGAGAGAGATATGTATGTGGATGCATGAACAGGGTATAGATACATTATGGATGCAGTGACAGGTTACAGATCTAGTGAAAGAAGTTACACAGGGTCAGAAGTTTTCAGAAGAAAGAAAACCCTAGTTTTCAGAAGGCATGCGTGGGTTGCATAACAGTTTGGTCGCATACATACGCAGGCTGCATAACATATAAGGCACGTACATACGCGTGTTATATCACTACAGGTCGTGTACCCATTGTATTTTGTTTATTCAGGTTCATTTCAGGTACAGATTGATTACAGGGAAGTTGTGCAGGTTGGTTGCAGGTTAGTGGTACAGGTTGATACAATTGTACAGTGGTATATCTCGCAGTGATAGTGTGACAGTGGTTCCATCATTCTACTTCTACGTCAGGGCAGTTGGACGAGACAAGGACAAGTGGTTGTAGCCACATTCTGGGTGTAGCTAGAGAACATAGGGGGTTGTATCCTCCCTCTGGTTGTAGCCAGAGAATTGGGGAGTTGGAGCTTCCCTCAGGTTGTATCCTGACAAACTAGGGGGTTGGAGCCTCCTTCCAGTTGCAAATGGAAAACAAAGGAAGTTGGTGCTTCCAATGAATGTAATTCTTCAAGACATATAAGAAAAAGCATTATGTGGTTTTCTCCCACTTTGGGTTTCCACGTAAAACACTGGTGTATTGTGTATGTGCATGATTGTTCATTTGTTCATTTCTTATTTACTCTGCAGTTATTGGATGATAATGCTACACTGACATAACACTTGGATTATATGATTAAAAAGGATTGCATTGCTCTATTACTGATTCATCCCCCCTCTCAGTAATCCAACAATTGGTATTAGAGAAGGTACCTTCAGAAATCAATTTAACCACTAAAAGGTAGATCGTGGAGAGAAACAACTTGTATAAAAATGGAATACCATGGTTTGATGGATAGAAGTATGAATTTTGGAGCATAAGGATGAAGACATATATACAGTCACAAGGATTTGAAATTTGGAAAATCAATTGTAGATGGATACACAATACCAACAGTTCCGCCAACAAATGATAAAGCAGTGAAACTTGGTCAGAATAATTCCAAAGCCACAAATGCACTTATGAATGGTCTTTGTGAAACAGTATTCACCAAAGTTGCGCATTTTGAATCCTTTAAAGATATTTGGGACAAACTTCAAAATATTTATGAAGGAGATTCAAAATTCAAAGAAACAAAGATTCAAACTTACAGAGGTTAGTTCAAACAACTAAAGATGAAGGAAGATGAGAATATTGCATCTTACTTCTTACGAGTTGATGAAACGGTAAATGCAATGATGGGATTGGGAGAATAAATTCAAGAATTTGTAATTGTTCAAAAGGTACTAATATCTCTTCCTATGAGATTTGACCCTAAGATATCAGCACTAGAAGAAAGAGTATATCTAAACTCAATAAGCATGGATGGACTACATGGAATCTTCACAGCATATGAAATGAGAACTGAACAGGAAAATCCATATGTAAAAGAAGCAACCTTCAAAGCATCCAAAATATCAAAGAAAAAGGGAAAGCAACAAGAAAAAGAATAAAGCACCAATAGTGACATCTCGGAAGATGATGAAGAAGTGGCCAACTTTGTCAAAATACTGAACAAGGGAACTGATGACAGGTATAGAGGTAAGATTCCTTTGATTTGTTTTAATTGTGATGGTATTGGTCATTTTGCTAACAAATGCCCTCATAAGAAAAAGAGAAATGATGAAGGTTACTCAAAAGGAAAACAAACATATAAAGGAAAAAGAACCACAAAGAAAGTTTTCAAGAAAAAACTTATGCATGAAAGAAGACATCTCATTATCAGATGAAGTTGAAGTCGTGAAAGTGAGACATAAAGAGTTTTATTCATGGCAGTAGAAGACTCTAATAAAGAAGACTTCAAAGAAGAGTATGAAGAAGCCAAAGAAGAATATGAAGAAGTCGAAGAAGAAATTGAAGAGGCAGAAGTTGACTACCGAGAGGAATTGTTAGGTGCCATAGAAGTTATCAGAAGAGAAAAGAGGAAAAACAAGAAGCTACAAGCGGAACTAAACAAGAAAAAAGACACTTGGGAATTAGAACAAATGATCACAAATTTTAAGGTTCAAATTGAAGAAGATAAAAGAATTGAAGAATCACTCAAAGAACAACTAGAAGGAAGAGACAAGATCATTGAAAATTTGGAAGCAGATATTGTCACATTAATAAATGATATTCAAAAGAAAAATATGTAGAACAACTCAAATGTTTTGAATGACATTATCAGCAGTCAAAATCCTAATCATGACAAGTATGGACTTGGATACAATCAGAAAGAAAAGGGATCAAGCTCCAAAACAAAAAAACAAGAAACATGTCCAAAAAGCTATGAAGAAACAATCAAAGGGGATAGGAAGGTCTACAGAGAAAATTACAGGGACACTCCTCCACCGAGAACATTCATATTTCAGAGTCAACGACTAACAGAAACAGATACGTCTCAAGAAGAAGAATCATTCATAAGAGAACCTCCTTTCAGAAGATCTTCAAATCCCAGGTATCAAACTATATTTTTTTGTTTATGTTATGCATGTAATAATTTTGGACATAAAGATGTGAATTGCAGAGCTAACAACATGAACATAAACAACTTTGAAAGTCATACACAAAAGGGTTATCCAAGAAGGCCTAGTGAAAAATATAGAGAAGAAGTTACAATAGGTTTGAATCATTGAGCATTGAAGTGGAATGCTACAAGTGTAACAACTTTGGACACATGGCCAAATATTGCAGAATGAAAATTCCTCCTAGAGAACCACAACAGAACAACAACAATCACAGATAGGAACCTCAAAAAAGGACATGGATAAGAAATCAAAATCAGTACAACAATGAAGAATGTACACTCATTCTAAAAGCTAAGCAGAAGAAACGTGGTTGATATGTTGACAGTGGTTTTTCAAAACACATGATAGGTGATAGAGAAAAGTTTCTTAGATTAAGAAAGGAAAGAGATGGATCAGTCTCCTTCGGAAATGATGATTCGGCTAAAATCATTGGAAAAGGCACAGTGAGAATTGGGAATAAGAATACAGCGGAAGAAAATGTTCTACTAGTAGAATATATGAAACATAATCTTCTAAGTGTGAGTCAAATGTGTGAAAAAGGTCATAAATCTACTTTCGATTCACAAAAGTGCGAGATAAGAAAAGAAGGTTCAGGAAAATTTATTACAACAACTGCGAGAACTTCAAGCAACATATATGTATTAAGTGAAATTGGAAATGAAAAGTTTTTCCTAGGAAAGGAAGATGAAAGTTGTCTATGGAACAGAAGAATGGATCACATACATTTTGATAACTTTGTCAAAGTCAAAAAAAATGAAGCAGTTAGAGAAATGTCCCAGATCACAAAACCAACAAACGCTTTATGCAAGCATTGTCAACAAGGAAAGCAAACAAAGACCAGGTTCAAATCAAAGGAATATTCAATGACAAAACCACTGGAAATTGTGCATACTGATCTATTTGGACCAACTACAACAAAGGGTTTAAAAGGTGAGAAATACTTTATGCTATTAGTTGATGATTATACAAGAATGAATGCAGTTTTCTTTCTCAAGAATAAGTCAGAAACTTTTGAAAACTTCAAGGTCTACAAGGAAATGGTTGAAAATGAAATGGATTAAAAAATCAAATGCTTGAGATCTAATAATGGAGAAGAGTTCACTTCAAAGGAATTTATGGACTACTATAGAAGTCATGGAATAAAAAGACAATTCTTCATTGCTAGGATAGCTCAACAAAATGGAGTTGTTGAAAGAAAGAACAGGACAGTAAAGGAAATGGCTCAAACAATGCTAATGGATTCCAAATTGAAAGATATATTTTGGACACAGACAATGCATACAACAGTTCACATTCAAAACAAAGTAATGCTTAGAAACAACATTGACAAAACTCCCTATAAGCTATGGAAAGGAAGACCAAAAAAAGTGAATCACTTCAGAGTTTTTGGAAGAAAATGCTACATCAAAAGAGAAGATGGAAGAATGGGAAAGTTTGACTCTCGTGTGGACAAAAGAGTACTTGTTGTTTACTCAAGTACAAGGAAATCATACAATTTTTACAACCTGAGATTGAACAAAGTTGTGGAAAACATCAATGTAACAATTGATGAAACAGGTAGACAAGAAGTAAAGGAAGAATAAAATGAATAAATGGAACAACTTTACGAAGAAGAAACAAAATATGAAAAGGTAGAAGGGGAATATGAATAGGATCCCATTGGACACACCAACTACACTGAGAGGGGGGGGGTGACCATTTTAGGGCTCTTTTTCCCAAAACTTCCCCTTCGCAAAAATCCTTAGTTAGAAATCATCATTTTATTCATCAATTATTTGTCATTCATAATCAGTCAAATGTGAACATGGATCAACAACATATATCAGCTACATATATCATCAATAAATCACTATCACAAGGAACACAATGAACACAAGATGTATGTACAATTTTATTTTTATTACGGACTACAATCCTAGGGTTATCAGCAACAAGTGAATAGAGTACAACTCTACAAGAGAACGAGCTCTATAATGAAAGACTCGACTTACACCCTCAACACCAACTGATATGAGGAAACAATACTCAACAGATATCAATCTGTCAATGGGTACGCGACCTGTCAGTAGTGCAGCAGGCGTATGTACGCACCCTACTAGTAGTACAACTCGTGTATGTTCGCATCCAGTTTGTACTACAGCCTACGTATCACATCTGAGAAACTAGGGTTTTCTTTTCATCACACACTCAGATCTTTTGCAGCCTTCAATCACATTCTCTTATGTTTCTCACTGTCCATTCTGACCCATAACCAATCACAACACATTCAAGTTCTCCAACAACTTGCTCATTCTCCTCCACCATACAATATGAATGCTACTCAATCATGTATAAGCAAACAACATACTATACCAATAATATTAGTACTGAATAATAAGAGTGTTTCTCACACTATCAACCAACAAAAACCACATCACAACAACCATACCAAGAATTCCTTAAGAATTCACCACACAACAAGAAAGAGTATCCATCAAGGAAACAATGTAAACATATCATAGTTTCTATGATCCCATAGAATGTATATCTGGAACATGCTTCAATCTTTAAGAGTCTGGCACCAACTCACACACAAGTCTTCATGAATTCATCCACTGTATGCACCATGTCCTCGTTCATCTCGCGTATGTACACCCCCTGGATCACTACATCCCACGTATACCTCAAAAAATAGGGTTTATGAACTTCCGAGACTTGTGTCGTCATGATATCTGACTTGTCGAAACTTTGATGCATCCATGAGATCCTCCAGATCATCTCTCTCTCTCAAAATAGATCTTCAATACATGCTCTAGAGATACATACAATACACCTTTCACAAGAGACCCTTGCAACTTATTTATACTTTCCAAGTAGCTTCCTTAGAAGCATCTTCTAGGTCACTTAACCCATTTCTAGGTTACTTAACTCATTTTCCTCATTTTAGGGTTAACCACTTTCCATAATTAGAAAGTTCTCCATTACTTTATCATTTAAATGTTCCTCCTTGACTTTGTCACCTCACTTTATCATTTAAATCATCTTCTTTGATTTTGTCACTTCACTTTATTATTTAAATAATATTTTTTGACTTTGTCACTTTAATTTATCATTTAAATAGTAATTTATTCTTTGCAAGTTCTTTGACTTCTTTGACCTTTTGGGGCTTCAAGCCTACATATGAGGGTCCTCCAACTTCGTAAGGCCATAACTCTCAAACCATGAGGAGTTATGTGACATTGCACATACCACCGGAAATGGTATGACAAACACTATCCATCTAGGATAGTTCCACTGACAAATTCATTGATATTCATCTCATTATTCCACATTTTAGCATGGGTTCTCCAACCATACTTCTAGGATAACTCAATCGTAAAGCGTCTTCCCATGAGGGTTTTCACCATAAGGGGACCACTTTGGAGTTCATCCATTTGTACACCTTATCAACCATGATACGAAAATAATGATTCATCTTTACATCAATCCAACAATGCATTATATACCAATGAAACCACATCGATCCATCTTCATCTATGCATCATATCAATGAAAACTCATTGATCCATCTTCATCTATCAATGACAACTCATTGATCCATCTTCATCTATCCATTCTCATCAAGGACAATACATGTTACATTAGTATGCTAGGACAAGACATTTTTCATTTGACATCAAACCTTTGACCTTTGACATCATTCAATCATCTTTTGGCATCAATCAATTCCTTGACATCAATCCTTTGAAATCAATCAATCAATCATCCTTTGGCATCGTTCAATCACTTGACATCAATCCTTTGACATCAATTAATTAAACCTTTGGCATCAATGAAAACATGATCCAACAAATCTGATAGAAGCAGATGATCAAGTTCATCAAGTGCCTCCAAAGACACCTAGGAGATGAGTAAAGAATAATCATCCTTCAGATCAGATTACCAGAAACAAAGATGCGGGACTTGAGACTAGAAGAAGAATTTGTTCACTAGAACAAACACACCTAGCACTCTCATATATGATTGAACCAACCTATTTTGAAGAATCCAACAAAGATGAATTTTGGAATAAGGCCATGGATGAAGAATTGAATCAAATAGAGAAAAATGACACTTGGCAATTGGTTCCAAGACCAAAGGATAAGAATGTGATAGGAACAAAGTGGGTATACAAGAATAAATTGAATGAAGATGAGCAGGCTAGAGACATTTTCCCCAGTTGCCATAATGGAAGCAATCTGATTGATTTTAGCTTATGCATGCTCCAAAAATATTAAAATCTATGAGATGGACGTAAAATCATCTTTTCTGAATGGGGAATTTGAAGAAGAAGTCTACATTGAACAATCAGAAATATTTCAGTTCTCAAAGAACATAGATTATGTGTGTAAATTAAAGAAGGCCTTGTATGGTCTAAAATAGGCTCATAGAGCATGGTACTCTAGACTAGATAAATATCTACAATAGGTGGGGTTCAGAAAAGGAAGTGCAGACAACAACCTCTACATCAAGGTAAGTCAAGATAGTATTTTATTAATTCAATTTTATGTTGATGATATTATTTTTGGTAGTGATGATGACAGGTGAAGCCAGAAATTTGCAAAGGATATGTAGAATGAATTTGAAATGTCATTACTTGGAGAACTATCCTTCTTTCCGGGACTTTATATATGTCAAAGAAACCAAGGATTTTTTTTTCTCAAACCAACTATATCATAGAAATGCTAAAGAGGTTCAGAATGAAAGATTGCAAACCAATTATCACTCCCATGAAAACCAGTTGCAAGTTGAGAAAAGATGATGGTTAAAATTCTACAGATCAGAGACAATACAGGTCAATGTTTGGTAGCCTACTATATGTGACAGCATCCAAACCAGATGTAATGCAGGTAGTTGGATAGGTGGCACGATTTCAAGCAACACCAAAGGAATCACATGTATTGGCAGTGAAGAGGATTTTTAGATATCTCAAATGAACAAAGGAGTTTGGATTATGGTATCCAAAAGGAAAGGGTATATCACTTATTGACTACATATATGTAGATTGGGCAGGTTGTATTGATGACTGACGAAGCCCCAGTGGATAAGTGTTCTACTTGGGTGAGTGTTTAGTATCATGGCTAAGCAACAAGAAATAATTAGTATCTTTATCTATAGTCGAGGAAGAGTATATTGCAGGAACAACATGTTGTACATAGGTTCTTTGGATGAAACAAAATCTAATAGATATACAAGTTGAGTACGGTGAGCCTATTCCAATATATTGTGATCATACAAGCGCCATCAATATCTCAAAGAACCCGGTGATGTACTCTAAGACGAAGCACATTCCAATCAAGTATCACTTTCTACGGGAACATGTTGCAGAAAATAACATCAGAGTTGAGTATGTGAGCACAAAGAACAAGTGGCAAAAATATTTACAAAACCACTTCCACGGGAAGCCTTTGAGTATCTTCGTTAGAGACTCAGAGTTATTTCTACTCCAAAATGAATGCTTTTGAATGGTTATCTTCTATGTATTAGATGCACACGAGGAAACACCATAAAGAGGAAAGTTTAGTTAGGGGGAGAATCCCTGGATGGAAAGATACCTTTCCCATTGATGACAAAGGGGGAGAGATTTATCAGATGCAGAGGATAGAGGCATGCTTCCATGGGGAGAATTGGTCACCAATATGTAGAGTACATAGGCATAGTTCGAGGGGGAGCATGAGTGATATGAATCTAGTATTTCATGACATGATTTCAGTATTGCATCAAGGTGTTTCCATCAATTCAAAAGGGGGATATTTTTTATTAAGTTTGGTTGTCATTGATGTCAACCCTTGAAGAAAGTCCGGTAGAAAATTTTGGTAGCAAAAAGGTTTGGGTAATGGACCCAAGTTTGTTTGATGTAAAGATGACTCGTTATTTTCTTGTCATGGTTGATAAGAAGTACAAATGGATGAACTCCAAAGTGGTCCCCGTATGGTGAAATCCCTCACAGGAAGATGCTTTGTGGATTGAGTTATCCTAGAAGTATGGTTAGAGAACCCATGCTTAATTATGGAATATGAGATGAAGGTTAGTTAATTTGTCATTGAAACTATCCTAGATGGATAGTGATTGTCATGCCATTTATGATGGTATGTGGAACGTCACATAACTCCTCGCGGTTAGAGATTTATGGCCATGTGAAGTTGGAGGACCCTCATGAGTCATATAGAAGCCCCTAAAAGTCAAAGGGTTTGCAAAAGAAATTATTTAAATAATAAAGTAAATGGAGAACTCTCTAAAATAAGGAAAATGTAATGCTACATGAAAGTATAAATAAGAGGCAAATCTCTCTCATTTAATTACACTTGAACATATTGAATATCTTTTGTTGTGTGAGGCGTATTGCAAGTACTCACTGATACATCTGAAGTTGTGAAATCCTCAGGTGTTGGAAGATTGGTTGTTGTCATTGATGTCAACCCTAGTCATGGGTTTTGGACCACAAGATTGATGAAGGTATTTGGACATGAAGGACAATGCACATGCATATAAAACACCCATGGATGTATAGTATACATCATGTTGTTTCCGATGGTATGTGGCACATCACGTGGATCCTCATGGTTGAGGAGAAATGAATTTTTGAAGATGACAAAGTGAATTGAAGAAGGAAGTACATGTAGGCCCTAAAGATAATTAAAGAAAAGAATTACAAAATAAGAAAGTGTCAGGTCGGCCCTAATTTTAAAAGGAAGTGACATAAATGGTATAAATACACATCATTATACATTCATTTTTATATAAGTTGAATTTCAGAGGAAATCAAAAGTAAAGAAGGCTGGATTTCAAGGGAGGATGAAGTCTTTTGGTGATGTGTTCTAAGGTATGTTATTTTCAGGTCATCTTACCATTTTTTCTATAACATTTTTTGTAGAATGATTCAAATGGTGAAATTTCTATGGTATTGAGAAGACATATCAAGGTACCTGTGGTAAAATTTTAATCTCTTGATTCGCTATAATTATGGAGATACACTCTGTGGAAGATAGGGTTTGTGACCAGTCCTGAAGGTAGTCAATAAACAGGTGTTCCGGGTAAAACAGTGATAACTTCTTCATCGAGAATCCAAATTATGTGGGACAAATTTCATTGGAAATAGTATGGACTGTAGTTTTGGGTGTGCAAGTTTCAGAATCGGATGTTAAATATTGAGCGCAGGGCATTCTGTGCAAGTTCACTCTCTTGAATAGACCAGAATTGAATAAAGTCTACCATTCTTTCTATAACTTCTTTTTTAGGAGGATTCAAGGAGTGAAAATTGGAGGAGTTTCAGAGAATACATTGAATAATGTTATCTATGGGATCAGAGTACTCCAAGAATTGAAGAATTGCAGAAATTGAAGAAGTCTCAGGAAGCATTATCAGGTTCTATGTGATGATTGGTTGATGGTGATGATTTAATGTAAAGTTTTATTATCTCTCATATATTCTTAGGTGGAAGGAAGGGGCAAAGATGGAGAGTTCAACTCTCTCTTAATATTGAAGGATTTTATATTCCTCTTGGATTTTTATCCCTCCCTTTACATTTGGAAGCTGTAGCTACTTATGGAAGTCATTACTTCCCTTGAACAATAACTATTGATTATTTATCATATATTGTGCATGGTGTATTGTGGTGTATTGGTTTAAGTATAATTTGAAAAAGGTTTTAAATTGTACTTGATACTAATTCACCCCCCTCTCAGTATCAACAATTGGTATCAGAGCAAGTTGCCTTCAGAATAGTTTAACCACTAGAAGGAAAATCCTGAGCAGAGATGGATGACCATGAGAACATTTCAAATGGGATTCAAAAATTTGATGGAAGAAATTATGCATACTGGAGTGATAGAGTGAAAACTTACCTAACGGCTTTGGGAGTAGACATTTGGTACTCAATTGTAAATGTCTATGTAATCCCAAATAATGCTCCAACCGATCCAAATGAGAAGAAGCTTATGAGTTGTAATTCAAAAGTCAGACATGTTATTCTAGCAACATTGGCACCAACCATTGTTAGCAAAGTGATGGGTTGTAGAACTGCTAAGGATGTATGGGACAAACTCAAGAACATCTACGAAGGTGATCCAAAAGTTAAGCAGGTCAAGCTTCAACGACATAGAGCAAAATTTGAAAATTTGAAGATGAATGAAAAGGAAGATATTGCAACCTATTTTTTTAGAGTTGATGAAGTTGTTAATGCTATCAGAGGATTAGGTGAAGATATTGATGAATCCTTGGTTGTACAAAAAGTATTGAGATCACTTCTCTTGAAGTATGATGCTAAGGTCTCCGCCATTGAAGAAACTAGGGACTTGACCAAAATGACAATGGATGAATTACATGGGTCTCTTATAGCATATGAAATGAGAACATGTATAGAAAGTGACCAGTCAAACAATGAAGCAGCCTTTAAAGCCATAAATAAGACAAAAGACAAGGATAACGACCTCGATGAAGAAATATAAAATTTTGTAAGAAGGTTCTAGAAGGGAAGTGGAAGATACAAAGGTAAGTCTCCTTTGAAATGCTTTAACTGTGGTAGAATAGGACATATTGTTGAAAACTGCTACTATAAAAAGAGAAATCTCAACAATAAAAAGAGATTATACTCCAAGGATGATGACATCTCCTCAGATGAGAGTGATGAAGAAGATAATGATGGAGGAGAAGTCCTCTTCACAACCCAAGAAACCCAGGATGATGATCACAAGAATTCTAAAGAAGAATAAATCATTTGTGAAGAAGATTCAGATGAAGAAACCAACCTTCATTCATTTTGGGGATACAAAGACAATGCAAAGACTGAACAAGAATATGAGAATCTTGAAAAGTTGAAGTATGTTGAAACTGAAAAATAGAAACCTTAGAAACACAAACATAGTACTAAAAGGTGAATTGAGTAGTTGTGAAGAAGAGAATTACAAGCTTGAAAAGACCATTAATATCTTGAAGAAACAATTAGAAGATTATGAGAAACTGAAAGAAGAATTGGATCACACAAAAGGGGAGCTCCTATTGACAGCAGAAAAGTTGAAGAAGTTTGAAAAAAAACACTGAAAAATTAGATGAGATCCTTAGAAGTCAAAGATCTCCAAACGACAAGACAGGACTGGGATACAATGACAGTGAAGACAACAAAACAAGAAAAGGAAGTTGAAAATGATGAAACCAACATTCCATAACAAGTTGAACAATAAGATAGAAGACTAGAATTCAGAAGGAATGATACATCAAGAAGATCCTCTCCCATCAAGTATGAAAGAAATCATTACGAAGGAAACTACAGAAGAATAGATCGTGAACCCAAATGGACCACACCACAAAAAAGATCACTTACACCCAGGTATCAAAATTTATTTCTTGGACATTGTTATACTTGTGGAAATTTTGGACACAAGGCAATCAATTGTAGAATCAATGAAAGGAATAACTATGCAAGCTACATGAATGGTGAAAATAGTAGATATG
>ML782071.1:58894-72731 GCA_009831015.1 Picea engelmannii | reverse complement strand
TCATCGTTGACTTGAAAACTTAGCTTCAAGAAATAAAAAGAAATAAAGAAATCTTGAATGAAAAATTCAAGGAAAAACAACAAGTTTGTAAGAATCTAGAGGATGAAATTAGTCAGCATAAAGGAGAACTATAAAAAGTATATCACTAGTCAAATTTTGAGAACAATTCAAATATTTTGAATGATATTCTTAAATTCCAAAGATCACCAAATGATAAAGCATGATTGGGATGTGATCAAAATTCAGCCTCTATTGCACAGAAAACTAATAAAAATTCAATCAGTTATGCAGATCCTCTTAGAATTTCCTTAAAAATATAAGATAACAAGATGAAGATGGCATCATTAAACATTGTTTTTAATAAGCAAGCACCTCCTCCAAAAGGAAAAAAAAAATACATTATTCAAAAGGACTCCTCCTAATAGATATCAACATATCTTTCTTGGGTATTTCTATTCATGCAACAACTTTGGACACAAAGAAGTACATTGTAAATCCTATAGACCAAAAAAATTCCAAAGATATAAGAACAACAAGAATGATATAGAGAAAAGAAATTATAATTCATTCTCTCCTTTCCAAAAGTTCAATGTTAAATTCCACAAGTGCAACAACTATGTCCATAAAACTAGTGAATGTAGATTACCAATGTGATCCTTGAAGATAAGCAACACTAACAAACATGATAAGAAGATATGGAAAGAAAATCATATAGAAGAAAAAGTGACAGAATGTAAAGTGGCCTTGTATGAAAAGAACAAAAAGTGTCAGTGGTATATTGATAGTGGATGCTGAAAACATATGAGAGGAGATAAAGGAAAATTTCTCACTCTAACAAAGAAAGATAAAGGTAAAGTCACTTTTGGAGATAATGTATCTGCCAAAATACTAAGAAAAGCCACAATTTCTTTGGGAAACAAGAAAAATAAAGAAGAAAGTGTGTTGCTAGTAGAAAATTTTAAACCTAATCTACTCAGTGTAAGACAAACCTGTGATTAGGGACATATACTCATTTTTTACTCCCAAAAAAGTGAAATAAGAGAAGAAGGACCAAGAAAATTAGTTTTTATTGCACCAATAACCTCAAGCAATGTGTATATATTAGATATTGAGGAAGAATAAGAATGCCATATGAGTCAAGTAGATGAAAGTTGTCTATGGCACAGAAGGATGGGACACTTGAGCTTTGATAACTTGACCAAAGCTAGTAAAAAGGGAGTTGTAAAAGACATGCCAAAAATCATCAAGCCCTCAGGTCCTTTTTGAAAACATTATCAATTAGGGAAGCGGAAAAGAGTCAGATTGAAGACAAAAGAGCATTCTACATCAAAACCCTTGGATATTGTTCACACTGATCCTTGTGGGCCATCTAGGACTAGAAGCATAAAATGGGAACACTACTTCATGTTGACCATTAATGACTACACAAGGATGACCTAGGTATATTTCCTCAAAGAAAAATCTAAGACATTTGGAAAGTTTAAAGGATTCATGTAGAGAATGAAACAGGTCTCAAAATAAAATGTATATTATCAGATAATGGAGTGGAATTTTCCTCTAAAGAATTCAATAAGTTTTTTGAAGATCGTGGAATCAAGAGACAATTCTCAGCTCCAATAACTCCTCAATAGAATGGAGTTGTTGAGACGAAAAACAAAACTATTCAAGAGGCTGCAAGAACTACGTTGAATCAAGAAAAGCTTCGAGACAGATTTTGGAGAGATGCAATATATACATGAGTCCACATACTTAACTGAGCACAACTTAGAGATAACCATGAGAAAACACCTTATGAATTGTGGTTTGGAAGACCAACATTTGTGAAACATTTCATAGTCTTTGGAAGTAAGTGTTACATCAAGACGGATGAAGACAATATACGGAAATTTGACTCTAGATCGGATGAAGGTATATTTCTAGGATATACACCTAACAAAAGGGCCTACAAGTGCTATAATATAAGATTGCACAAAATAGTGGAAAGTGCAAATGTGAAAATAGATGATCTAAAATTGAGAAAAATCAAATCTCAAGATGAAACAAAAATTGATGAATGGAGAAGAACCAATGATGATGAAGAATATGGTGAATCACAAAATGAAGAAGATATTGAAGAACTACAAGAAAATGAACCACAAAATAATGATGAGAAGGATGAAGAAGAAACACCCTTTCCAAAAGCACCATCAAAAAGAGCTCAAAAGAATCACCCTAGAAATCTGAACATGCAATTCTTTCAGTAATAGAACCCAAAAATTTTGTCGAATCCAAAAAACGTGAAGACTGGATAAAAGCAATGAACAAGGAAATTGATCGAATTGAGAAAAATCATACATGGGAAACTTGTCCCTAGACCCAAGTACAAGAATGTGGTAGGAACCAAGTGGACATTCAAAAAAAAAATCAATGAAAAGGGATAGATCATGAAGAACAAAGACATTAATATGCACGGGATATGCCCAAGTGGAAGGTATTGAATTTGAAGATACTTTTTCCCCAATAGAAAGTCTAAAGGTAAATAGAATGTTCTTGGCATTTGCATGTTGTAGAAACCTCCAAATTTATCAAATGGATGTCAAGTCAACATTTCTAAATGAAACATTAGAAGAATAAGTCTATATTGAACAACTAGAAGGATTCATATTAACATAAAATCAATACTATGTGTGCAGACTAAAGAAGGCTCTATATGGTCTTAAACAAGCCCCTAGAGCATGGTTATCAAGACTTGATCAATATCTACAAAATCAAGGATATAAGAGAGGGACTACTGAAAACAACCTATATATAAAAATTAAGGATCAAGATATGACTTTTGTGGTAATATATGTAGATGATATCATATTTGGAAGTAATCTTACCATACTAAGAAAAAAAATTGCACCAAAAATGCAAGAAGATTTTGAAATGTCTATGCTAGGAGAACTGACTTTCTTTCTAGGTTTACAAGTCACTCAAACAGATAAAGGAATATTCATTTCTCAAGATAAATATATCAAATAAATGTTAAATAAATTTAAAATGGAAGATAGTAAACCTATGTGCACCCCCATGGTCACAGGATGCAAACTAATCCTAGAGGATGACTCACCAAAAATATATGAAACTATGTACAGGTCAATGGTTGGAAGTCTGCTATATACAACAACAACAAGACCTGACATCATGCAAGTTGTAGGGATGGTGGGAAAATTTCAATATACACCTAAAGAATCTAACTTAAAGGTAGTAAAAAGGATATTCAGATATCATAAAGCTACCTCATATTTTGGAATATGGTATCCAAAACAAAAAGACTTTACATTGAATACATACACTAATGCATATTGGGTTGGTAGTCTAGATAATAGGCAAAGCACCAATGGAGGAGCATTTTTTCTAGGAAAATTCCTAGTGGCATGGCTAAGAAAGAAACAAACATCTATATCACTCTCTACAACAGAAGAAGAATACATTGTTGCAACATCTTGTTGCACACAATTGATATCGAGGAAACAGACTCTGGAAGATTTACAAGTGAGATATGATCATCCCATCACTATTAATTCTAATAACACCAGTACCATAATATATCTAAAAATCTTGTAATGCAATCTAAGACCAAACATATTCCAATCAAATATCATTTCTTAAGAGATCAGGTTGCTCGAAAATTGGTGAAAGTAGAATATGTAGGCACAAAAGAACAAATTGCAGACATTTTTACAAAACCCTACCTAGAAGTGCTTTTGAAAATCTTAGACAGAAGTTGGGAGTAATTCCCATACGTCATTGAACTACAAAAGCTTCATTCGATGAAGGAGCACATGAATAGGGGGAGCTTCACCTCAGGGAGAGCAGAGAAACATCTATCATTGTTGTCAAAGAGGGAGAGAAAAACAATATTAAAATAAAACAATTTATGGTGTTTCCATCAATGCCAAAGGGGGAGAACATTGGACATTATAATATTATGTTGGAATTTATGTCAAGAAGGCCAATATGGTTACAGTGAGAGTACTAGAAAAAGATGAGATAGAATTCACTGTAGGTGAAGTTGTAGCAGAGAAAGTTGATTAATGACAACCATTAAAGCAACAAAGTTGTGACAGAAGAAAAGCAAAAGGATATTGTAGAGGAATTTGCAGAGATTATTGTAGTTGTAGACACAAAAGTATTAGTTGTATAGAATTATATTGAATGAAAAATTAAAAAAATTGTCTGGTGTTATGTCTATATCTGTACCATCTACTAAAACAGTGAAAAACAATTATGGCACAAAAACAGTGAATACATGTGCTAGTGTCTACAATATTTTCTCTCCAAGTCTTATCTAAAACTTTTGTAGTATCCTCATAGGCGAAACCTTAAAAGGAACAACGTGGAAAGTACGTGCAGAAGATATACACGGAGGAGAACAAGTAGCGACTTGAGAAATATCTCCTAGAATCAAAAGGCACATCTAATGAAGTGATAGATACAATGGTAACATATAACCACAAATTATAGAGAAATCGGGATCGTCCATTTGGTTGATCGATCAGTATAGATTGCTCGATCGGAAGTAAGAATAAGGAGGAGATCCTATGGTGAAGATACATTTTTGAAAGAAAAATAGCGAGGACATTGAACCATAGGTGACCCCCCGAAATAATCCTCATTGTTGATTGTGTCTCTACGCATCAAGAAGACAGACATTTCGGCCCCCCACTGCCTTGGGATTATGAAAAGGCCTTTGGTCCCCAAAAGCACCAGAACCGTCCATCTCAACCTGCAAATAAAACACGATCGTCGATATTGATAAGAGATTCAGCACTTGTTTGGCTTAGTGCTTAGCCACCACTCATGTTCATATGGAATACATTTCCTAAAGTTCTTATGTACGTAATCTAACACACATAGGATGAGTTTTTCATCTGACATGAAGGAATTTTGAATCAGATAAGATCTAGATTTTTTCCTGATTCATCTTAAGTGATCCAATATAGAAAATGCATTATAGAGGTAATAAAAAGGATCAAATATGATCAATTTAAATTGAGAATGAAATAAAGAGGCATGGGATAGAGTTAAAATAAATTGATCCATACCTGTGATCAATTTATGAAAATCCCTTTTACTAAATTAAAAAGAACTTTTAATTTTTATATATGAATAATAATCACAATAACAAAATTTATTAGTTTATAAGACAAAACATTACTTAAAGTGAAGAGGTGCATTGTTTCATACAAAAATAAACAATTGTTCAATACTAAAAGACACAATGGTTCAACCTTATACCTTTTGGAAAGTATATAAGCAAGAAAACAAGGTGAAAGGAAATTGTCTTTTTAGTCTACATCAGAATATCAGAAGCAAGTGCAGAGTCCAAGGAAGACAGACGAAGATACTTATGAAGTGAGGGTGGAAGGGAGGATAAATGAAGTATTAGTATCCTTTTCCAAATAAAGTTTAAAGACAGGGAGTTGGTGCTTCTTGGGGTTGGTTCCATAAAACAAAGGAGTTGGTGGTTCCTAGGGTTGGTGCACTAAAGCAATGGAGTTGCTGCTTCCTAGGCTTGGTTCCATGAATAGGGGGATTTTGTTCTCCTTGAGTTGGTGTTCTAAATCAATCTTTATATAAAACTTGTAAATTGTAATTTCAGTTTATACTTATTGATGTTATTTACTGAAGTTTCTTGCTAATCAATAAAGTTAATAAATAATTATTTAAATATTGTTAAAATTTATCAATATTGATTCACTCCCCCTCTCAGTATTGAACTACATTCCAACAATTCCCTCTCTCACCCTCCAATTCTCTCTCTCTCTCCCTCTCTCCCTCCCTCAATCCTCCTCCTCCCCCCGCCTTCTCTCTCTCTCCCTCTCTCTCTCTCTCTCTCTTGCTTGATAAATCTTGTAATATTCCCCTATAGTGCCCCAGTTATATTATGAATTGTAATCATGTTTTGTAGGTTGGTGAGCCGAGTATTGATAACTTGGTGGGCTTATGTGTTTATTAGGCCGAAGAGCCTAAGTGTTAAGGCTAGGAGCATGATTTTGTATATGTAATTATGCAGATCATTAATATAATATATAAACATCATTCTGTGTCGACCGACCACGAAGAAAGAGTGATGGGGGACTAAGCTTCCACAGAATGGGTAAGGGAAAGGGGTCTAAAAGGTTGGAAGAGGGGATAATCTTGAGGGATTAATTCCTTGGGAATAATAATTTATTATTATTCCAAAGTGGTGTGAAAGGTATGCTTTTATCCTAAGTCCTGGGAGAGGCAACGGATGTAGCTCCAACGTGTGGAAAATGGAACGCATACTTGATGGAGTGCATGCAGCTTCATGGGCAACATGTGTCAGCCTAGAAACATGCAATTTAACCCAAGAATTGAGCCATGATGGGGGTTCATCCTCCATTCTTCCGTCCGTTGTCTGAACTGTGTTACCTCTGTGATCGATCTCTGCTTAATTTTCATGTCACGCATTCCACATAACTAGAACCGAAAGTCGACCTGTGTATTCTTGTAAATCTCATGGCCTTTGTATTCCGCCTTTACAATATTCTCGCACGCATCTAAAACCTGAAACCATGAGGTCATCCTGTGACGTTTTCAAGAGAAGCTAACACATCCTCAGTCTATCCCATTTTACCTCTGCGTTAGACCTCTGCATAACCATGCACATATGAGAAACCAGTCGGGAGGGAAAGGCCAACCTATGTGTCCTGTGAACCTGGGTTTATCCACATTGCAAATCCAAGTTTGTGCTTAACTTTCTGGGTTGTTGTCATCTATGAAAACTAAGAATACCGTAATTTTCTATGTCGTGTGTGTTATAACTGTGGCCTGTTGTGGCCACACAGTCCCTTGGCTAAGTGTGATTTCCTACCATCATTCGTTCCTTATTCAGCCTTACTATTGTCCTTCTTGTGTTGGAACTGAGATAAAGAAGCAGGTTGTCAGACCTGTGTGCAACACTCTCTCCAGGTGAGGGAGGTGGTTATGGTTGAAGAGGCAGGTTGTCAGGCCTATGAGCGAATCTCTCCAGGTGAGAGAGTGCATGGAGGAAGTGAGAAATCTTGGAAGGGGTCCTATAGCTGCCACAAATCTCAGAGAATTTTGGTTTGGCCTATTCCTGAAGCCCAAGGCAAGGGAGGTTTAGTAGCCGAAGGACTGTCTTGGTGATAGTGAAGGTGTATAATCCTAGGGTGTGCCAAGCATGTGGGGAATGAGAGTCTATGAGTAGTGGTCATAAGTGGCTCCTGGGAGAGAATACATCCTCATAAACTGTGTGTCTTCCTCTTGACCTTTCCTAGCCTAGGATTCCCTTCCCAGTGGAGCTTAGTCCCAACTCGGGGGTGACCTACTGCTGAGAGTGATGAGCAACGCAATCTAAGGCCGGCAGGTTCATGGAAGGTATGCACGCAGTTGGTGGTGTTACACTAGTTTAAAAGATAAGTATTGATTTTGTACTTAATATATATTTGATGCATGTATGTGTCTTGAAATGTTATCATGTATTACATTGCAAGTTTGAATTGTTGTTAATTTTGTTTAAGTCTGTATGTTAGCAATAATACTGGGATTACTCTGTATTGTTGATTAAATTTCATTAAATGTGTTAATTTGATTTAATGCATATTTTTTATAAGTAAATATATATATTTTTCATAGTAGCATTGCCTGGCAGTGAAGTTGATGGCCAGGGACGTTACAATATGGTATCAGAGCCATAGTTTCAACGCTGAGCCTGGATGGGCCAGATAAGTGGTCTTTGGACCCAAGTTTTTGAGTGGAAAGGGTGTTCGAATGGAACCAATTTCGAACCTTAGAATGTTTTTGAGTGCCAAGAGGGTTACTTGGTCATGTTACAAAGCTCGGGAGGAGTAGCGGTAGAATAAAACCGCAGTCGGCGTGGTATTTGACCATGGGGAGAGAGAGCTCAACACTTGGGGTGTTGGAGTCGTAGGATCTGTTTGGGAAAAAGGAAATTCCTTTACGATCGTCAGATCCGGAAAAGTTGCAGGAGGGTTATCCTGGAAGCCTATCGGAGTTTGGAAATTGGGAGAAGCGGGGTGCGCTGAGGCACAAACTTCCGAAGTCTGAAGTCCCAGAAGATATCTACACCGTAGATCTAAGGGGATAAGCTTGATCGTTAGATCTTGGAGAAGTCGCGCACAGTTTATTTTCAAGAATCCTTTGGAGTTCGCAGATCGAAATATTTAAAGTGAAGAGAAGTGAAAACCTCCGAAGCAATAAATCATGAAGTGGATCTCGACCCTTGGTTGCGGGATAGATAAGGATCGTCGATTATCCAGGGAGAGTTCGGAACTACAGCAATCGAGAGAAGGGGAATGTGTTGACGCACAAAATTTCAAAGCCCAAAGTTTCAAAGTGAAAGGGTAGATGTGGTGGGACCAGATGATGTCACCTAGGGTGACGTGGACCTTTCTAGGTGTACCACATGCCATCGCCTTGGTTGGTGACAACTGTACTATGTGAGCCCGGAGGATAGAGAAGTTCAAAGTTCGTAATTCGAGAGATAGAAAAGGAAGCAAGAAGGAAATCTTATGAAAACCAAAGTCCCAAATTTTTGAAGGCCTGAAGTCCCGGAAATCAGACACCTGAATTTCCATAGTGAGTGTCAGTCCTCATATGTTGGGTAGACGTGGATTGTTGATCCAATCTACTTTGGGAGTTTTTTAATTCGGAACTCCAAGAGTCTGTTGTGATGTATTATGAAGACTTTGAAACCTGGAGTCCTGGTTAAGCACCTATCGATCTAGCGCATGGTCGTAACCCATGGCCGCAGGGGTTGGGGCTAAGAGAAAAGGGCTAAGGCCTGAAATTTTTACAGAGACGAGAAGATCTTGGAAAATTCATGAAATCATAATGTTTTCTTGATTCATATTTGTTTATGAATGTTGTGGGATTTGTTAAGAAATAATGGCCTGACAAATTTCGGTTGTCTACACATTGTGTTTGTAGAAGTTTAATGAGTTCCAGAACCGAATAGAATTGCCACTGAGTGAAAAAGAAATGGAAGAGACACATAATGCTTCCAATTCAGAGAATGAAGAAAAGGGAATGGATGCTCATTTGGGATTTGAAGGGTCTAGCTCCAATGGGCATGGATAAGAGATATATAAGGAAAGGCATATGATGAAAATCATTGAAAGATTGTAGAAAGATGCTCAAACACACTGAGAAGATAGCAGAAATCTCATGAAAGCTAAGGAAAAGAAGGGATAATTCAACTTAAAGTTGTTGAAGAGTCTGGAGAGAATAGCAAAGAAGTTGGACAAGGAGAGAGACTCGAGAAAAATAGAAAGTCACCAGACTTATGAGAGTATAAGATCAAGGAGTGTTGGTAGACACCATCATCACTCCCAAGGTCGCTCCAAGAGGAGGGCACACAGTAGTTCAAGCCCATCTCCTACCAGAAAGCACTGGAGATCTGGAGTGGATGAACTGAAGGGAGAAATGAACAAGATTAGGCCTCCTACATTTGATGGAGAACATAAGAAGGAGGAATATGTCGAAACATGGTTGCTTGGTATGAGGAAATATTTCCAACTATAGAATTATTCCTCTCATCCAGAAGGAAGAATTGTGATGTATCAACTGAAAGGAAAATCATCCATGTGGTGGGATCAACTTATGCAGGTACAACACATTAGACATAAAGATATCACTTGGAAAGAATTCAAGAGGTATTTTGAGAAGAAATACTTGACTAAAAGATACTATGATAAAATGATGAAAGAGTTCTTTGAACTCAAACTGGGTAGCATGACTATTGATGAATACAAATGAAAGTTTTTGGAGTTACTGAAGTATGTTTCGTTCATCAAAAATGAGACTGTCAAGATTCAAAGGTATCTGAGTGGACTGCCACCTTCCATTGGAGACAATATTCAATATGATGACCCGAAAACTATGGAAGAAATGATAATAAGAGAGAAATGATTATATGAGTAGCAAAGAGACACTACTACAGTGGGCGGAAATTACGACGGTTTAAAATTTTGTCGTAATTTGTTTTCTTTTTTTGGACTAAATTTACTTCTTTTTTTTTGGGGTCCAACTGTTCATCGCTTTAGTGACCAACATTCCACGTTGGTCGTTCTAGCGACCAACATTCCACGTTGGTTGTTCTAGCGACCAACATTCCAACTTTAGTCATTATAACGACCAACTATGGTACGTGTGAAAATCAAACGATCATTGACTTATTGTTTGGTCAATTTGACCAAATTCGTCGGAACATCGACGAAATCAATCACATATATATCTCAGTTACAAAAAATGTGTTATATTTGTGAAAAATATTTTCTACAATTACGTGAGTAATTTATGAAATGGTGTTCTAATGCAATGGTGTTCTGGTTTTTTATGAAATCTTGTTTTCAATTCTCTTGAAGAAGAGAAACATTGAATTGATTAGACTCTACATAGCTGAGATTTTGAAGGTCAGTACTTAAAAAAATTATGTGTGATTTAGTAATTTGGTGGTATTGAACTATTTTATGGTTTATTTTCACTCCTTAAATCAGATTTTATGGTTTGTCCACTTTTCACAATTTCAAGATCCTATAAAAATGGATCTGAAAACAACTAAAACTGAATATAATAAAAAAAGGATATGACAAGTACAATCATTGTAGGTCAAATTTACCCTCTTAGCATTACTTGGCAGTCTGCAGGTGAAGATCATGGAGTTCGAGATCTTTGTTTGACAGTTGGGTGATTTCTGTCAAAAATAGAAATGCCATTTAGCTTCCTTCTTTCGCCATATGTCTTCAAAACTTAATGAGGAGGATGATTTAACTTCTGATAATTATTATCTTTAATTTGATATCATTCCCACATGTTCTGGAACTCGAAAAAAGCAATTTGGGTAGAAAGAATTAAATTTTGGACTCTTCAGCACATTCGGTGGCTCATTGGTCTTGTGTTTTTCCCTTTAGCCGTTGAAAGTCAAAGCTTTCGACGGCTCACTACACTGTCAAATTTGCCACTTAGTCGCTGAAAACCCTAAAATAAACTCCTATCTAATACTTTGTATATCTCTACCTCATGAATATCTAGTGATCCATTAAATTATTATGTTTTCCTTCAATTGACATATTAAAACCCTTAATGTGAAGATAGGTATCTAAAAGAAGTTAGAAACTATAGTGAATCAAGATGGAGTAACAATGTTAATTCACAATCATAGTATGAAAATAGTGTTTTGACAAGACACTAAGATGAGAAATAATGACATGAAATTTATTCAAAATATCATTTGGAAAAAAGGGAATCAAATTAGTATATATGACAAAGATTTGTCTAGAGGAATATGCACTCTCTTGGACCCATAGGAATTGGATCTACTAGATGAGGTAATAGTCCAATCTAGTTTGTCAATCTCTTTGAAGACTTCTTTACAGTCATATTCATGAGAATATTTAAGATATATACACCTAATAACATGCAGAGGAAACAATAGTGTTGGGAGTCCCAAACAAAATTCAAGGACGAACTACTAGATGAAGGGAAGGTCCTTGTTAATATATTAAACCTTGTCCAATGTTAGACAAATTAAAAAGCAAGTAGTATTTCTAATGGATCTAAGTAAGGAAATGGAATAKGAAATTATTCCAGATTCGGATCTCATCGACTAGTGCTAGAGAAGAGGAAAATGCACATTAAAAGACATGATAACGAGACTTAGACATGTTTTTTTGAAATTTCTTTCTTAAAGGACAATCTTAGGATCCAACTTGATATATTTCCTTCCATGTAATTGGCTCATAAGCCCATTTATCTTTTGATATCCTATGGGAAGCATTATATCCTATGGGAAGCATCATAAACCTCTTCCCTTTAAGTTCAATTGTATTTGCCTCTAACATATATAGGTATGGGAAATCATTATGCATGCCTGTAAATCACTAGTTTTTTAGTCTCCATCCTTTGTTTTAAGAAAAAAATATCAAAATGATTAAGAATGAAATATTGATGCATGAGAATATATTTCGATCATATTAAAAATCTCTACGGAGGCTTCCCAAGAAAAACACCATAATCTATAACGTTCCATACAATTACAAAAATTTATAAAGATATTGAAAAAATATATATAGTATTTGGGAATGGGGATATATAAATTTATTAGTATCAATGGATTTTCCAACCATTTCTATAACATATGTTGTTACATCATTAAAAAATACCATTATAGAATGTTAGAAATCATTGGGCAAACGTTATGGGTTAGAGGAGGGATGAACTCTCTGTTCTCCACGTTCATCTAAAAGGAAACTAATTTTATTTTATTTAGTAGTTTCAAACTAATATCTCTATCTAATGTTTCATATCAAGTCTTCACAAAAAAATTAACCATGTGAATCTATTAGGGTCCTACCCTAACTCCCTTAAATAGATAGATAGATTGTTATGTACTAAGGCCAGATCTATTAAATAGGGACTATATAGTGGATGTAGTGTGAAAGAAATAATTGTAATAAGGCTTACAACAAGGTTCAACCTTCTATAAAGTTCCTTCACAAGAGAGTTCCTACAAGGTTAGATAGAAACTAAAAAATGAAGTAGAAGCAAGGTAATGAGATGTCTTGTGAAGCTTATTGTAATGGGAACTCTACCAATCTAGTGGGGTCCTCCTTGATGATGAAAGTGAACATTTATTTCATCAATAAAGGTAGTAGTACTTTTGGAATTTTGGTTCCCATGCAATTTCCTATTTGAATTTTGGTTCGAGATCTCTGTTTGACAGTTGGACGATTTCTGTCAAAAATAGAAATTTTGTTTGGCTTCCTTCTTTCTCCATATGTCTTCAAAACTTAATGAGGAGGAGGATTTAACTTCTTATAATTATTATCTTTAATTTGATACCATTCCCACATGTTCTATAACTCGAAAAATGCAATTTGGGAAAAAAGAATTAAATTATGGACTCTTCAGCACATTCGACGACTCATTGGTATTTTGTTTTTCCCTTTAGCTGCCGAAAGTCAGAGCTTTCGGTGGCTCACTACACTGTCAAATTTTCCAGTTAGCCGCTGAAAACCCTAAAAAAAACTTAGGTTTAATTTAAGAAGAAAATCGATTTATACATTGAAATACCATCTTTGAGAGCTTGTCTCTAAGCCTTTAAATCTGAAGAAATTGAAAATGATTCTTCTTCTTAATTCTCATCTTATCATGTGATTTGGAAATCATTAGCAAGTTATTTTTGAATGCTAACATAGTGTACCATTTATCATTACCATGCCAAGGAATTTCTTGCCATCTTTGATTGGTTGTATTCAAATTAATTTTCTCTACATCATCATTTTTTATGAGAATTAAAGTTTCCTTTACGCTTCTTATGTCATGATTTATTTTTCTCCCCAAACTCTTTCTTGCACTTCTATCAATTTTGTTCCTCAATTTTGACAACATAATAGTAGGTGGATCGCAACAAAGAGATTATTAGAAGATTCATTTATGTTTGGATGTTTATGTGTAGGTCAATGTGTTGTTTTAGAAACAAGTGTCATTTAGATTCCCAAATAGCCAGTGTTGTATGTTGGATATGAAATGCATTGGTTTCATGCTTTGTTCCTTATTTTTTCTAGCTGATTTTAGGTTCCATGCTTTGTCCCTTATTTTTCTGAACATGCTGTATAATTTTCATTACAAATATCCAAACATATACCAAATTATTTGAATATATTTGTATATTGTACTTATAATGTTTCAATGGATTTGTTGTAATAGGTAATTACAATGTCAACTCCAGACGAGAAAAGAGAGCTTGTTATGTTAAAGTGACAAATGGTGATTCATGGTGATGGGAAATGTTATTTCCCTTGTT
>ML782071.1:30824-48566 GCA_009831015.1 Picea engelmannii | reverse complement strand
TGAAGATGTCAAAGACACACACTTCCATTCTTGCAAATGTCTCCTCTAGGTCATCCTTTTGAATGATACAATATCCATACACCATGAATAGTGTTTGGAACTGCTTTATTTCCATCATTTTTTAGATCCTACAATATTCCATGTAAACCCCATACAAAACTTCTCTGATACCAATATGATATATAAACTATAGTCTATCATGGGTATTACATTGGACACTTTGTTACAAGACATCTTAAATTGTACTACAAAACACCATGAGATTATACTCATTTATACAATGTTTTCTTATAATCAAAATGTAATATTACAATTATATTAGTCAAAATATTGAAATGAACTGAGAATATAAGAGAGAACATATATTAGTAAAATGAGCACACCAACACAAGGAATGACAATATGTACTATGGGAAACCTGATCTGGCAAAAAACAACAAGAAAATGAGCAATGGACCTTGTTGTTTACAAAGAAGCATGGACTCACTATGGAGTTACAATAGACATTATCACTTGTGAAAAACTTATATAAGGTCTTTGTCTACCTTTGTTCTACTCAAATATAACAATCATTTTCTCTAGTCATCTATATTACAACTTCCTTCTTCAACATTCGGTGTATCAAGGGAACCCAATGCTTCTGCATATAAGACAAATCCTTTTCACCATATAACCTACTCACTAGCATGATGAAATCCTTCATGGGTTCTCATAAATTAGAGGTGGGCTACAAATTAGATGGGAAATTCCAAATCATTTCTTCTATCTTCCCACATAATTACAATCACCTTCATTGGGTCATGCTTGCTTGCAAATACCTACACAAATTCCTTGTCCAACATTACCTTAGGATATGGAATCTTGGAAATAGTTTTCATAGTGCGTAGGGTGTATGAGGAAAGCCTCATATTGTTACCTAAGTATATATCCCTTTCCTTAGCGATAGTCCTCCTAATCAACCAAAGGACTACATTGAAACAAGGGAGAATCTTTGGCTAGGTTGCAACTTTGTGAAAGAACTATATGAGGAAAGCTTCATATTGTTAGCTAAGTATATATCCCTTTCCTTAGTGATAGTCCTCCTAATCAACCAAAGGACTACATTGAAACAAGGGAGAATCTTTGGCTAGGTTACAAATATTGGAAGCATTCATTTAATTCTTTTGGCTCAATTCCCACCCAACATGATTCTTTTCTGCAACATTTAATATATTTTGTTCTCTTGGCCCAACACCTACCCAAAATACTGAGTGAAGAAATACTTTGTGTTTTCTGAGAGGTTGGGCTCCAACCCTAGATGCAAAAGTCTTACATGTCAAGTTATCTTTTCAATTTTTATCTTTATCTATAATATAATATGCATATCGTTGGCCTAACTTTTCCTTCTCCCTCGATGGAGTGTAGGTAAAACCAAATATGTATCTATCAGACCTATCATCCAGCTCGAGCGATGAAATTTCGAGAGGGATAAGGGAAAACATATCCACACATGTTACAAGGAAAAATCAACTAGAGGTGAAAAGGTCAGAAGAAAGTTTGGTAGGCGCATGAAATTATTTCTTGTTGAGGGAGGATCATTCTCTTATGACGATGAGAGCATAGGTGACATCAAGGTTCCCTTGAGGTACAAACACCTACTAAAATAGTGGGTACCAAAGGAACTACTAGAGTTGGACACCGACTTCTGTGTTAATGAGAGGATGTATCGCATTTCTCTGTCATCCATCCATGGCCTTGGTTTATTCTCCATGGACAGAATAAAGGTAAAAAATGGCGGATTAATTGAATTCTTTGAGTATGTTGGACCATGTTACACTTATGGATTATGGTTGAGGCTGGTCCAATATATGCCTAATATGCGGAGATACGCACTCGCCGTAAATTATATACAGCTAAAAGACAATAATAAAAATAAAGGAGTGACTATGTATATTGATGGAAGGCCAAAGGCATCAGGGAATATTGCAGGTCTTATAAATAGTACAAGGCCTAGGACGACAAGAAGGGAACCCAATTGCATTTTTGAGGAGCGTGAAGGTAATAGGATATTTTTATGTGCAGTGAAAACAATAACAACAGGAAAAGAGTTGTTGGTCGATTAAAATCTGAATCGAGTCGACCTGGGAACGTCTTCTTTTGCTACGGAACAAAACCCATTATAGCCAAACTTAAAAAGGGATTACTTAATTTGTGAATGTTTCATTTGTGACGAAATTTTATTTTATTTCTGAATGTTCCATTTGCTAATTTTGCTCAATGTTTCATTTCCAAATATTTGTTAATTTGTATGTGTGAATGTTTCATTTGATAATATTTGCCAATATTCCATTATTTCATATATTGTTTTTTCAATATTTCTTGCACATACTAACATTCTTCTTGAAATTCTGGTAGAGTGGTAATCGGGGCAAAGACCCCGTTCCTAGCACTGCATCAACCGAAAATGATGAATATATAAGCGATGAAGAGATATTTGATTCTAGAGACCCCTTGCAGACAATAGAATTGTCCCTAAGAAAGGCCAATAGGGAATTCCAAGATTTGGTCGCTCCTGGGTCAGAAAGTGCTGAGGATTTCCAAAGGATAGTTGAATTACGCGTTAATATAGAAAAATATGGGGTAAGTCATGTCATCTAACAATATCAATTTTTGGTTTTAAATTTTGTAATTTGATATATGCAATTAACACATATTTCTCATTGTCGAATTTTGTGAGATCAATGAGAGGGGAAGGGGAAAGTCCCAGTAGCAACAACGGGACTGCAACAGTGAACCCGCATGGACACGTAGCCACCAGGCTATTTTCCACCCCAAGTGTGTCACCTGAGACCGATTCTATACCTTATAGGGGTGATTCCACACCCCCACAGCACACGCCAGATCGTGCAGGTGGTGTACATGATCATGGAACTGATCACTCTTCTGTTGATTGTTACCCTAGTGCTACACGTATCCAAAGCACACAAACAACAATGGTATCATTTTCGGTTGACCAAGACATGGTTCCTCTAAAAATAGTACAGCTACCAGGTATTTAATATATGTCTTTATCGAGATTCTTGTTATATAATTGTTTAAACAATCACATATCAGTGAGATTTAAATTACTAATGATGACAATTTTTTACAGAAAACAATGTGTTCTACAATAGTTTGCATGACTATGCATTAGAAATTTTTGGGCTAACCATTCGACTACGACGTAATTGACAAAATTCCAAACTGAAAAACCTTCTTATCTCCAGACTGGTTGGCGAGTTTGGTGACTCGTTCAATAAGACAGAAGTCTTAAAAAGGACCAGCAAGCATTTGAAACATGTTAGAGAGGTGTATAGGAATAAATTAGTACAGGACCCCAAGTGTGAATGCCCTTTGGTTGTCCCCGAGAGGGAGTGGAAATAAATTATTCTCGATGTAAGAGAATTAGCGATGAAAGAACAAGGGAAGGAACCACTTGGCCCTGGAAGGTAAGAGGTGTTTTCAATTTACTATGATGGTCTTTTGTTTACTTTACGAGGATAACAATCAATATATAACATATTTCAAAATATTGCGTAGACTCCAAGACACTTCCAAGGCAACAAAGGCAAGACAAGAAAAACACGGCCAACATAAACTGGGCCAAGGTGGTTACTGGAGATTGAAGACATGGGTTGTAAGTGCCTAAACATTTTACTTTTTTTTTATCATCGTCACAAAATATGTAATTCATTGCAGCTAGTGACTAATGATTTTGATATTTCTCAATGCAGGGGGATTTGTTCAACGAATAAGCCACAGAAGAAGATCTAAAGGTCGTGTTCACGCAGGGTTTGGATGGCATGGTGGTGCGATGAAGAAGATTGGTGCAATCGCCATGTGTCTCTCTGTAGGACATGGTAAATAAAATGAAATTAAAAACTTGTCGATTAGTTTTTACTCATTGATTACTTGTAATGTAAAATATATTTTTAATTCATTTAAAATGTAAAATAATGTGTGTCTTTTCCACATTCGTAGGAGTGTAACAATGCTACCAATGCTCCTAATGTACCGGTCGATGAACCACATCCTGACCCCCATATTGATTCAAGCATTGTTGCCGAAGGACCATTACATAATGGTATGCACACATTTTTAATGTTTTTCCATTTTTCAATGACTATTAATATTTAGGGTATATTCTGTACTAGATACTTATATTGTTTCATATGGTAGAGCATGTAGATTCCGATCGAGAGCGGAGATCAACAAGCGCAGAAACAACAATGCAGCCACCAACTACTATTTCTACTGCACCGACTAATCCAGGTATAAAACATTGTAATTAAATCTATGTTAATTAAATTTCCCTAAGAACAGTGAATAACAATATCACTTGAATTTTTTTTGTTGTTGCAGCAGTGGATGCCCATGTGCATCCTCAACCTCCACGCCGAAATACTGGAAGTTCATCATGGTGTGAGGTGTTGACTAATGATGATGCAACACTTCAAGAAGGCCCAATAACTGTTGGGGATCATTTAAATTATGATGATGACTTAATTTGTTCTTTCATGGAGATCAAGAAGAAGAATAAGAAAAACAATAGATTAGACATTTTATTATTAATATAAATCCAATATATTTTTGGTCCAATGCAATGTATTTTGTTTTCCTACATGTCATGAATGTTATTTGCTTTGATGTTTTTTGTTTTAGCACATGGAGATGAATGTTTTTTGCTTACATTTAATGTTACTATCATTTCTAATTATAGTTGTAAAATCTAGATAGATTGGGTATGGCGAAATGNCAAAAGAGCTTCCACCTTCATGTGGTTGATCCTCTTCAGTAGAGAATAGTTTATTCTTGAAATGAAGAGAATCTCATTTAGGTATTTGTCTTTAGTCATTAATTTGTAAAGGTTGTTACATCTTTAATTACTATTCTGAAATGTAATCAAGTCATGTGATGAATCGCATGATGGAGAGGAGCAACATTGGAGGCACCCCATCACTCAAAAGTATGGATCTTGTTAAGGACTAGTTTAAGGTGATTTTTGGTTGATTTATGACTATCATGATATTTCATAATGAATGTGGAGATCAATGATTTCTTTCAGTAAATTTAAATTTAAGAAGACAAAGTTATGCTGACTCCATGAGTGTTAAGAATGCATGGCGGTGAGCACAATCCCCAAGGTATGTCTCTCTATCCAACATTGTTGGTAGCCTAAATCAATGTAGTACACACTGAACGCAGTGACCCTGAGGTTCATCATCCTCTTCATATGCTTCTTGCTCCTCCTAGGAGGTTCGAACCTCCTAACCTAACCTAGGCTACCCCTACATACCTCAGCCTACCCTAAACCTAACCTACATCCTAAGCCTAGAAATCCTAGACTCTTAGTGGCCTAACGCAAGACATCTAGAACTAATCTCTATATCTCCCTAAAGCTACTAAAGATACTAACTTGGCACTCAATTTAGGACTAACATAACTATTACAAATACAATCCCACCATTTTAATGCTAGATATAGATTCACTCTGACACAGTCCCCCATTCTTGGACGTTTTGGGGAGATTAACATATCATTTGATTTATTTCAATGTCTAGAACAACATACCATTGTAACTGACTAAAGCCAATAACTTGGATCATGTCCCTTCTAACTAGATTTAGATACTAAGTTCCATAAAAGTACACCTTGCAATTGTTGTTGTCACCATGTTTGTGTGGGTTTGTTCTTTTGGTCACTTGTTTATTAAATATTTTCTTGAGCTAATGCTATATTTGAACCTGTGACAAGCATACAATTGTAATTATGTTCCCTATAGTTAAGTGCAACTTATAATCATTTATCATAAATAAGGAAAAGATATTTTTCTTAAATTTGGATTTGAGTCCTAGTTGATGCCATAATTTAGATTTATGTGTTGTGTGGTGATTAATTGTAGAAATGGGAAGAACTTCTCATCATTCAATTGAGTTCAGTAAAGAGGTGTGTATTTTCTTTGTCCAGACTATGAATAGGATATTTAAAACAATCCAGTATCAAGGTTCTTATTCCATTCCACATGCCCTATGAGTGGAAGGAATGCCCTTTTTAATACTAGAACACCTTGTCCATCTGATGAATGTGTTCTTTTTTTAACCAATTCTCTCCAAGGTGATATTGTTTGCTTATTATTTCACTGTCTATGTCTACCTTTGGTGTCATCACCGATATTATCCACTTTTGTTGTAATTTCAGGGTAAGTATAAATACAATTATATTTTGAGGATGATTCATCTTTGCATCCATGAATTGGATATCTACAATTGCAATCTTTGAGTCTGAAAAGTATTCCACTTTATTTTTCTGAGTGGTGGGTGTGTCATGTTCAACATTGGTGGTCCCTTCTCCATTATGTTAAAACAGAAGACCTAGTTTCGTTTTGTTTGTGTATATAAGATATCCACCTTTTGTGTCAACACTTCATTTATGTCCTCTACTACCGACACTCTTGCAGTTATCTCTCTAACTTCTTTTGGTATCCATACTAGAGAATCCTAACTCATTTTATCATGAAAATGTTGGGATACAGGGGATAGATCTTACATGGACCTCTAAGGATGGATCATATTAATCTAATCACTTCCTTTCTTCTCTCGATCAAAACAATTGGTGGAAATGAGTGGTAGGAAAAGACCTAGGTCACACCAAATACTAGATTGGATGGTCTATGCGCTTTTATTCAACCTCCATCTAGTAGACCTACCCCCACTAGGATTTTGAGGAGATCTCTTTCTTATCACAATTCATTTTCCACTACAAACCCCATTCATGAAACCAACCTTCAATCGCTAGGTATTTTTAATTTCACCCATGGTTACATAGTCAAGTCCTCTCAAATCTAGACTCTCCCCTAAGGACATTGTGAGGCAATGAATTGACTAATCTGTGGTTGGTGACTCACCGGGGAAATCATATTCTCCCTTCTCTACTTTTAGTACTATTTTTGTAGTGACATCAAGGGCTTCATCTTCTAATGAGGATGAGCATCCCTTTTTCATGTTACATATGAAATTTCCATTTTGTCATTTCTCTTTTTTAGTAGTTTAACTTATTTTGTTTTATAATTCAGCTTCTAGGATATGCTACTATGATCCCACAATGGGTCACTACTCAATTGTACTTTTGAGTCCCATTGACCTACCTTTGAGGTCATTAATGAACATTGATAAAATTATCATATCTTGGTATTCTTACATTTCCCTATTATTGGGTACTTTCATTCATAAAAAGAAAAACTCAGAAGTCATGTATCCTAACATAAAAAAGGATCAAGAAAATTATTTCCAATAAATCCATAATCATTCATTTGTAAAGAAAATATCCATTTCACCTTGAGAAACTCCCCAAAGGAAAGAAACATGCCATACATTTAGTAAAATGGGGATCAAAATTTTTTGTAGTTATTTATAATATTCATTTAAAGGGAGGCATTACTTAGTTCCAGTTAATAATAAGTTTCTTATATATCAGCATTTTGAGAAGATCAAGGATTTCTACTTAGGTGGTGTTGACATTAATAATACACATGCTTGGTTTGAACACAACTTTATTGGAATGGTAAATATTAAAAGTTTTTCAAGGAATTTCCTTTGGACAACACTCTTTGTGAAGATTGTTGTCCATATTCATTAGCAACCTACACTAACCTAGCCACCACTCTAAAATATTAGACTCCTAACGCAAGATCTCTAGGCCTCTCTCCTACTATCCTAAAAACTCACGTCCATCCTCAGGACTATCTACCATTTGACTATCCTAAGCTATTTTTGCAGCCCCAACCTACCTAACGTTGACCTATTTTCATACTAGCTCACCCTAGGATATCTTCCCTTTCATGCCTAGGCAATTATCTCCCTAACGCAAGGCCATTAACCCTATCTCCTAAACATTTAGACACCCCACGGCTACCTACAGAAACCCTTACTATTGACTGTCCTGAAGTGTTAATTTAAGACCCTATTCCACTTTGACAGACCCCTAAAAACAAACTCACATACCTCAAAGTCACTCTACCTAAACCGCCTCCCAAACTCTCCACCCAAAATCATAGTAAAACCTTCAATTATGACTGTGTGAACATATTCATTCCCATCCACATTTAATTTGTTTTAGATAGAGATAATTCATGGGGAACATAACCTACAATCTGCATACATAAGCAACATTAAAAATATTAACTTGTGTGCATTTGGAAGGGTTGCATATCATTTGCATTTGCTTATTTAGGACAAGTAGGACTGATACATATTGAATTGAAGTCAAATAGACAGTCCCAACTTCTTCTATGTAATGAACTGAGAAGGATACTATTGGATTATTGGATTGACACATATGAAACGTTTTGTGGCTTTGAAATATTGATGTCTTGAAATTAGTTTGATCAAATTCATAGATACTTCAAAGAAAATTATTTTGCTCTATTAGGCAATTGTGTATATCATTAAAATTTAGTCATTGATTGATCTTAATAATTTGAATACTTGCATTATTCTTGAGATTGAAAGCATCATCCTCTAGGCATTGTATACAAATACAAACACATGTGGCATTTGCACACTTAAGTGAATATCTTGTTGTCACATACATTTCCTTGAATCATTCATTGAATATCTTTTAGATGAGTTTACATGAAAGAGTGTTTCATTATTTCATTGTATGTAGTTTTTGTCATATCATGGTCTATGTGAAATCTGAGATATTTTCACTCTTTGTTGTTTTCAGAAATAAAGAATCTATGTACACAGGTGAAAGACGGGCCCTTGGTAGGCAAAGTTTCCATTGGTGGGTTGTTTAACCTAGTGAACCATGAAGGAAAACATGTAACATACCGTGATTTTATGGAAAAGTGGACACCAATCTATTTTGGCTCTACTCACTATACTGATATTTGCCTGGATGAAATTTAGAAAATGGTTGTTAAAATTGGTAAAATAACTATGTTATTAACTCTTTCAATAATCTAGGTTCAACATTGATTTATCATGAAATAAAATTATTTTCCTTGCATGAAAAAATGTTATGGAGATATTGGCAAGTAGTAATCATAGTTCATAATTGTTTTTTAGCCTAATTGTATCTGAAAATTCTGAAATATTCAAATTGACTCTGGACAGATTATTTGTATAACTACCAAATGCACATATTTTAAGTTAATACATTTCAAAGGATTTTTGTGTTTCTTATTAATATGCACATTGTACATAGCTATGCCTTCAATTGTTATTTCCATCTCGATGAGATATGTATTAAAATTGGTCATATGTTGGATGTGACTATCAACCTCCTAGGGCCTATATCAGGCTCGGGAAGGCTGACTATATTCTTTACATGTCGTTGTAGCTTCTAAATTTCAGCTTCTTGTTCCCTGGATTTTTCTCTTAGGCATTGATTTTCCACATCTAATAGGAATTCCTTCGATTTAATAGTGCCCAACTACTCCGTAAGGGAGGTCTGTTGCTGTGAAATCTCCTCCACCCAATTCTCTAGATTCACCTTCCACAATTTGAGGCTCGATATTAAATCCCCTAGCATGGATTGAGGCTCATCACAATGGTTCTTACATCTAGAAATGACAAGGTAAATTGGATCGCCGGTATTGACCATTAGGGAGTTGACTCCAGTGCCAACTCCCAAGTACATAATGAAAATGTTATCTCTCCAAGAAATCACTCCCTGACTATAGAAGGGTGTAACATTGGTAACTTAAATAGATCAATAAAATGTGGAGGAAAAAGGATCAAATCGGATGACATTATAAACTCACATCCATTTAGAAAGACATGGGTCACTTGAAAGACCAAGGCTTTCAACTATGCTTCTCAGAAGGTTTTAATCAATGTATGAAAACATGGAGAAGACTCATTATGCTAGCAAGAAATACCTACACAAAGGCATATGTGACTGGCCAGTAATGATAGGTAAGATACTTCTTCATACCAACAGAAACATATATAAGATTTGTATATAGTAGATGGCCAGACATAATAAGTAAATACTTGCAGCTTAAGCTTATGAGTACACTGATAGGATGAAAGTTATCCGGCACTAAGACAAACATAATAAGCAATGTATATAAGTCTAATATACCAACGAAGAGATGGGATGACAACCTTTTGTCATTAAGTATACATAAACTTGGAAAGAAAGGATATGAAAACTAAACAAACAAAGTGAAAGAAGATCGATGTCAAGATATATTCATGGACATCTCCAAAGAATGAAATTTACAAGTCTTCAAGAATAGAACCACANTCTTAGGCTTTTATAGCCTTTACATCAAGGTTTCAAGATCCTAATTTAATGGATCTGAAATACCAAAAATAAACATAATCAATTTGATCTTTTAGCATAAATGATCGAATCTTATCATCATAAGTCAAATTTGACAACCTGAGAATTATTTGGCAGCTTGCTGGTGAAAATTACAGATTTTGAAATCTATCTTTGATGGCTGGGAGATTTCTGTCAAGAATAAACATGTCATTTGGCTTCATTCCCTTACCATATGCCTTCAAAACTTGATGAAGAGGATGATCTAGCTTTGATAATTATTATCTTTAATTTGAGATCATTCCCACAGATTATGGAAACGGAAAAATGCGATATGGGCAGAAAGAAGACCGATCTGGACTCTTCAGAACTTTCGGGTGCTTACTAGTCATGTATTTTGACTTTTAGCCACCGAAAGTTAGATATTTTCGGCGGCTCATTACACCGTAAATTTCACATTTAGCCTTTGAAAGCTAAAATTAACCTTTGGTCTATTTTTAGAGGTGAAATCCTCATTTTATTGAATTTATGTGAATTTGAGACTTTCTCAAAACCTCTAAAACTTTAAGATTTAAAAATAAAATTATTATCTTTAATTTGAGATCATTCCCACAGATTCTGGAAACGGAAAAACGCGATCTGGGTAGAAAGAAGACCGATCTGGACTCTTCAGAGATTTTGACAGCTTACTAGTCATGTATTTTGCCTTTTAGCTGTCGAATGTAAGATCTTTTCGGTGGCTCATTAAACTGTAAATTTCACATTTAGCCGTTGAAAGCTAAAATTAACCTTTGGCCTATTTTTAGAGGTGAAATCCTCATTTAATTAAATTTATGTGAATTTGAGCCTTTCTCAAAACCTCTAAAACTTTAAGATTTAAAAATAACTCTTCTACCTAATGATACTCTTATCATGTGATTTGGGAAATATTAGCAAGTGATTTTTGATCGCTAACAGAACCCCAACCTTATTCCTATGTGAATGGCATATTTGTTTTTTAGAAAAAACACAACATTAGTCGCTCTAGCGACGAACAGGTTGATCGCTTGTATAGCCATTTGGTCACTTGACTAAGTTTGTCAGGGTTGTCTTGGTCGCTCTTGTGACTAATATTAGTCATTAGACCGACTAACATTAGTCACTAGACCGACTAATTATGGTCACTAGAGTGACCAAGGTTATGTTTTCCTTAGAGATGCTAGCAAGGCTTTCGACTAAAGTGGGTCGTTAGACCAACTAACATTAGTCGCTAGACCGACTAATTATGGTCACTAGAGTGACCAAGGTTATGTTTTTCTTAGATATGCTAGCAAGGCTTGCAACTAAAGTGGTTCGCTAGACCGACTAATCTTGGTGGATGGACTGATGCATGGTAACTTTTCCCTATTGTGTATAGGCTTCTTTTCTCGGTCGCTAGACCGGCGAAGATACATGTGTAGTCGCTAGACTGACGAATCTATTCCAATGAAAAAAAAATCATCTTGGTCACAACAACGACCCTATTCCAACGAAACTTCATTGCAAAAAGGTTCAAATTTAGTAGTGAGAGAAGCCTACTTTTCGGAAGGCTTGGGAAGACAAGAAGAAATTCAAGATGGATCAGAGGAAGAAGGGAACTAAGACACCCTTTTTCAGGAACAATCCTCAAGAACAACCATCTTATAGAGAGCCCAGGAAGGCTGAAGTGAGTGGGCAGATGTCAAGACAACCACCTATGGAATGTTGGGGTTGTAAAGGAAACCATAGGTACAAAGATTTCCCCCACAGAAATGACAAAGTGAGAACTATCCACAATGTTCAGCAGGATGAAATAGTGGAGGACATGGGCAGTAGAATGCCAAGGATCTATGCAGCTCTAGACAACAAGTAAGCTAAATTCCAGTCGCACATGATTGAAGTGGAAGGTATGATCAACAACCATGCATTTACTATTTTAATTGATTTAGGGGCTAGCCATAGTTATATAGATTCTAGAGTGGTGGAAAGTTTGCAATTGTCGAGAAGAAAACATGAAAAGTCTTGGTTAGTGCAGCTGGCTACAGGAACCAAGATAAAAGTCATTGATTTAGTTAAGTCATGTTCATTGGACATGAATGGACTGAGCACAAAGGTTGAATTGAATGCTATGCCTTTAGGTTCTTATGACTATCTAATTGGGATGGACTAGTTGGACCAACACCATGCCATCTTGGACTGACGTAACAAGGCATTCACTTGCCTGGATGAGGAAGGAAATCAGAAAACATTCCAAAGAATTCCCAGAGTTGTTGCTATCAGATAAATCTCAGCAATGTAGCTGAAGAAGTGTTACAGGAAAGGCTGTCAACTATTTGCAGCCCATGTAGAGGAAGCATCTAAGGATGAGGTCTCAAATATTAGATATCATGCGGTACTAAAGGAGTTTGAAGATGTATTTCAAGAGGTACCTGAACTACCCCCGAAGAGAGATATTGACTTCTCTGTAAGCATGATGCCTGGAGCAGCTCCAATGTCAAAAGCTACTTACAGAATGAGTACGCCAGAGCTAAAAGAGTTGCAATTGTAGATTGAAGAGATTCTGAAGAAGCAGTATATACACCCAAGTGTGTCACCTTGGGGTGCCCTGGTCCTGTTTTTGAAGAAGAAGGATGGGACGTTGAGATGGTGTATCAATTTTACACAATTGAACAAAGTAACTATAAAGAACAAATATCCTCTGCGAAGGATTGATGACCTCTTTGATCAGTTGAAGGATGCAAAGATATTTTCGAAGATAGACCTTAGATCGGGATATCACCAGGTAAGGATAAAGCATGAAGACATCAGCAAGACCGCCTTTAGAACAAGGTATGGTCATTAAAAGTTCACAATGGTGTCATTTGGACTGTCGAACACACCCGCTATTTTTATGTGCCTGATGAATGGTGTATTCGGGGACTATCTAGACAAGTTTGTCATAGTCTTCTTGGATGACATTCTGGTGTATTCCAAGTCGAAGGAAGAGAATGAACAACATCTAAGGATGGTGTTGCAAGTGCTAAGAGAGCATCAATTGTATTCCAAGTTGAACAAATGCTCGTTTTATCAAAAGAGATCCATTACTTAGGGCATATTATTTTAGAGGATGGGATAGTTGTAGATCCTAAGAAGATTGAGGCCATCATAGAATGGCCAACGCCAAAGAACATGATGGAAGTCATATCCTTTATGGGTCTAGTTGGTTATTATAGAAGGTTTATCGCAAGGTTCTCAAGGATAGCTCACCCTATCACTTCCTTGCAAAGGAAGGAGAAGAAGTTTCAGTGGACTGAGGAATGTGAGAAAAGATTCCAGCAATTGAAGCAACTATTAACCAGTGCTCTAATCTTGAATATTGCAGATCCAAATGTGGATTTCATATTATGCATAGATGCATGCAAAGAGGGACTGGGAGGAGTCCTCAGTGCGAATGGATTCCTAATTTGTTATGAATCTAGAAAGTTGAAAGAGCACTAAAGGAACTATGCCACTCATGATTTGGAGTTGGCAGCCATAGTACATGCTCTAAATAAATGGAGACATTACCTCATGGGAAGGAGGTTCGAAATGACGACAGACAATAATGATCTGAAGTATTTGTTTGATCAGACAACTCTGAATGCTAGGCATAGTAGATGGCTGGAGTTTCTTTGTGAGTATAACTTTGATATCAAGCATATCAAAGGGAAGGAAAACAAAGTGGATGATGCACTCAGCAGGAGAGTTCATGAATTACATGTTACAACCATTAGTATGTACTGAATTGATATTAAGGGAAGAATTTTGGAAGATGAAAATGCAGATTTGTAGTACATGGAGTTGGTAGCAAAGCTACAGCAAGGTGAGATGCCACATAAAGTGGAAAATTATAAATTGGAAACTGATAGAACACTCCTGTACAAGAACAAAATTTATGTACCTAATGTCCAGAACTTAGAACTTATGATTTTTAATGAAATGCATGATGTGCCTTATGTTGGGCACCCTAGATATCATAAAATTATAGCAGCAGTCAAGAGCCATTACTTTTGGCCAGGTATGAAGAAAGAGATTGTTGAATACATCGCTATATGTATGGAGTGTCAGAAGGTTAAAGATGGGCACAGGCACCGAGCAGGGTTGTTGCAGCCTTTACCCATTCGTGAATGGAAGTGGGAAGCAGTGACAATGGATTTCATCACAGGATTTCCCAGAACCGGAAAGCAGCATGATTCAATCATGGTGGTGGTGGAAAAGCTTATGAAAGCTTACCATTTCATTATGTTAAAGACACCTCACAAGGAAATGGATGTTGTTGATATTTTGATGAGGGAAATAACACGATTGCATGGTATTCCCAAGACAATTGTGTCTGATAGGGACCCAAAATTTACCTCCAAGTTCTGGAAGGGGTTGTTCAAAGGATTCAAAATGAATCTAAACTTTAGCACAGCCTATCATCTTGTGTCGGATGGGAAGACAAAGCGGGTGAATCGAGTAATAAAAGACATACTGAGGATGTATGTGATAGACAAACCATCGAAATGGGAAGACTACCTACACTTGGTAGAATTCGCCTACAATAATGGGTATCAAGCATCGTTGAAGATGAGCCCATTTGAAGCACTTTATGGCAGAAAGTGAAATACTCCAGTAAGTTGGGATAATCCAGCTGATAGGGAAGTAGTTGGGCCAGAGTTTCTTAAGGAAATGGAAGAGAAAATGCTAAAAATTAAGTAGAATTTGAAAGTTTCCCAAGACAGGCATAAAATTTATGCTGATAAAAACAGAACCCACAAAGAGTTTAAAGTGGGTGATCATGTTTTCTTCAAAGTGAAAGCCAATATAAGTTCCCTGGAGCTGGGAAATTGCGCCAAGTTGGCAGCCAGATTTTGTGGGCCATTTCAAATCCTAGAAAGGATTTGGCCAGTTGCATATATGCTTGCATTACCTACATCCATGATTGTACATAATGTGTTTCATGTTTCATTGCTTAAGAAATATATACATGATGCTAATCATGTTATCGATTGGAATGTGATTCAGGTGGAGCAAGAAGGTGTCTTGCAAGTGCATCCTGTCCACATATTGGACTGGAAACCCAAACAGCTCCGGAATCGAGCCATGGGACTTGTAAAGGACCAGTGGACCTGGTACGGTCCCGAGGACGTGACATTGGAGAATGAGGATACTATGCGAGTAGAATACCTGCATCGTTTTGAAGATTTTGAAAATCTTGTAGATGTGTAAAATTTGCACCGAGGACAGTGCAAAAATAAGGGGAGGGGATTCTAATATCCCTCAATAGTGCCCCAGTTATATTATGAATTGTAATCATGTTTTGTAGGCTGGTGAGCCGAGTATTGATAATTTGGTAGGATTATGTGTTTATTAGGCTAGAGATCCTAAGTGTTAAGGCCAGGAGCCTGATTTTGTATATGTAATTATGCAGATCATTAATATAATATATAAACATCGTTGCGTTTTGACCGAACACGAAGAAAGAGTGATGAGGAACTAAGATTCCATAGAATGGCTAAGGGAAAGGGGGATGAAAGGTTGGAAGAGGGGCTAATCTTGAGGGTTTAAGTCCTTGTGAATAATAATTCATTATTATTCCAAAGTGGTGTGAAAGGTGTGATTTTATCCTAAGTCCTGGGAGAGGCAATGCATGTAGCTCCAACGTGTGCAAAAGGGAATTCATACTTGATGGAGTGCATGCACCTTCATGGGAGACATGTGTCGGCCCAGACACATGAAATTTAACCCAAGAATTGAGCCATGATGGGAGTTCTTCTTCTATTATTTTGTCTGTTGTCTGAACCATGTTACCTCTGTGATCGACCTCTGCTTAATTTTCTTGTCACACATTCTTGATAACCAGAACTGAAATTCGACCTTTGTATTCCTATGAATCACATGGCATCTATATTCAACCTTTTCAATATTCACGCACACATATGAAACCCAAAATCCTGAGGTCATCCTGTGATGTTTTCCTGAGAAGCCGACACATCCTCAGTCTATCCTATTTTACCTCTGCATTGGACCTCTACATAACCACGCACATCTGAGAAACCAGTCGAGAGGGAAAGTCTGACCTGTGTGTCTTGTGGACCTGGGTTTATCCACACTGCAAATCTGAGTTTGTGCTTAACTGTATGGGTTTTTTTCGTCTGTGAAACCTCAGCATACTGTAATTGTCTATGTCATGTGTGTTATAACTGTGGGTTGATGTGACCATGCAGTCCCTTGGCTAAGTGTGATTTGATATCATCATTCATTCCTTGCTAAGCCTTACTGTTTTCCTTCTTGTAGTAGAACAGATTTGAAGAAGCAGGTTGTCATGCCTCGGTGCAACACTCTCTCCAGGTGAGGGAGGTGGTTGTGGTTGAGGAGGCAAGTTGTCAAGCCTGTGAGCAACTCTCTCCAGGTGAGAGAGTGCATAGAGGAATTGAGAACTTCTGGAAGGGGTCCTATAGTTTCCACAGAGCTCGAAGAATTCTGGTCTAGCTTGTTGTTGAAGCCCAAGGCAAGGGAGGTTTAGCAGCCGAAGGACTGTCTTGGTGACAATGAAGGTGTATACTTCTGGGGTGGGATAGGCATGTGGGGAATGAGAGTCTGTGAGTAGTGGGCATAAGTGGCTCCTAGGAGAGAATACATCCTCATAAACTGTGTGTCTTCCTATTGATCTTGCCTAGCCTAAGATTCCCTTGCTTGGTGGAGCTTAGTCCCAGCTCGGGGGTGACCTACTGTTGAGACTGATGAGCAACATGGTCTAAGGCTGGGAGGTTCGTGGAAGTTCTACATGCAGTTGGTGGTGTTACACCAGTTTAAAAGATAATTATTAATTATGTACTTAATTTATATGTGATTCATGTCTGTGTCTTTAAATGTTATCATGTATTCCGTTGCAAGTTTGAATTGATGTTAATTATTTTTAAGTCTGTATGTTAGCAGTAATACTGGGATTAATCTGATTAAATTTCATTAAATGTGTTAATTTGATTTAATGCATATTCTTTATAAGAAAATATATATATATATCGCATAGTAGCATTGCCTATAAGTGGGGTTGATGGTCGGGGACGTTACAAATCTCTCCCCCCCTTTCCCCTCTCTCCTTGTTTCCCTCTCTCTATCCATCCCCTATTCTCTCTCTCTCTCTCTCTCTCTCTCTCTCTCTCCTACATCTACCCCTTTCTCCCACTCACTCAGTATCCCCCTTCTTTGTTTCTCTCTCTCCCTCCCTTTCTCTCTCTCTCTCTCACTCACTCTCTCTCTCCCCCTCTCTCACTCTACCTCTCCCTCCCTCTATCTTCTCCTCTCTCTCTAGACTCTTTCTCTCTCACACACTTGCTCAATTTCTCACTCACTTTATATGTCCCCCTCTCCCTCTCCCTCTCTCTCCCCCCCATCTACCCCTTGTCCCATCTCTCCCTTTTCCCCTTTGTCTCTCCCTACCTATTCCTCCAT
>ML782070.1:318150-360283 GCA_009831015.1 Picea engelmannii | reverse complement strand
AGGGCACCTTAAAAGAGCACTTAACCTATAAAACATTGAGCAGAAAGTGGGATGACTGTTTGCTGTCCTAAAACAGCAAAAGAAGACAGCCATACAATTGAAACTTAGAGCCATACTAAGGTCAAAGACAGACCTTAGATGGCAGCCTCATAGGACCTCAGAATTTCTACACTATCAACTACTGTGTATCTATAGGCAAAGTAGCAACGTCCTTGACAATATCTCGTAGATCATTTTCTTCTAGTAAGAGTGTAACCCTCACCTTCCATGATATGAAATTTGACGCACCATCGAGTTTGTCCTCAAACCTAAGGCTAGCTGATGGCATCTTTGAGATCTACTGCACAAACTCCCAAATCTGAAAATGAAACTTTGAAACCCTCTCACTGTTGGTCCTTCTACCCTCTAGTTGATTTACCCCTACAAATCCTAGGGAATCTCAATCAGAGAAATAAGATTTGATACCATGTGAAAATTCCAAGCCCCAGGTGACTAAAGTTCTTATGATCTCAATTAAACAAGTAATTGCTGAATTTAATTAATGCTGAAATTAAATTTCAGACCATAGCTATTGGGAAATTAATGGAGCTTCCCACATAGGGTTCTCTTCTCTAATAGCTACTGTAGTGTCGCCTCTTGAGTTTCAAGTTGATCTTGGAGGTCAAAAAGTCATTGCCGAAGCTCATTCCTTTTAGTTGATGGATCTAAGTAATAGATCTTTGCCCATTCTTTTAATGTTGTTTTTGTTGCTCTAAGTTTTGCCTCCCAAACATAGCAAGGAGACCCTTGAACTTGTTGTTTCCATGTTTCTTTTATAATGGTTAGAGCTCTCTAATCCTGAAGCCATAGAGGATTAAATTGAAAAGGAGGTGGACAGATTAGCCTATGATCCAAAGCTCGAAAATGAATTATACTAGATGTTATTTACATGTTCTCCATCAAAAGCCCACTGTGAATTAAAAACTGATCCAAACTAGCTACAATGTGTCCTCGCCTAGCCCTTTTATTCGTCCATGTATATTTTCCCTGCTTTGGTTTGATATCCACTAGATCCCAGTCTAGAGTCAATTTCTCCACCTTTTCTCTAAATTGGTCCTAGATAATGCTTCGTCCTCTTTTTTCATCTCGAGACACGATGAAATTAAAATCCCTTGCTAGAATACTATTGTATATAGAAATGGAGCCCTTTATTTCATATAATGGTTGCCAACTCTCAAATTTCTTTCTACGATGAACTTGAGCATAAATGTTAAATATATTAATTTGTTGGCCTATATTTTTAAATATGAGCTTTGTAAGGATCCAATGTCGAGTGATCTTGAATTGAACAATCTCAAACAATGATATTCTAGAGAGTGCATATACCCTTAGATACTCTCTTAGAGCTCACTGCTATTTCTTGACTTTCTTTCCATTGTTTGCTACCAATTTGCAATATTTCTCCATCTTCAAGCTTTGTCTCCTGGATGAGTAGGATCGTTGGTTTCTCAAATTTCAATAGATCTCTTACAACTTCAATTTTGTATTTTCTACCCATTCCCTTATTGTTTGTTCTAGGAGACTATTTTCATTATTTCGCTATTGAAGGCTTAGAGTTGTCGACTGACTGGTTCTTTGAAAACACTTGCTTTCTTGGGTTTTTTATGGAGAGAAATTTAGTTCCAACCCTAATTGAACTTCCAGTTGAACCCTGTATTGACTAACATTTCTTCTTGTTAGTTGTTTCTTATCTCTTTTCCTTAATCAATTTTCTTCTTGGCTTCTTTAGAAGTCGTTCCTCTTCACGATCTTCTTCTTCCAGTTGTTGTGCCTTCTTTCTTGTGAGAACACCACTAGGTGAAGAGAATGACTTTTCTAGTGTTGGCTCTACATCTTCATGCTTTTTTGGAGAAGGATCGATCTTAGGGGTGAGCAAGATTTCCACTTGAGAGTCTATGTAGATTGGAGGTACAAAAGTTTGCGAGGTGAGAACAGGCTGAAGCAAGCCAATCACCTTTTGAGAGGGGATTGAGGTTGCTGTTGAGGGTTCTACCTTTGATTGAGAAAGGATTTCAATATGATTGGTTCAGGGGACCATCATTCATTTCCGTGGGGCGACTAGAGGAGGAACAACTTGATTGGATCCATAATTCCTTTTAACTGCTTGCCATTGCTCTTTTTTTTATTTTAATATATTTCTGTGGTAGCTTTCATAGGAGTTGTCTTTTTTCAATCTTGGCGAAATGGTCGTATGCTCATAGCATGATTTACATTTGAACAATTGCTCATAATCCAACTTTTGCAGATGATTCCAGTTGTCCAAGTTTTGGGTTATTGCTTTAGGAAGTTCTTTTTCTAGATCCACTTCCACATATTCTTGCACATGCAAACATTCTTTATTTGGGTTCAGATTTATCAATGTATTTCCCTAGTGTGTTTACAATGGTCCTTGAAGATTCATCATCCGAACAATGCAATGGAAAATGAGGCAATTTGACCCAGATTGTCACTTCTGAAGGCACATCTACTTTGGGGTCAAAATTTGGAGTTCATCTATTTGGATACACACCTCTTGGACCCTTGAAATATGGCCTCGTTCTTCTTTCAATTCAAACAAAAATGCATAATATCTTCTACCACAAAAGTAATAAGAAAGCTTTTACCTTTGATCATAGCCATCTAGTTTTTTTGCATCCAAACATCCATGGTTTTTGAAGAGGGATAAATACACGTGAATTGTCTGATGAGACCTCTTTCAACAAGAGCCAAAGCTTTGAGATGAGGGGCTGAGGCAAGAAGCTTGACTTTAGGAATTCACTCAACCTTTTTGAAGAATGTATAGGGTAGTGATTTATGAGACGACTTACCAAGGGAAGCAACCAAAGTTTGAAAGGCTGCTGCTTTAGTAGGAGGGGGAGAATGACCCCCTCTCAGACCCATGTCCAGGAGGGCCAAGGGATCAAATGATTAGCAAAAGCGCACAAGGGATAGGGTTTAGGAAGTGAACAGAAGCAAGCTTAGTTCTGTAGATCCATCATGCCTGCTTTCTTAACCCATAAGGGGGGAGAGTATTATCGTGGAATGAAGCACCATCATCAGATATGCCATTGACATATGATAGCTTGCAATTAAAAGAGTCACATAGATTAAAAGATTTGATGCACCACTACCTTACAATCATCTCATCACCGAATGGGTTTTTGATTGGTGGTGTCAAGAAGGTGGAGATTGGATTGCTATTAGGTGTTTGCCTGACGTTCCATATTAATTGTAGCAATCATTATTTTTTGCCCAGTTAAAAGAAGAATATTTTAACTTGAATAATTTAAAAACTCTTTGATGTTCTGGTTGTTGTCTCTTTTCTATCTATTGTCCGTCATGAAAGGCATGGAAAGTAATTTGTTTGCATGTTGTGAAACATTGAGATTGAGGCCAACGACAAAGAGCAAGGAAGCATCCCTGCAAAGGTGTGGATGAAAAATGAAAGCGAACATAAATGTTGTGATTCCTAAAGGATATCAACTACATTAGTGCAGAGGGCCATTGTAAGAATGTCGTAGGTGTTGAGAATAAGCAAGAAGGAAACAAGGAGGTGTCGTAAAATGGAGCATAGGGAATATGCCTCCACATAATCCAATCAACTTAGGGAAGGCTAATCTATTTTTCTAAGTACATAGGTGACTAAGCTTAGTGGTTTGACCTATGAACACAAATTCCAATGGAAGAACCCTAAGGATAGCTACCTTTCTACATTTTCTAAAGGATTGGTGATAGGTGGTAAGCTAAGGCTTAGAGGAAAGAAAGGAGTCATCACTTAGTGTTGATAAGAAACTAAGAAAATGAGGAGGGAGGAGGAAGGGAGGCAATCTAAACGTTAATTGATTTAGTTTACTTATGTGAAATTTAAAGGGCAATCAATGTGTATTTGCTGAATATGATAGGGATGAAGTCTATTCCAAGTTGATCTAAAGTACTTAAGGCAACTTAAGAATATGAATAAGACATCAAAGGAAAATAAATATGGGTTTCTTCATTCTTTCTTCTCTTAGTGCCTAAGATAGATTAAGTTAGACCAAAATATCTAGAAATAAGAGAAGAAAGAGAGAGAAAGAAAGAGTTGAAATTAAATAATAGTAGTTAGAACTTGTCGGTTCTGGCTTCAACTGATTGGTTCAGACCACTTCTAGTCTTTTTCAACATGGTTTAGCGTGTAAACCACTTTTTGCTCAGTTCTTACTTGAACTAGCTGATTCCATTCCGAACCCCCTGGTTCGACATCCAACCCAACCCACAATAAATTGCTAAAAAAACATAAAAATTATCCCAAAATAGTTCACTAGACTCTAAAACTCTAATCCTAGAATATTTAAAGATAGGCACTACTTCTATTTCCCTCACACTCTCCTCATTGAGCATTTGTTAGCATTTGGAGATTTTAGATTTGTAGGAAAGAGAGTTGATTCAAAGTGGAGTTGTTGAAGCTACCCTTGTAGCTAAGCTAAGATAAGATAATTTTATTAATGTCCAATAAATGACCACAAAAGTAGGTCAATGGGACTAAAGGGAACATCCAAAGTAAATACTACGTCGGAGTGTGAAATTAACTCCTAAGTCGAGGGGATGATTTTCTTGATATGTAGTGATTTGTTTGAACTTTGTAGTTGTACTATGTAGTATGCTTATCTTTGGATTCTATCGGTCACTTAGAGTCTCAATGTTATGTATTTTCATTTAGAACTTAAATTATTGTAGATCTTATATCTCGATGACATTTGCTATATTCACCCTTAAATGGTATATACATGAGACTTTGCATATTTGGTGTCTAATGGTTTGGATTTATGTTGATGTTTATATATTTTTTCCAAAGGAAAACCTTGTAGGATCGCCCCTCTTCATTAGAATATCTAGATGGAGGGCTACTCAACCACCAACCACAATAGTAGTTGGTAACCTAGTGGGACTTGGCTAGATTAGAATCAAAGACTTCATGATGATCTCCACCTTGAAATAGTTTGTTTGCACTGATTGAGCTAACTCATTGGGCTTCTTGATGTGTGTGTGTGTATTGAACTTTATATATTTTATGTATTTTTAAGTGATCTGTATGCAGTCCAGTTTTTTGGATTGTTTCATGATTTTGGGCATTTTAGTTCCCATTCTAACTACTTTGGAAAAATCTATTCCTTTATCCCAAACCTCATATAAAAGAGAGAAAGAGGGGACAACAAACATTGCTTATTATTTGCTTTCTTCTTGGTGAGATTAAGAATGTGAAAGGAAACAATTACTTTGTTTTGTAGGGGTTAATTGATTCCGCTAATTGGGCTTTGATGCCCTTACTATGTGATCCGTAAAAGCTAAGATTCAATTTTAAAATGGAATTAAACAAACAATTGGCAATAAACCGGTAAACGAAAATAGAGGGAAGCCTGCAAGCATACCTATTATTCGCTTATTCTAGCTGCAAAAGAAGAAAACAAGGTTTCCCCTTTCTCCCCCATGTATAACAATTATGAACAGAACCCTAATATATGCAAGCAGTCAAGGAAACATGGACCAATTCCCTTAGTAAGAAGAAGAGATCTACTACCTTGCAATTGCCAATGTTCTTTGTTGGGGTGGGTTGGTGAAGCTCTTGATCGAGATTGTGTGGGTCTACGCTGGTTGAATCAAAAGAAGTTCGAGAAGATGCATGAGATCATTTGAGAAATGAAAGAGGGATGCGTAGCAACAACAACACAAGAGATCAACATTGAAATGGTTCTCAACAACATCAAATGTTGAGCACCAAACCTACACTATTGTGAGACAGGGTAGTCTCTACCAAATATCCAAAAACCACTTGGTGAAGCCTAGAGCCCAAATTGAGACCAAAAGAGCCCCAAAACCATCCAATCTATACTAAACCTGCAAATAATATAGAGAGAGGAACCTCCTCGAGGGTTTGAGGAGGGTGGAAGTGAGAAGTGGGAATAAATCACTAGAATAACTTAAGAGAGTACTTGCATGATCCAAGTAGACAAGACAATTCAAGTGTGTAAGTGAGTAGGAAAATACGAAGGAGGAAATCTAATTATAGTTAAAACAAGTGTTTGAGGGGTTAAAGCCATTGACCCTAAGATTAAGGTGCATAGTGCTTCCACTTCCAATCTTAGGTTTAATTTTTTTCATACTGCAATGAAATTGAAGCATACCACAAGGAAGGGAAAAAAATATTCTTTGTTTTATGGGACCGTGATAGGAAATAATGAGATTGTGAATAACACTTGCAATAAGGAGGGAAAAGTTGCAGCTTTGGAGATAGGCACAATTTTTTTAAAAAGGCAAATGATTAGTTGACTTAGTCCAAAATTGAATAAAATAAGACAAATCTAGGCCAAATTTGGGGAAGGTGAGTCCCAAGAATGACATAGGTGGTTAGAAAGGTTCAAAATTGTTTGAACGAGTCAAATTTGATGATAAAATATTTACAGAGGGGCTAATTAAGACAAACTGAGGATGATCTACAATTAATCTAAGAATCAACAATGAATAGGGGCTTGTCAGGTCAGTGAAAGTGAGGCACTGTTAGTGACCCCACTTGGGTTCAAGTCTCCCTAGCGACATTTTTCTCTTTGTGGGTTGCTTCAGCTTGTGCTTGTGGCTTCCTAGCTAAGTATTCTAGTTTGAGTGCTGTTAGCCGATTAAATTAATTGTAATATTCCTAGATTTGGGAAGGGCATGCTTTTGGTGTAAAGATAAGAGAAGCTAGTAAAAAAAGAAAAATCTATTAATTAATTAAATGTGGTATCAAGAATAAAAGGTAGAGTACCCCAAATCACCTAATTAAAGGATGGAAGATGGTTAAGAGTGTTGAATTTTCACTATGCTGGGCTCAAGCATGAGGTTTATTTCAATTTTAGCATTTACTTGAACCATAAACAAATGCAGCTACACCATTCACAATTGCTGCAATAACCAAGATCACAAGAAGACGTACCATGCACAAGACCACAAGAAATATCCTAGGAAACCCTTCTACTCAAGGGAAGAAAACCCAACAATCCTTTGCTATATTCTTAGGAGAAGATCCCCCAACCATAAAACCCTAATGCACACAAGAGGGTGCTCTACAACCTTGAAACTTGCGCCCAAGAGGGGTGCGCACTTCAGCCCTAGAAATGTACTTGCTGAAATTTCCAAATGACAAGTGACTTGTGTGTGAGTGTGTGTTTCCTCAATGGGGAAATCACCTCTATTTATACTAGACCAAACACAACAAAAGGTGTGTCTGTTGGCACAACAGGGTCGACCTCAATACAGAGGAGAACGATACACCCATCACATGGGCACACCCATCCACTAGGGGACGACTCAACTCTCAAGAGGAGAATGATGCCCCATCCATTGGGGGGCGACTCAACTCTCACATAGAGGAGAACGATGCCCCATCACGTGGGTATGCCCAACACTGGGCTCCCTCTCAGGTCGACTCAACTCAGTCTTAGAGGAGAACGTGTCCTGGAGGATGTCTCACGAAGCTGCAATCATCAACACTCCCTCTCAGCTAGGGAGGCATTCTCCACCAGGCCAAGTCTCTCATGGAAGTACTCGAACTTCGTCCTGGCAAGGGGTTTGGTGAAGATATCCTCAATCTGCTCATGTGTAGGAAGATACTGCACGTGTACTGCTTTCCTCTGCACCATGTCTCTGATATAATGATATTTTATCTCAATGTGTTTTGATTTATTTTGAAACACAGGATTCTTAGAGAGCTTCACACATCTCTGGTTATCACAATGAATAATGGTAGGATCCATCTCATGATTAAATAAATCTGTAAGGAGCTTGCGAAGCCACATTGCTTCGCGGACTGCCACACTCAATGCTATATACTCTGCTTCTACGGTACTCAAAACCACAAAGCTTTGTTTCCTGCTGCACCAGGAAACCATGGCAGACCCCAAAGTAAAACAACAATCGGATGTGCTCTTCCGATCTATTGCGCTCCCTGCCCAATCTGTATCGGCATATCCCTGCAAACTCATGTCTATAGTGGAGGCATATCTCAGGCCATATCCAACTGTGCCTCGTAGATATCTCAATACATGCTTCGCTGCTATCCAATGAGTCTGTCTCGGCTGACTCATGAACTGACTAAGCGCATTCACTGCATAACATATATCATGTTTGGTGTTAACCAGATACATCAATAATCTAATCAACTGTCGGTATAAATGTGGATCAATCTCTCCTGACTCAATAGAAGCCTCATTCATTTCCTTCAGATCCATCACCATCGGTGTAGGCATGGATTTGCAGTTTGTCATACTGAATTTCTTCAATATCTCCACTGTATATTTTCCTTGACTAAGGAAAATCTCATCAGTCCTCTGCCATACTTCTAGTCCCAAGAAGTAGTGCATCATACCTAGATCCTTCATCTCGAATTCATAAGTCAATGCTCGCTTGCATTCAACATTAAGTCTTTCTGAACCGGTGAGGAATAAGTCATCCACATACAGGACCAAGATCAGGCACTCGTCACCATCAATGTGATAATATAGGTTTGGATCAACAACACTCTTGTTGAAGCCCAAACTCATCAAGAATCCATCCATCTTCTCGTACCAAGCACGAGGTGCCTGCTTTAGTCCATACAAGGCTTTCTTCAACCTGCATACATGGGATTTCTTGTCGTGTATCACGAATCCTTCTGGTTGCTCGATGTAAACTTCTTCCTCAATCTCATCATTGAGAAATGCTGTCTTTACATCCATCTGATGTAGTTTCCAACCCATGGATGTAGCTAGTGCAATGATAGTACAGATGGAAGCGTATCGAGCTACTGGAGCAATGTCTCCTCATAATCAATTCCCTCCACTTGTGAGAATCCTCTGGCCACAAATCTCGCTTTGTACTTCTCGATACTTTCATCAGTTACATGCTTTGATCTTATAGATCCACTTGGAAGTCACTACAGACTTCCCTTCTGGTCTCAGAACAATATCCCACACATCATTCTTCATGATGGACTGATACTCTTATGTCATGGCATCTTGCCATACATGCTGACCTGGTGCTTCTCCATGACAAGAAGTCTCGATATCAATGATGTGGTTCATGGCTGAAACATAGCTCGAAAATCTTTGTGGTCTCTTGCTCTTTTGGAATGTGCCTCGAGGAGTTGCATGTCCCTCTGCCTCTTGCAAAGTTTGTCAAGCCCAGGTAGCCCTTTTATGGCCTACTGCAATGTCTTTGGGGATATCAACTGGAGGAACTAGATCAACTGAAACAATGGTTGTCTCCCTCTAAATTTCTGAAAGGGGAGAAGGTATTGTCTCTTCCTTCTAGTCAAATATTTTGACTCCCTACGAGTCAAGTGACTCCCTCTGAATTTTGAAGGATAGACATCTTCCTTTTTCTGTGTTGCTAACTTGGAGACATCTCATGTCTTCTCATGTCCTCTACTACCTCTATAGTACTTTGCTGGCCTCTCGTACTAGGATAATAATCAACCAGGAAAATTTGGACTCCTGTACCAGGGATAATGGTCCAAGTTAAGAGGGCTCTCACACCAGGGATAATACCCTTCATTATCAAAATACAAGCAACTACAGGTTAATGATTAAATCAAATAAGAATTGTAGTACAAAACTTACCCTAGTCTACAATCATGCTCAATCTTGTATTTGGTCCTCTTGAGAAAGGTCAGAGGAAGAAATCCTCATCTCTCATGTCTTCATCTCTCTGAGGTGGGTCTGGATCCATGTCAGCAGTGGAAGCATATTGTCTTCCTCTCTTCTTGGTAGGACAATTTCTCGCAAAGTGTCCATACTAGTCACATCTGAAGCACTGGATCTTTGACATGTCTTTTCTTTGATCATAACCTGAAGCTGATGAAGTCTTCTCGTCTTTGAATGTTTGACTGAAGTTTCTTTTATTTCTTCCTCCTTTCTTTGTATGAAGTGCAAGAGCATGATTTTCATCATGAGGGGAGTCTTCCACTCCTCTAGCTATAAGTCTGATTTCTTCCTGGGTACAGTCTGTCCATAGACGATCAAAAGTAGGTAGTTGTTCTCTACCACTGATACTTTGAAGAAATGGTTCCCAATGTTTTGGAAGAGCATTGAGAGTGGTCAAGACAAGTTCTCTGTCTGATATGATTTCTCCAATGGCACCTAGTTGATCTTTGATCTTTGACATATTCAAAAAGAAGATAGCAACGGTGTCACCTTTTGTCATCTTGATATTTTTAAGTTGGCCCTTCAATGCAAGAGCTCTGAGGGTGCTGTTACTCTCAAACATATTCTTCAATGCTTCATACATTTCATAAGCTGTCTTCAGGTTGGAAATATGAGGTAGGAGATGATCTCTTACCGAGTAGATGATTATCTTCCTTGCCTTGACGTCATCTTCCTTCCTTTCTTCCTTCTCTTCATCGGTAGCTGTCTCTGGTAAAGCCTTTTGTATCACACTCAATAGGTCATCCTCTTCAAGGGTGATTTGAAGTCTTGACTTCCAGGAACTGAAGTTGCTTGATCCATCAAGCCTATCTTCCACCAAGGTTCTGTTCATCATATTTTCAGAATCTTCACAAACCCTTACCAATTGGACTAGGAAACCTAACGGCTAGGCTAGGCTAGCAATCTTAGGTTTCGTTGGGCTTATGACTGCCAACAATAAGCCTTGAAAGTCAGAAGAACACTGGTGAGCTGAAAAATTCCTTCAATGAGTTGCAGAAACCCTAAATCTGATTTTTCTGCAAAAAATTGCGAAACCCTAGGGCCAAAAATCCAAAATTCTTGGAATTGCACTCTGAGAGTTGCTGAAGGTGCGCTGAGGGAGGCCATACACCCCTATGTAATTTTTAGCCCCAACATTTCAGTATTAAGTGTTGGAGCACCCAAAGAGGAGAGGGCCGTACGAATTTCTGGAAACCCTAGGAGGGCCGTACGGTTCTGCAGAAGAGAGAGGACGACTGCTAGAAGCTTGTGCAATGGCTTCTTCAAGACCTATGCTCTGATACCATGTTGAATTTTCACTATGCTAGGCTCAAGCATGATGTTTATTTCAATTTTAGCATTTACTTGAACCATAAACAAATGCAACTACACCATTCACAATTGCTGCAATAACCAAGATCACAAGAAGAAGTACCATGCACACGAACACAAGAAATATCCTGGGAAACCCTTCTACTCAAGGGAAGAAAACCCAACAATCCTTTGCTATATTCTCAAGAGAAGATCCCCCAACCATAAAACCCTAATGCACACAAGAGGGTGCTCTACAACCTTGAAACTTGCACCCAAGAGAAGTGCACACTTCAGCCCTAGAAATGTACTTGCTGAAATTTCCAAATGACAAGTGACTTGTGTGTGAGTGTGTGTTTCCTCAATGGGGAAATCACCTCTATTTATACTAGACCAGACACAACAAAAGGTGTGTCTGTTGGCACAACAGGGTCGACCTCAATAACTCGTAAAATAATTAATTATAACAATAAACATTGATTATCTTTCACATATGGTGGGACCGACTTGTACCCTTTACATTACAATTAGGGTTACAGGTAAATCTTACACTTAGACAATATAGCAAGGGATCCACACGTCCACTAGTGCTCAGCCACTAGGGATACGTCCATTTGTGCTCAACCACAGGGACGTCATACTCAACAAAATCATCTGGAGTACCTCATCGTCTCAACTCTTACACAGAGGAGAACGATACACCCATCACATGGGCACACCCATCCACTAGGGGATGACTCAACTCTCCAGAGGAAAATGATGCCACATCCATTGGGGGACGACTCAACTCTCACACAGAGGAGAATGATGCCCCATCACGTGGGTATGCCCAACAATGGGCTCCCTCTCAGGTTGACTCAACTCAGTCTTAGAGGAGAACGTGTCCTGGATGATGTCTCACGAAGCTGCAATCATCAACAAGGAGGACACTAGCTTTTGCACTCAAAGTTGTAGGACACTGGAGCCCTTTGCATCATCCTAGAGTCGATAGTACATAGAAGTTGTAAATAGCTAGGCAGTTTAAGTCAAGCACACAAAAGGCAGAGAAAGCCAAAGGCAAAATGGATAAGTACAAGTAGTCACAAGTATCAACTAGAGATCTAGGAAAAAGGAGAAATTGATGCAAGCAATTGAAAGGGTAGAAAAGGAGAAAAGGAGAAAAGGAGAGGGGTACTTGGAATTTTGCACCTTGGCAAGCAATAAGCCATAAGTGCTTGATCACAGGGAGGGAATCGCTATACGATGAAGCGATGCGTGTTAGCCAATATATCAATGATCCACTTGCTCTCATGAGAGCATGAGCAGGGAATATGCTTAACTAGTAAAACAAAAGGAAGCAGCATGACTACCAAAAATAGATGGGGCAGAGAATGAAGGGTGGGTAACATCGACACCAAATTTAAGATGATTATAGCATAACGCAATAGAGAGAAAGAATGTGCCTATAAGAGGGTTGCTTGTTGTAGAGGGCACACTGGAAAAAATGTGGGTGAAAACACTGTACTTCTTTCGGGAGAATTGCAAAATTTAGATGGTACATTTTGCCCTTATGGCAAGAGTAGTGATCCATCTTAGTGTAAGATTTGCAACTTGATAGGGAGTCTTAAGTCAAGCATGCAAACATACCAAATAAGAAAGGCAAAGTAAAAGGCAAAGGAAAAATGCAAAAAGAACAAATAGTCACATTCATCAACGAGAGATCTAGGAAAAAAAGCCAAAGTTTTTTTTTGAAAAATACATCAGATATACAGAAAAATGTTTACATCAACGAGTCAAAATAGTGGAAGGGTATATACAAAAGTAACTTGCAATTTTTTTGGTCCTTTTTCTTTGAAATTTGTGACCTTTGTCATTAAAAAAAATGTTGTCTAACTATTTGTTTTTCTTTTTCTCATGTTTGACTAGTTGTGTTTTTCTTTTATATGTTACAATGCCTATTTTATGAGAGGAAATAAATGTTTCATTGTTCTGTCTATGTTGTGCCTTTTGTTGGAATAGTAGGTTAAGTAGGTTCTTAGCCTCTGGATCTTCTAGAGACGATCAATTGAAAGTGGACAGTTGACTAAGAGAGTCGGTTGAGTGGTTGACTACGTATTCGACTGGTTGGTTAGTTGGACTAAAGTAGTCAACTGGTGCGCTGAATAAGGAAAAATTCAAGGAGTTCGTTATGCAACCTAGCCAATCTAAGTGGATCTCATCTTCCTCATTGGAAGGGACTTGGTTACATCTTGGTGCTATATAATATGGTCTTATGGGTCGATCTAGATATATGAAGTACGTGTAGTGAATGGAAATCTTTTGGTTTCTTATGCTTCAATGTATGTTGAGCTCTGCTCACTTGTTTTTAGTGTTGTAATGGTGTCTTTAGACACTGTCTCTTCTTGGAATGTTTAGCTATTTGATCTACCCAATTCTTGGGTTCTCCAACTCCTTTTTCTCTTTTTTTGAATAGATGATTACTTTTACTCCCTTCGCTATAGCTTTTTTTCGTGAAAAGGAAAAAATGCTAGAGACAAAACACTTTTTTCTAGTAGTTTTTTTCTTTGTGGATTTCTTAGAGGCTATTTTTTTGCCAATGACTTCCCCATTCGTTGTTCATTGATTGTTATAGTTCCACAACATTGCTCTCTATTTCTAGACTTATGTTTTTTACATTGACCAACATGTGATTTAGCTTCATTGTAATTTATTGTAGATTCAACTATTTTTCATAGTATGTAGGTTTTTTTTCTAGTTCTTCTAACAACACACCATATATTTATGTTCATTAAATGAACTTGCATCTTCCATAGGTGAAAATTTCTTTAATATAAAAAAGAAGGCCAAAAATTAACGTTCATAGGGAAGTCTTAAGGCCAAAAAATGTGGTTTCGCTGCAACAAAAATATCCATTCATAGAGAGTCTAAGTCATATTGTTCATGGTCATTACAACATAAAGAAACAGATGGGCATTTTCCCAAGCAAATAACCACTAAACATTAACCACACTCCCCAATGTGAAACAAGAGGGACAACATCGACATGAGGCTTTGGGGGCTTGGACCCCTGTGAGATCGCAAGGGCCAATGTTGAGAGGTGTTTGTCATTGCATGGTTGGGCCAAGGGGCTTGTTCTAGCTATGTTCATGCCTCTCATGAACTTGTCTCCCTGCTTAATGCTTGGGTCTGCTATGACATGAACTCTAGTGGGACCCAATTGATCTAGGCGGCTATAGCAAGTCAATTGGGCCACGTGGGCCAAGTGGTTTGGTGGCACTCGACTCATGGTGCACGTGGCTCTGTGCCAATACTCCAACTCTTGTAGGTGTTCCATTTCAAGCCTAACCTTTCACGTCTATACCATGATTTTCATTAAGAGCCTAGAACATATCAACGTGCCATCAATCCAAGAAAAACTATCTGGTGAGACATTTGCCTCGATTAACACATCATAATGCTTCTTCCAAGGCGAAAGGAGGATCTCTACTTTGATTGGCATCCAAGCAGATTGGAATTTGATGGCCTAGGGTAGTTTATCACCCAGCAAGGAAGAGGAAGGCTGGTAGATATTGCTAGTAGAGGTGTCTGGCCCAACTTGATGCAGCCCTGACCAGAGGGTAGAACTAGAAGAGGTGATTCAAGGTTTTGACTCTCCCACACTACGAGCGTCGCAGGTGAGACACACCTAGGTGAGTGAGCCTGTTTTCAACAGGGAGTCCTCCCACAACTATACATCAGGTAAAAAATGCTTTTTTAGTTCGAGCTCTGGTTTCAAAATATTACGTAGTCAAAATAACCAAATTTTATGTTTGGAATTCAACCTCCAAAGTTTATTCAACCTACTTTCAAGGAAGGGCTTGGAGTAGAGATCATTTGTAACTCATGGTTGGCTTGTACTTAGTATAAGCTATGGCCTTTTTCCAATGCCAATTTTTCCACTAGGCCTAAGGTGCAGGGAGGCCAAGATTTAACAAAAGATTCTTAAGAATGAGTCCTTGAATGTGGTTTAGAATAGTTTAGAATAAATTTGTCACCATTGGCCAAGATGTGGAGGGGTTGTCCAAGATATCATTTGTCGATCGAATGCCATGCCTGGAGAGCCTTAAGGCCAAGAACCAAGAAGACTGGACCAACTTCCCCTCAAGATGAACTAGAGGCGACCAACAAAGACAACGATCATTAAAGGCTAGGCCAGGTCAAAGAGATGCCTCCATCTAGGAAAGGAAAGGCTTTATGGCTTCCCAGACCTTCCATATGCTTTGAACAACAAAGGTACCATAAATCTTGACATGAGAAGGAGTTAGAAAAACGGTTTGAGGAAATATTCCTTGCCAGGTGACAACCCTTGTCGAATTTGATGCCTTAGAAGAACCTTTAGGCTTCCTTTCCTTGCATATCTCGAACAATCTGTTTTGCACACAACGCTTGGACTTGGATCCTGGTGCAAATCATTCTCATTAAAGTTTCTTGGTGTGTTCTTCCATTAAATTTTTCTGGACTTATTGTATGCCTTTCCATTTTCCTTTTTCTTTTTTAGAAAATAAGAAACCGCCTTTATATTTTAAAATTTGAAATAATTTTTTCGCTCGGAGAAAAAATTATGGAGTTCAAGGTCTATGGCAATTGCATGTTGGTAATTGTCTATTTCTAGGGCAAAAAATACATGTCATGTACCTGCTTGAAAATTGTGCTAGGGCACAAACAAGTTCTTGCTTGTAAACAACACTTTTTCTTGTCATCGTGCATTTTTAGCGGGTATTCTTACAATGTGTGCAAGGTTTGCATTCTTCAAGATGTTATGGCCTTCATCCTATCGGGTTATGAGGCATACATGCTTGTTTAGTGTCTTTCATGTGCTTTGTGTATAGGGAATGCACATATGGATACGATGGATTGGATCACATTGGCATAATTTTCTATAAGTGGATTTCTTTTAAACAATTGTGTCTCTCCTTAGTAAATTGGGTCTGCAAATGGCTCTCCTTCTATAGGCACATCTTCTCGCGATTTAAAATTCACTGGTGGGTGCATTTTAGGTGAATGGGTTGTTGGTGGTGCTGTTGATCATTAAGGTGAGGCTCAAGTGGGGTATTGGTATGCATTCTCCTCTTCATTGATACATTTTTCTTTCTTTTCTTTCCAAGTATTTTCTAAGGTCTAGACTTTAGAAACTTTCGAAAATTAAAGAACTTAAAAACTTTCGAAAATTAAAGAACTTAAAAACTTACATATGCATTTCATAATTTCTTCCCCCTTACTTTTTTTGTCTCAAATCTACACAAATTTTAATTCTAGGTCGAGGCTGATAATTGCTCTAGCACCATATTAAAATAATAGATACACGCTAATATAAAATATATGATTTATTCAAATGGAATTATTAGATACAATGAAGGAGATTCCCTTATATTTCGTTCATTAGGTAGTTGTGCTACCTACTTGACCTAACCACTTGATATCAATGACACCTTATCAAACTATAATGGCCACTTAATCTTGATGTGACCTTTATTACATATCTAAGTCACTTTATTAAACTTGCTAGTATTTGAGTGTTAAATACTGCAAGATGAGGGTTTTGGGATGTCTATATCTCCTTGGGATGTTCCCCATTTGCTGGGGATGACTTGGGGATGTGAAATTAGTGTCCCAAGAATCCCAACGACACTGAGAGACGTGGGAAACATGGACACCGTTCATCCTTTGGCAGGGAATGCAGGTGATGCATCCTTGTGAAACACTTTTTTGGGTGACTTCTTCATCAACAATTTGAATTGCTTAGATGTAAAATGATTTGAATGACATGAAGAAAATGGATGGCTTCTAGAATATGGGACGTGTCAAAAACTTTTTAGGACATGTGGGGTATTAAGGAGGTTTATTAAGAACTTTGTCAAGATGATTAACTTTCTTAATGAGTTAAGAAGGAAAGATGTCCATTCCAATGGAGGGAACGCCAACAATGAGTATTCAAAGGATCTCAATGATTGATTTGAAATATGTTGTTTATGAGTCTACAAAAGAATAGGCTCATATTTAGTGAGGAGCTAGAGGAACATGTGTGTAGTGTGTTGTATTTTGAACACTATAAATATTTAGGTCCAAGTCCATGTTGGACCAAATTTGACCAAACCCGTCTTCTGTACATATGACTATTTTGGACTATGGACAATACATATGTTTGTGGATTGTTATATTCATATGATGTTGTGATGTTTATGTGTATAATGTTTGAAATTTGAATATCGCATATGTGATTTGTTAACATGCATGCTTGGATATCTATTTTGGGGAACTTGAGGCACGAGGGGTAATGAGACTATGACTTATAATCAAGTTTATGTTTGATTTAATTATTTTGGAAGTACAAATTGTTGTGCTAGTTTTTGTGTAGGTAGTTTTATCACACAAGTTGTAGTTTGGGCAAAGCTCGATCCAAACCACAATATGGCGACAACTAAGAGAACACCTACCCACTGTTCCCTTAGATAGGTACTCCTGTCACTTTAGAGATGAAGTAATCACCTCGAGGGGGGAATCTCGGGTGACCCTAGGGGAAATGAGATGGAAAATGAAGAGAGATGAAGTGTCCCCCTATAGGTCAATGATGGAAAGTAAGAAGGGCTTGAAAAGAGTCTCATACATGGTAGAAGATGTGCCACAGTATAGAAGACCTGCCAAGAAGTGATTGTACCTGCTCGAGACACAAGGAAAACAAAGATACAAGCCCAATAATATGTTGGACAAGCAAGTTAAGCTCTTTGTCCCTAATTGCAGCAATAAACAACAATATATATCAGCCACAAAGAGTAATAAGAGCTGCAAATAAAGTTGCTAAAAGTCTAATTAAGGATGCAAGAGACAAGCTAGCAATGACTAGTATAACTCAAGTAATAATGCACGAGACATTAGCAACAAGATAAGGCTGTCATAAACAAGTACTGCAGAGATAATTATCAGCCTTATGGATGTAGCAAACAAGTTGTTACAACAAAGAGATCAACCACCAAAACTTGCCAACAATCCACCCAAAAAGTGCGCTAAGACTAGTAGAGGATAGGGGCAAACTTTAACAACTTCTAACGGTTGGTTTGTGAATTATTAGAAAATTTGTATTAGGGTTTCTGCATCCCTAATGACTGTAGATTAAAAGTTATAACAGCTCCAAGAAGACTAAGAGAACCAAGACGCCCTAGAGGGTTTGGCAACCTCAAGGCATCCACAAAAGAATCCAACTTAAACAAGATTGATATCTCACCAAAACATGTTCAATGCAAACAATTTTACTTCTCCAATGCAAAAAAAAATCAGATTAGTGCCTTTATAATAGGGTGAATGGAGTCTTTAAAACACAAGTTAGATCAACAAGATCCCTAGGGGTGTAAATCCTCTTACTCCCTAGGGTATGCTAATCAAACTAGGTTAAATCTAGGAGGGTATGCACTCTTGTATTTCTCTTAGCAACCCTTGTCCAAAAATGATTTATAAACTTAGCAAATGAGATGAAGCTTAATGGAGGGTGTATGCAACATACTCCTCCTAGGGTTTCAACCAACAATAACCAAAAAGAAGCAAGAAAGAACTAACAAGTGCAGAATTTCTTTCCCAATTCCAAGAAAAAGAGAGATCAAACCCTAGTTCACCAATAATTTACCATTCCAGAGCAAGTAAAGAAGCCTCCAAGAGGTGCACACCACTTAGACTCATCCAATCACCAAGAGATAACACCATAGATCATTTGCACAAGAGAGAGATACCAAAATGCCCAAGTAGAGCGCAAATTTCAGCCACAAGTCTTCTCACAATGGGAGAGCTATGATACAAATGAGATACAAATGATCTCTATGTATACAAAATGTTCTAAACATAGTTTGTGCACAAAAGTTAGGGTAAAACACAAGATAAGGGGTCAACAACCCTTATCTTGCCCCTTTACAAAAATATTACTTTTTTAATTCATAATTTGCACATAAAGTAAAACCCTAAAGCAAGAAGTCACCCTTCTAGGGTGACGTTTTGGCACTATTGCAAGTCATTGGAGTAGGATATGAGTGTGCTAGGCCTCCAAAGGCCAAGTGTCTTCAAGCCAACCTTCTCCTCCATGATCCAAGGCTTCCTTCCTTCAAAACGTGCCAAGTGTCCTCAACCACCACCAAACCCTAGCCCTGATGTGACGTCAAGCTCTCATAGGTGACATTTTGGCCTCCTTAGGCAAATTGTTTGCGTGGTAGGGGCTAGGTTAGGTCCTCCATGATGTCTTCTAGGCCTAAAGGCATGTCTTCATCATCTGACATGTGGGCCCTGGTATCCAACCTGTGGGCTTCAAGCCCCATGGAAGCCCAAGCTAGGCTTGTTCCTCCAAAACTGTCCGCCAACTGGGTCCTGCAAAGACAAATGGATATGCCCTCCAAGGATCTCAAGTCAAATGCATCATGATGAGTAAATCAAATCAATAAAAGAGCCATCTAAGCATGTACATCCAAACCACCTCATCAAAATAAACCAATGCTCAAAGACCCCATGCAATTTGCGAAGTTTAGATATGGGAGGGTTGAAAAAATGACCTATTGGGTGAATCGTACCTCAAGTTTAGGGGTGTTTCTCGAGGGGACCTCCTTCAAAGTCATGTGGATGAGGTCTCATGGATGGGGGGAAGACTTTTGGGCATGGGGTTCATGACATACAAGGGGCTGTAGTGTCTCATTTATGGGTGCCTTTATAGAGGGTGTGCTGCACCTTTGTTTTCAATGCAACATTTTTCCAAGCCCATTTATTGCCTTTTATTCTTTTAGGATGTTTCCAGGTTGAAGCCAAGGTGGGGCTTCTACCTAAGCATGAAAAACTGTGCCCACCTTGAATCTACCCTGGTCACATAATGCTTCCCCTAGTTGAAAATATGTGTGGGGCTTCTACTTAAGCAATAAAAACAATGCCCACACATGCTTCATCCTGGTTGACATTTTGTTATTAATTATTCTTTTACAGGTCCCATTAGTTTCTTATGAGAGACATTTCATTGTCCTCGGGATCCCTGGGCGAGCATCTAGAAGGTCAATGATTGGCTTTTATCTTTTTCCAGCTACAAACCTTTGGGCCTTCAACCCCTTCTTCCCATGAAATGAGGGACAACCCCTTCTTGGGTCAATGCACCCGAAAATCCCAAAAGATAAGAAGATGAGGGGATGAAGGTGGAAAGTGACAAGTATGGTCGGGAATGGAATGATGACTCGTCAAGAGGACCTCCCAGTAGCAGAGCTATCCCTAAGGGTGACCCACTTACTAGGGCGCAATGTCAACCACAAAAGTGAAACAGGGCAAAGAGCATAATGTCCAAGCAAACGTCACATAATCAAAAGCAGTAATAGATGCAACAAACTCAAATGCCTCAAATATTGAAATGACACTCACCATAATACCTGACTTGTACCTCATGGAGCAAGACCCAATGTATTCCCGAGGCCAACTGATGTGGTGGATACTGTCGTGATGAACCTAGAGCTGTGGTGGTGAGGTGGGTCTCTGTTTGTGCAAGTGGATACTACTGGTCAAGTTGTCTTTCGGTACTCCATGTCTGCAACCCGAGGGCCTCCTTCGGTACTCCTTAGTTATCACTAGGAGTTGGGGATAACATGTACCTTTGACATGTTCTTTCTTAGGCCAATGGAGGCCTTGGGTGTATTGTGGTCCTCAAAGGGGATGAGAGGTTGGAAAAAATGCTATACAAAGTCAATACAGAGCTGTTTCATAGCTAAAGGATAGCATTGATAGCCACACAACAACTAATTGCACGTGATATTTTAGGACAATGATAATCAACCCATTGCAATAGTCTATTAATTTAATAGTCTATCAATGATTTTTGGAAAAGTGATTAAAAGAATAAGCATCTCTCTCTCTCTCTAGTGGATTCAATAGTCAATTCATTGATAGAGCTAGATTTCTCATTAGATGAGATGAGACAATTTTGAATAATGTCCAACAAATGATCACAATAAAAGGTCAATTGGACTTGGAAGTACAATCGCTGTAAGTACATAGTTTTGTTGATCACAATAAGAAGAAGCAAAATGTGGGGTGGGAGAAGAAGACTCCCCAATAAGGTCATCAATCACCATGAAGGGATTTGACAATCTCTTCTGGAGAGAAACTTGGGCAGAGGGCACTGGGATGTGTGTGATCTTGGGCAGAAGTTAACTGTTAATCGCTTATCACATCTTTCCTAATACTTGAGCTTGTCGGGAAGAATTTGGTGATGGAGTTTCGAGTACTCGAGATGGTGGGGGGAGGACAAGTAGTTGAATTGTGTCATGTGTGAAGCCTTCTTGAAGTTCTGGTAGGAAAAGCTTTGCTAGTTGGATATAGAAGTGTGGGGTCTCACTGATGTGGCACTAGATGTTGCATGGGACTATGCATGACGCTCATCATCATTTGTCGCCAAGATTTAGGGAAAATGATCAACCTAACAGGGTTTGTCTTGGGTGGACCCTTTAGAATTTGCCTCCTGAAATTTAGGACTTCCTCAATGAAAATGCTAGACATCTCTTGTTCAGGAATCAGAAGAAAGCAGCGAGGGATCTTTCCGAGTCTTTCTAGAGACAGTGGAACCTCCCCCTGATCTCATGGTATACATGGCAATGAAGGATAAGGTGCTCTTTTGACTTAATGGCTTGCAAATGACAAGCCTGATAGATTATCTTTGATTTCGAAATGTGATGATCTGTCTCAACCTAGAGCTGATGTGAACAAACTCTGAATTGGGCTAAAGGAATCCGGTGGTTATGCATCTAGTGCTTCCAAGTATACTCAGGTCTAATGATAAGGCCATCCCTGAGTTGAATGAAATGCTCAAAATAGAAAGCCTTCTTAGGACCAAGGTCCTTGGGAAGGGGTACATGTGACCAGTATGTACTGCCTGTAAATGTCCTCTTTGATCTCTTTGTTCTACTTTTGCTTGTGGGGCAAGAGGTGACCTAGAGCATCAGGTGAGTATTTGAAAGGGGAGGTTTGAATTTTACTGGTATAGTAATTGTAAACTTGTCATATGAGAGTTGGTAAGAGCTCAAATCATCATACAAATAGATCCTATGTAAATTATCATCTAACTGGGTTTGGTTTGGGTAACCAACAGTGAGTGAGGAAGTGCAGTTGGGCAATTGTGTGTTTGGATCAGTTTACAACATAATTCCTGATCTCTCTTATAGGTCACTGAATGCAACGCGATGGATCTTAGGGGAAGGAGAGTACCTTGAGAGTTGGTTGCGAGCAATATTATCAGAACTGGATTGGAACCTGTTGAACTAGCTGCCAGCTGGTCGGATTGATTTTTGGTGGAACCGGCTAATCAAACCAGAAATGATCGGTTTCGTACAGAACTGGTCAGTTTAGACTGGAAAAACCGGTTCCATACACCTAATTCTAAACCCCTCCCCTATCCAAAACCCTAAACTTTGCATATTTGTGTCTAATGGTTTGGATTTGCATGGATGTACATTGTACATGAATATATATTTTTTCATCAAAATTTGAATATTTTGTATATTTTCTGGTCAACTATTTTTGTGTCCGGTTTTTAACTGGTTTAGTTCAATTGCTTTTTTTGGGGTTGAATGGCTTGACAACTGGTCCGGTTCTTATAATATTGGTTGGGAGGAAAATTTGTGCCATGGATGAGCTTGGAAAGAGCATCTCAAGAGTGGAGCAGCTCAGGAACAAATTATGGACCTCTTTATTTCTTACTGTAATTATTTCTGTTATGTACATGCCATGTTTCAATTTGTTAAAGTAATTGTTGAAGCAAGATCTATGATTATGTTGGCAGGCAAATGTTAACCTATAGGGTCTAGAATTATCCTGTGAAATAGCGGACTATTAATATGCCTTGAAAGGGAAAATGTTGATGTATGTACAATCGATAAATGGCTGGTTGTGTTTGTATCAATAATTGTAATCTTTATGCAATAAGGTATTGAATGACAATTATAAACACGTATATTAAACCATGCTTGGTTGTGTCAATTGGATGTTGAGAATGGTTTTGTATAAGTCCCTTCACTCAAGGGAAAGAGCAAGGTGAAAATACGCTTTAGTCGTATGGCTTCATGATTTGATAGTTTTCTGTTATGATATAGTGATACATCCCAAGAAATGAATACTCACTTATTATATGTTGAACTTTGTTGATTTTGACAAGAAGCCATTCCATGAACTACAACATTGACAGACATTAGGAGAAGTGAGTTGGGAACTCGGAATTTTTGTTTAAAACAAAAAACCACACTGGGTAAGAGATAAGCTCTGGTAGTAGTAAAAAACTATAGGAAAGCACAAACAAAGATGAGTTTGTTTAAAATGCTTTCACGAACAAAATACAGTCAATGAACTTACCTTCAGAGAGCAAGCAAAACTGGTGCACTCTTGGGATTGATATATCCTTGACCATTACTAGAATTTAGGCAACAGACAAGATTCATTGGGATCCTTGAGCAAGCTTATAAACCATATGCAAGTTGCAACCTATAGAAATTGACTTGGAATACATAGGGTAATTAGAAGCAAGTTGATATGTAGAAAACGAGACTTGACGAAATATTCAACACTAAACCGGTATAAATTAGGTGTTTGGGCTTTTGGAGCAGTGTATTCGGACCTTTGTAAACCATTTATAACTCAGAGAATCCCATCCCAAACCTTCATTTTAAATCTGGGTTGTTTTGTAAAACTTTGTCAAAAATACAGTTGACTTCATGAAAACCGATTTGGAAGTCAATTTTGGGCAAAATTGACTGGGAAAATTGACTTTGTAGACAATTGTCTTAGTCGACCAATTTACATTTTCCCTTTGGATTTGTATTTAACTTTTACTATTAAAGATTTAAGTTAATTAAAGTACAATATAAGTTAGAAGATATATACTCTTAACTTATATTTTACTTTCATGAACTTATATATGAAAAATATAAGTATTTTACTTTTGCAAACTTAATTTTTTTTTACCTGTTAACTTATATTTTACTTTCATCAGCCTACAATTTTTAACATTAAAATTAGAAGTGGGACTTGCATTTCAGGATGTTTTGTAATGGACTCAGACCCATAGGACCTCAGATGCTGAAAGTATAATTTTGGCTGTTTTCTTTCTTTCAACATACTTACCAGGTTTTATGCATTTAAACATTTCAGAACTGTAAAAATTCTCTCTGTCACCCCGTGCATTGGGCATGGTAGTATTGTAAGATCAAAACATAGGAAATTGGAATTGAGCTTTTGCAAAGAAGAATCAAGAAAATATTTGGGGAGCATGTTCTAGAAATGAGCTTATCCGCCTCATTACTACACAGGGTTCAACTTGATGGTGGCGTTTTCCAGGTTGGCTACTCAACAGTGTACACTGGATGGCTCAATAGAAAACAATGTGCCTTAGAAACAAATTGAACTAGGTAGATGAAGCTTAGTAAGCAAGTAACAGGAATTAATACCCTTTTAAAAAGAAAAAATATTTTGAAATTTGGCATATAAGTGGGGTGCATGAGGTGCAGGCCCTACATTTTGTACTTGGAGAAGGACAAGATTACCCTTAGAAGTTGACTTATTTTGGAAGACAGGAAGAGATATGGAAGAAATTGAGGATGGACTTGAGAGGAAATATTGAATTTTTTGCAACATTGGCTTTCACAACAACATCATCACCAACCAAGGAGTTAGAGATGGAAGGAAATTTACTTACTGCTGGAGCAAGATGCTCAAGTACAAGGGAAGGGGAAATCTGCTTACTGCTGGAGCAAGATGCTCAAGTACAAAGGAGGGGATGGATACCAACCCCAAATTATTCGCTATGTTATACTTTGTCTTGTAGTGTATTTTGTCCTTTAGTAACTTACATGTGGTTGATGGACTACTTATTATGTGATGATGGTGTAATTGCAATATTACTTTATCATTGGTCACAAGGTCATCATTGTGAAGGTGTCATTAGGAAATCCTCGTTAGGAAGTCCTAATTGGTTGGGTAAATAGTTGTATTCCCCATTGCCTATAAAGAGGCCCCCCTATTTTGAATTGAGTTATGATCATGAGTGGAGACAACATCATTGTGTCCCCACTTCATACATCTATCTCTGTTGATTGTGTGTGTGTGTGATTATGAGGTAAAAACTTGAAAAAGAGTTTTGTGACATTTCTTATGTTCTAATTGTTGTTGTGATTATGCTTTCTCTCTCTTATTTATTTAAGTCATGTGCAGACGGATTCTTTCTTTTTATTCTGTTTCTTTGCTATTACTTTAAATCTGCAATCTTGGTTGAAATCAACGTTCAACATTGAGCCAAATGTCTTGTTTAGACAAATTTAGAATGAACAAGTTTTTAGTTTCCCTAATCTAGGCTTTTAATATAGTCTTTGGAGGTGGATGCTTGAGGAGTTACCAGATTAAAGTCGTAGGTGCAAGATATTATCTATCATTACCCAAATTATCAGGGCAATAGGCACATCAGGTAAATACTAGAAACAGTTTCACCTGGTATTAGACCATTGGTTGGAATTTCTGTGGTGGTTTTGGTATACAGCCCCTTAGATGTCTTCACAAATGTCACCAGAGCAGTACATCATTTAAATTTCGAGCTTATTTGTGGGACAGCTCTAGAGGCAGATTAAATCTGCTATCAGTAAATACTTTTACCACAAAAGGTGAGATTAGGAAAGGATGTGGTATCAATAACTAGAATGGGATTACATTAGATAAGGATTGACCTACTATCAGGATTCGGACCTAATGCTAACTCCTTTTTACCAACAACAATATTTTAACTTTGTTTATGCCAAATTTTTGAAGTTAAGGAACCCTCTTGTTTGTGTTTTCAATTTGAGGCAAATAATATCATTTTTTTAGTCTCCTGCTTGACAATTTTTATCCACTTGCACTGATTTTCCAAACTTTGCTGTGGTTTTTTAATAGACTGTGTCCGGGACTTGGTTTCTGCCTCCTTGCAGTCTGTCCAAGATGTATAATGCTAGGAAGTATCCTGCAGTTAGTTTGATGCCTCCCAGGTCGCAAGGTCCTGAGCAACATATAGCTAGTGCGGTCCCAATAACCTCAAACAATGCAAACTGTAGTCCTGTTGCATCTGGGATGGCATCGAAGCAACGTCTCCGGTGGACTCCTGAGCTCCATCAGCGCTTTGTGGATGCTGTTACGGAACTTGGTGGGCCAGACAGTGGGTATTTGCAACCCTTTGTAATAATGGCTGCTCTTTGTTTTGCTTCTCGTTGCCTTTGAATGGTGTATTGGAATTTGGAGTGGAAACTTAATTACAATAAAATGATGATATCTAGCCTAATTTGTCCAGCTTTTCAAAACCAAGAGTTGTAAAATGTTCTTGCTTTTAGGCACACTTTGCATGTTTTCAAAAGAAAAATGTGTTTTTTATGAGAAATGTTTTGCATATTTTTTTACAGAACAAAATTTGTACAAATTGCAGTACCTGTACATGAAGAATATTTCTTCTATTTAATTTGCTTGTTAACCTTTCTTTTGCCATAAAGTTAAAAATTCTCGCAGTATTCTGATTTATATTCTTAACATTCAAGATGCTAAAACGTGATGATTGAAATATATTGTTTTGTTGAATATAATTACTTGAATCTGAAAGTCAAAATATGTAAAGTGGCAGCTGTTCAATACGCTGGAGAAGTAAAATAGGAAAGTCAAGTCCTGAGAAGGAATCTACGAGGAATTCGATTATAGTCAAAGAATACCATATTATTACAGTCAGAATGGTAAATTAATTAGTTCAAATTTACTTCTAAGAAATAAACATTGAAAAGATTAAGGGTGCAAGTTGGCCAATACCTGAAACAAGTAAAAAAGAGATGAATCCTAAATGAGAAAACTGGAATAATGGCTATTGTGAACAGTGAAAAAGTATTGTGTGTTCACGCGGCTAATTCTCATTTCCTCGAGGGGCATTTTTTGTGCATTTCTGTCTATGTTGAACAGATTTTGGGCAATTCTGAAGTGTGCATATCCATGTTTTATACAAAGAATAGAGAGACTTATGTTCATTATTAGGTGACATCCATTACATTTAGTGTTACATATTTCAGAAGCTGCACCTTGTTATTGGTAGGAAGAAAGAAAGAAAGAAATTATATTAATGTTCACAAGTAATCAAAACAAGTCAATGGGAGTTGGCACTACAAAGTTTAACTAGTCATAACAGTATTTTGGAATTTCTAGGGGCATCTCCTAGGTGCAAAAAGAAATACAAAATAAAGATAGAGGCAAGCAAAGAAGTCTCTACTAACTAACACCGTCTTCGCCTTGGGAGATCCATGGAGGCAAACTCCTGGAAGGAATGAAAGTCCGAGTACGGATACCTATCCCAATTCGCAGTTGAATCATCCAAAGTGCGGATCTTGTGAAGAAAGGAGACAAGCCTGAATATGGTCTCCAGTTGCAAGTGATTCATGGTAAACTTGACTTGGATAATGACTTGAGGTATTGTTTATTTGCTATAGATCATACATTGTAGCAAGATGGATTGGACTCTCTCCTACTGTGCACAGTATATTAGCTGTAAATGGGGTCCCCAAACCTTAGAACCATAGTGAACAATGGGTTTGGTAATTGTGTCAAATAGGTGCATCATCAAGGATATGACCTGAAAGTGTATAAGGAAACATTGGCACTCAAGCATATCCTTTATTGAGTTGGGGTTGGGAAGTATGCCTCAAGCTGAATCTAGGACTAGTATATGGGACTGCCAAGTAATTGTATGTTGTAACAATCTCCACCTCCTCCCCCTCCTCCCCCTTTGAAGAAGAAGTGAAAGGCAAAAAGAGTTCTTTTAGAGGTGATAAAGATCATAAGCATAGTTTTGGTAAGGTCCTATGTTTAACCCCAGTGGCACTCTTGATGAAGGTGGAGAGTCTTTGAGTTGTATGGAACTGATAGATTGAAGTGTAAGGATGTGTTCAGTGGTTTGGTAATCTCTTTTGAAACCTGCCTAGCCTTATATATATATATATATATTATAACTTGTCCCCCATGTCTTGTTTCCAAGGTCGACGTGTCCCTTGTTGTATACTCGTATCCACATGTCCTCCGTGTCCCGTGTCCTCATATATATATATTAAAAAAATTACAAGTTTCAAATACAAAAATGAAATATAAACATAAAGATTCAAATTTTTTAGAAACTAGAACATTTACAAAATATTGTGACTTGATTTAAAAGAGAGTGAACAATACATTGTGACCATAAACGGTGAAATAGCGAGCAAATTACATCATTGAAGAGACCGACAATGAAAAGTGCAAGAGAGTCAGTACCATATTTGAGAAATTTATTTTGAATCCCTTTGTTATGTACATCAATAAGATGTACCCTTATGTTATAGATACCATAAATAAATTAAAAATTTCACTAAGATAAAGACGACCTAATCTAGTTTGGTTAGATGAGATCTAAGTAGAATATGTCAAAAATTCTGATATTGTACCCTAATCAACAATATTGGCCAAAACCCTAAGTTTAGATGAAATAACGATATTCTATGGTAAGGGAACAATCTACCTACCTTCATCCCCTAGGTTTAAATTAAGAACCCAAAGGGAATCTCACGGTTCTCCAATTGTAGGTTATGTAGGAATTTTCAGAAGATACTATAATTCTTGATAATTGTTCTATTGGAAAGGCATGCATGAAGACATTCAAAACTTTTAGAGATTCTACCATTAGGAGAGAGTAGTATCCCTACCCCTTTCTTTGCTCCTTGGAGGCTCTTGTTTCAGACCCCACATGCCGTGCATGTGGCGGGTTCTTAGAGGCGTCTCGACTTCTCCAATCAATGACTGTCTCCCTAGAGCGCCTCCCCCCATTCAGTTTCTCCCTTGATGCGTCGTGCCATCTTTTCCCAACTAGACAGGTTCTAAACCAAGCTATCAAAGCGGACATTTACATATTGTACATTCAGGTCACTTGGACCTCGCCTCTGGCAAGCCTAGGCTCGAATATGTCCTTCTATCTAGAGCACTTTTTGGAGATGTGGGATCGCAACATGGTCCATCCCCCTTATACACGTAGACATTGGATGCACTCACTCAGGAGTCAGGATCCGTTTGGGACAGCTTCGAGTCAGATCTCATCGACTCCGGATTGAGACAAACCACCAGATACCATGGTTTGATAGGGATCTTCCAGATGTGCCATGTATAGGTGTTGGATACAGAGATGTACCTCATCTTTAGGTGCCCCATATACTATGAGATCAACGGACGCTACCATTGCCTCTAAAGGGACTCGTGGGGTTCACTCTCTACTTTCTTCCGGTACCAGGACCAATGATGCCTAGCCCTCTTTCTCAGGGCCACAGATCTCAATTCCTACACACCATGCCTCGCCTTGGGAGGACCAGGACGGTCACCTCATACTTTTAGGTTGATCCATCAGGTTGGAGCATCAAACGACGGGCAGAGTCTCAAAGTGCACTAGACAATAGATTGGTGAGACCTTGAGTCTCTCCTTAGCCTCTCCGTCAGGGAGACAGATCGTTATTATCGAGACCGGTTCGGAGGTATCGAACTGTACATCAATCCATACACCCTCATAGAGTTAGAGGGATTAGCTCCAGATGGATACAGAGCAGGGTGCCTCTTGTCCGTCAAACCACCTCCCAAATTCAGATGAAGTACTAGAGATCGATACAAAGTTTCTTTCTTTTGGCCTTGGATGCTAGGACTATCCCACGCTCCTACATCCCCCTAGGATCATACAATCGGACCCCCTGATAGTCCCTAAGGATTTCGATAGTGAGCCAATGTCCAGTTCGTCCTCCTCTCCCTCGGCCATCAGATTCGTGAGACCTTGACAGCCTCATCGTCATACCTCTCTCTCACTCCAGCTCTCTCTTGATAGACTTTTGAGTTGGGCATACTCACTTATATTTTGGATCACTGTACCTTTGTCATAGTTGTATACATTTTGAGTCTACACTACTTTAGGTTTCTTTCTTTATGTTATTTTCGGCATTACCTAGGAGTTGCGTTTGCACTCCCACATTGTACTCATTCTTGTTGTAGTTTTCAGTCCCATTGACCTACTTTTGTGGTCATTTGTTGAACATTAAAATTTTTATCTTATCTTATCTTATCTTATAGGAGAATGTGAAAGATGCCAAAGAAATAAAAGTGAAAGCATTCCACAGCGAGTGCTGCTCCAGCCTCTACATAATTTAGATAAAAAATTGGAGGATATTTCGATGGATTTCATTAAGGGATTACCATTGTTTGAAGGAAAAGACAAGATCTTCATAATGGTTGACAGACAAAGTATGCACATTTTATGGGCATGCACTATGGAGAGAACAAATACAACAAAACAAAAAATTTGTTTACAAGTTACATGGTTTTCCTAAGTCTATTGTCAATGACAGGGATGCAAAATTCAAAAGTAATTCTGGAAGGAATTCTACAAACAAAGTGGAATATCTCTAAATATGAGTTTTGTATCATCTCCAAATGAATGAACAAACATAGATTGTCAATAAATGCTTTGAGGCATACCTTCATTGTTTCGCTACAGAGAAACAAGGCAAATGGTTCCACTGGTTAGTAGGTTACACCTCGTTGAATGGTGGTACACAACTACTTATCATACATTGCTAAGCTGACACCTTTTAAATCCTTATATGATCACGATCCACTGAGACTCAGGGATTTTGCACTAGCGGATATCAAACTTCCAGTAGTAAAAAATCATCTTAAGAAAACCAGAAGACTCGTCAAATACTAAAAGTAAACCTAGTAAATGCACAAAAACCGGATGAAACAAACATATCGGCATAGATTCGAAAGGGAGTTTGAAGAAGGTGATTGGGTATTTTTAAGACTCCAACCATATAAAGAACTATCCCTAAAGCAACAAAGAAAGAAAAACTAGCCCATAACTTCTATGGTCCATACCAAATCAAGAGGAAGATCAGTCAAGTAGCACATGCCTTAGATCTACTAGATAAAAGTTGTACCCATAACATCTTTCATATTTATTTTCTTAAGAAGGAGGTAGGACATCATCACTAAGCATAGAGTGACCTACCCATGCTTGATGAAGAAGGAAACCTCATATTGGAACTTGAAGGTATCCCAACCAGTCGAGAAAGATCCTTGCGATCTAGAACGGTGTCTGGATATCTATTCAAGTAGAAGACCTCATTGGAAGAGGATGCCTCTTAAGAGATTTAAACTTTTCATCAACAACACCTGTCCTTATCAGCGCTTTGAGGAGAAAGCTTTTGCTTGAGAGGGAGGACATGTTATGTATTAATAAATAGATGTACACTTGTATTATAGATACCCTTAATAAATAAAAATATTATTAGGATAAAGTTGGCCTATTGCAAAAGGTACATCCCTTCATTATATGGCCCTCACATGTATATTTATGCATACATCAGGACCCCCTTTGTAAATATCATATACACCTCAATATAAAATATATTTTATTCAACAGAATTCCTGTTTGTAATTTGTGGCATATTAACTTATGCCACACCCTTCAACGTTGGCAGCTTACTAGGGCTCAAATTCCAGATAGCTCTTTTAATAGGGGTGGATAAGTTATAGTATATACCAATTGTTCGAATTGGCATTGCAATGAAACATGTTCTGAGATTAGTTTATGATGGTTAATAACCTGTTCATCTATATTCTATCATGCAATGGTGAGGGAGATTGAATTGGAATATGCTGAATATCCTTTGCATGGAAGTCAAATATTCACATTTCAAAATTATGATTTATTCTAGATATAGTTATGTGCCAAAATTGATACATTTCAAAGAAACTGAATCAGGGAAGATTGGATTGTCATTGCTACAGTAAAGAATCTTATTCAGGATAGTGATACACGTGGAATATATGAGGATTTTCAAATCGTTTCAGTCAGTCAGTGGGATCATATACAAGAATTATCCCATCTGGTATGGAAGTGTTCTGAAGCTGCATAAAACATTTGGAGTATTGATTAGTATGGTCAGGAAATGAAAATGTCCCACCTCCATGGTTGAATTTTCTTGCCGTGTTTGGAACATTTCATACCTTAGAAATATTCTGGTTTTGGTATCATAGTCTAGAAAATGTGTCCCCTGACTTGCACACCATAATTGATGAGGTGGAATTTTGTGCATTATCTTCTTTTGTCAATGCCTGAAAGTGTGACTTTGTTTTATTATGTCTTTCTATGATGAGCCTTTGTGTTCTTGTGGTTTTCCGGTTGCAACACTAATTCCTAATTAGCATCTTTTGGCCTCCCTTAACAGCAGTGCATTTGGAAGTGAGCATGCACTGGTATCAATAATACTTTCTTGTGTTTCAGTTGTACAAAGAAATTAGGATACACCCTGACAATGCAATCATGGGGACCATCGTATATCTTTCCTCTACATTTATCAATTAAAAAATTAAGAGGAACAGTGGTCGATTCTTACCTCCATTTTTGCTTGATATTATTTTCTTAGATTTTGACCCCACTGCACTTTTATCGGGATACAAATCACATAAGCAGCAGGTGTTGTGAGAGATTCTGACAAGCTTCAGAAAATTCAAATCTATCATTTTTCTGGCTTGGTAAGCAGGGTATGTGCTCAGATATAAGTCAGAAAAATATGAGAAAGGGTATTCAACTTCAAATTTATTGTTTAAGAAGTCAGTGGTGAATATGACCCAAGGTCTGGGAAACTTTTACAAATCCATACTTATCTATAAAGAATAGAAACTTTTACGAATCCATACTTATCTATAAAGAATAGAAACTTTGGCAAATCTTACAAATTCTTAAAATGCCTTCTATAAATGTTTGGTGATGTTTTTGTAAGAATTTTAAAATTTCTAAGGATTTTATCTAATCAATGGAAAATTTTGGCGATTTTTCATACAAAATAGTTTTATCCTATAGAAATTTGCACGAAGATTCATTTTGGATTAGTGAATAATTTTTGGGAAAAATAACCAAATGGTGAAATTTAGCCTGTAAAATTCCCTGCCCAAGGTAGGATACATCTAGGTTTGAATTAATGTTCTATTAAAGAGAAACATGCTTTGGCTTTCTACCAACAGCAGCTAAACCTGCCCAATAATTAAAAAAGTTCCCAAATTTCATGTCTTGTTTGGTTGATAGAAATATTTACTTGATTATTTTTGGTGGTAGGTTTTTTTTTTTGAAACAGAAACAGATATATTTTGCATTAGAAAATTTCTGTAGCCATGCTGGTCAGCATAATAATACAAAAAATATAGTGACTGTCCCAGAGTTTGATGATCTGAAATTTTCCAAAAACTTGAAGCTTAACTACAAAAAATGCATGACAGTCCTTCGCAGAGGATTTTGAAAAGATACGGCTGGTGTAAATTCTATAGTAAATGCCCGAAATTAAATAAAATTTGCATAACATTTAAAAAATGTTACTGGGTAAAGGCATGCTTGCTCTTGACTTCCTCCTCGTATAGCCTGAAAGTCCTAGTGCATACCTATCATTTCTACATCTCCATGGTGCTGCTGGACAGTGTCTTCTTTAATTTCCTCAGTAACTGATCCAATAGACAATCTAGCATTTGAGACAGCAGAATTGGAACTTCTAGCCAGATTCGAGACCATTTGCTGAAGGGTGACATGCTCAGCTTGAAGGGATTCAATTTGCCTCTTCTCACCGATCAAAGTTTCCATAATGAAGGCATATTCATCGCTTCTACATACCTCCAGAGAGTGAAATCTACATGTCCTTGAGAAAATTAAGGTCATATTGTCTGCAATAAGACTTTCATGTCTTCTCAAAATTTGGTGGATGTCAGTGGTTTCACATAATGGGCATCGCCCAAAATGCCAATGATATTCCATACTGAAATCATTTCTACATAACACATGCAAATTCCCCTTTCCAAGATCCAACTCCCACAGGCCCAGCTAGAAACGAGCTACCATAACAATTATGAAATCCCTTTTCCAACCTCCCCTCGGGGAAATTTCGACAGACAAAATGATCATTGAAAACATTACAAATTCCACAATAATTTGAAAGACTAACCTTCAGTTTTTCCATGTAGAGCACATATAGCTTCGCAAGGATCTTTGGAGAGATTAGGAGAGTCTAAGCCACAAAGTCAAGCTGCTAGAGCGAATCCAACAAGCTGCTAGAGCGAATCCAACAAGCTACTAGAGCGAAGTCCAACAAGCCATGAGAGCAAGTTCTTTGACAACCAAGCACTAGGGTTGTCCCAAATTCATGGTTGAGAATGCGTCCCAAGACAGGGGGAATGAAAAACCCAGATCAATCCAGCACAGAATAGAGTAGGCCAACTCAGAGCAAGAAACCACAAAGCATCGCCATCGGACATTCTAGAAGAATTTCCCTCCAAAACCATTATCCCACCTGCGGAAGAACCCAAGTCACTTCGCACTTAATTAACCCACTTTGGCATTAAACAACAAATGTGTGAAGGTATTGTGGGGGTAAATATCCTTGAATGCCGATTTCCCATATTGCGACTTGATTTTCCTTTTGGCATTCATGTAATGTTTGATCACGACTAAGGTAAAACTTAAAAGAGTTAAGGTATGGGGGAAGAGGTTACCCCATTTTATTTCTAAGAACTTCACCATCCAGGCAAGAGGCCATATTGCCCAGTTGGTCCACCTATTGATTTAGCTCCCTTTACACATGATAATATTCTATAGATTCAAAACTGTTGGCTTCTTTTTGTATTCGTCGGATAATCCTTATTAGTTTGTTGTCAGTCAGAGAGGATGAACTACACATCAATTTGATAATTACAACTAAATCCCCATTGACAATTAGACACCTGGTTTGCCTTGCATCAAGGAGCTTCATCCCCTGGAAAAGAGCTAATGCCTCAGCCTGATTATTTGATGCTCTGCCCAGATCCCATTCAAAGGTTATTTATTGGTTTCCTTCGGGATCGATAATGACCCCCCTCACACCTGCCACCCTTGGATTTACCCTTCAAGGCTCCATATGTTTTTTTTGAGAATGTTGCCAATGCCTGAACACCTCTTTTCCTAGTCAAATTTGCCAATTCGCTCCTTGGATGGGTTTGGGATTGGATTGGTTTTGTTGGGGGTATTTCTGGCCAACAAATCTCCAAGCTAGTCCCTTCTCTCTTGCTCCAGCATCCATATATTGTGCCCTTTTTTCCCTTTGATTTGAATTGCTTTAGATAGCAGTCCATGGGCTTTAGCAACAAAAAATTTAGAAAGTGTGTTAATATGTTGAAAATTAGCCTTGTTTCTTGCAAGCCAAATCTCCGAATATACAAATTTAGGCATTGTTAGCCATACTCTTTTTAAGATTGGTTTATTCAAGAATGTTCCAGTATATTTTTTATATCTCAAAGTAAACATATTATTCCAAGACTGTGGAAGGACCATCCTGTGAGCAATTTCTTCAAAGGAAAAATTCCATACCTGTTTTGAATAAGGATAATCAAAGAATAAGTGCCTTTGCGATTTAGCTGCATTGGTGCACAAAACACATCTTGACGGCTCAATTATTCCTCACATTTGAAGGTTCTCGGTTGTTAATAATTTCTTGTGAACCATAATTCAGTAGAAGGTGTTGATTTTTGGCAATGCATCCCCACTCCAAATATGCTTCCAAATTTGAGAACAAGGAGGTAAAGGTAGATCAGAAAGCAAGGAATTGTATCCCATTTTAACTGAATACTTGAAGCCATTGAAGCCCCATCCCATATCATCCAAAACTGATTGATCCACAGGAGCACATCCCTAGAGTTGAGAGAAAAATACAGCCAATGATGGAGTGAGAGGAAATGGAGGAGATACATGCTTACAGCCCACCCATCAGTCCTTTTCAAGCTCATCCCATATTGACAAATAAAATAGAGTTTTAATCCCCCACGCTTCGATCCACTCCCTTAGTCCTGAAAGCTCTTTCCCACCCAACGATCCTTGTCAAGCTCATCCCATATGGACAAATCGAATAGAGTTTTAATCCCCCAGGCTTCCATCCACTCCCTTTGTCCTGAAAGCTCTTGCTTTAATCCTAAAGGGAGCTTTCCCATAATGTTGTTAGTCCATATTTTATTCAGCTTACCATTCCTAGGGATCCAAGTTAATTGGTGTTGTATTAAAGGAGCTACAAATTAACATAACTTCCAGGTTTGTGATTCTGTCCCACCAGGCAAGGGGAGGTCGAGACACCTTTTCTTGCGCCATGAAATTACTTACTGACCAATACCATTTGTCCACGACTCTAATTGGCTAGATATGAGATTCCAAAGAATTTTAGTACTCGTTGCCATTTTCATTAGTGAATGGTCGTTGAAGATGGATTGCTTAAAGAAATTGGTATCCCCAAATATTTAAATGATGTCCAAGATGCTGGGCAATGGAAATTTAATATTTTGGAAATGACCTGGAACTAGTGGGTGATAACATTCCATCCATATGGATTTTCCCATTATCGACTTTGCCCTCGGAGGCATTAAGGAATTGGTCCAATATCGATTTGAACCACTCAACGATAATGGATGATGCTCCCCCCCAATAGAGGAACATCATTGACAAATTGAGAGTGGTTGATACCTTTGACTCCTCTTGCAAAAATGATCCTTTGTGATTTGCCTGAGACTCTTTCATGTTCTAATCTCTTGCTCAATGCTTTAGCCATTATTATGTACAACAAGGGGGAGACAGGGCACCCTTGTCTCAATCCTTTTTAGCTCCTAAAGAAAGAGGTAGACCTTCCATTCACTAAAAGAGCAGTCTAGGGAGAGTTTATACAAGATTTAACCCAAAGAACAAAGGTCTCATCAAAACCAAGTTTGCGAAGAATTTCAAACTAAAAGGAATGTCTTAAACTATCAAACGCATTTGTCACATTCGTTTTAATTGTCATCCCTTTTTCTTTGTATGCTCTACTGGTATGTATTGCCTCTTGCAGCAAAATTATGTTATCAACTATTTGTCTTTTCTACGTAAACCCTCCTTGATTATCGAAGATGATTTTGGGGAGGATCTTTTTGAGTTTGCTGGCCATTATTTTAGTCAGAATTTTATATGAGGAGTTATAGAGTGAAATGGGGTGGAATCTAGTTAACGAGGTAAGGTTCACTTCTTTAGGAATGAGCGCTAAAAAGGAAGAGTTAGTGATTCCTCCGACTTTGTTCTTCTTTTGCAAGTGGACCAACATACGCTTCAGATCATACTTGATGATGGACTAACAAGACCAGTAGAAAAGAATGAAAAAATTGTTTGGTCCCAGGGCCTTATCTAGTTGAAGGCTCTAGGTATCTTTGATGATTTTTACTTCTTCTATTTCTTTTGATAGCTTTGCATTGTCCTCTGGGGTGACCAATGATGGGATATTACTCAACATAGCTTGAATGGAAATAGGATCAACCTCCTCCTCTTCTATATATAAGGTCTCAAAATGGGATTGTGCCACGTCCTTGACTGCTGCAAAATCACTCAACCAAGTACCATCTTCAAGGTTTATTTCATTAATTGTATTTTGCTGTCATCGTGCTATAGCCTGCTTGTGAGAGAAAGAGGTATTCTTGTCTCTAGATTTCAACCACAAGTCCCTAGACTTAAGATGCCATTCCTTTTCCTCCTTTCATTGAGCTCTGTATATTTTACTGTATAGTTAACTTTCCTCCAACAAGTTCTATTTACTGACTTCCCCTTCCTCCATTTTCTTTTGAAGGACTCCAAGTTGGCTTTGCAAAGATAGTCTCATTTGATCCAAAGAGACATAAGAACCTCTAGCCCACTCCTTTCAAGTAATTTCAACAACAAGTTTTGTCTCCCATACATATGATGGGTATCCACATATCGACCTACTCCATGACTTATAAATGACTTCCAGAGCTCGTGTTATGGAGCCAAAACAGAGAAAATCAGAAAGGAATAGGTCCTAGATTTCGAGACTGTAAAAAAAAAGAGAAATGGGTTTATGGTCAGGAACACTGGAAGGGATAATCTTTGAAGGGATGAGTTGATCACAAAGAAGTAGATCACCATAGATGAGGAAGCGATCTAACCTTGCTGCTATGTGGCCAGGGCCTAACCTCCTATTACTCCAAGTATATTTTCCTTTTGTTGGCTTGACATCTACCAAATCCCAATCTGCTATAAGATCCTCCATCCTTTCTCTGAAGGGATCTTTGACTATACTGTCTCCCCATTTCTCTTTATTTGACCAAAAAAACATTGAAATCTCCAGCCACAATGCTATTCCTGGTGATTTTTGAATCTTTGAGTTCTTGTAGAGATAGTCAACACTCTACCTTTTTCATATAATGAAATGGCATATAGATATTAAAAAAATGAAATGACATATCTGAAGATTGATGTGCGAGATGAGTCAAGATCCAACGTTGGGTATGATGGGTGACTTATAAATTAAACAAGGAGTCCCAAAGAGTACAAACCCTCCTGAAGCTCCTGTACCACTAATTGCGACGACAATGCTATTTTTCCATTGCTTTCTTTCGATATCTAAAATTTCATTCTCCTCTAATTTAGTATCCTGAATGAGGATTGTTATCTCTCGGATTCTCCCTAGAGGAAAAGTCCCAACCTCTCCAAAGGGAAACCCTAAGGACACAACATACAGGCTTCCCACTTTCACTTCAATAGCCTTGACCCTCACTTCTAGGTTCGAAAAATGGTTTCCTACCTAAGGGGGGATTCCCTATACTAGATCCTAAGTCTATCGTTTAAGTACAAGTGAGTGAAAAAGGCTACAATTAGATTGTGAGTTCGACCGAAAATGCTTATGAGATTTCTTAATGATACCAAATGGTGAAGTGTTTACGAGCATTTATTATATTTGGTTTATTCTATGTGCATCAAGGATTCGTTCGTTGAGTGCTGTTTCTTTGTGTGATCATGCAAGTGCTTGTAAAACCAATTCCGGGCAAGACAAGAAAAGAAAAAGTGGCTTCCAGTAAAAGGTGTGCCTTGTGCTACAACCCTCAAATATACTTGCAGACTTGAACACCTATGGTACGAGAGAGTAATCTTCACAAATACTGTTTTCGGTGCATTGTAATAGTCTGACGATCGAATGGTAGGATTCAGGTTGCCTAGGGGACCTCCGATATACTTGAGGGTATGTGGAAGTAATGTTTGGGTTCAGGTGTTGTCTAATGCAATACTAATTGAATGGGTTCAAACATGGGTTACAAGGACTTCCAACAAGGCGAGACAAAAGTTCAAGCCTCCTGAACTCTCATGTATCCCTGCGTGTATTGCTCCCAAACCGCAGTTTCATATGCTTAACGACAACTCCCTGCCATTATTTATAGATGCCGAAACACGCCCTTAGCCTAGAAATGAGTAAGGGTCTTGCCCAATACACTTTAGATTAATGCCGATATGTTTGCTCAAAGTAATGTCCTTGTTATGTTTGTGCAATATAATGTTTCTTCAAAAGTGCAATGAATGTTTGGTGAATCACATACAATATATATAGGAAACTTTATTGAATGCTTTCCCAATTAATTCAATAAACCATGCGAACATAACATCAAGGAGCGAAAGTTTATTTCAATATTCAATTGACAAGATGCAAACCAATATCAATCTCTTGCCAACAATGTTGAGTATCCCATATATAAGTTTGCTAAGTGAGACCAATATAAGATCAAATTCATAAAAGAACTATTAATTCATATATCCCACTTGTAATCAAAACTTTATAAAATGACTTGAGCATTTAAAAGTTAATATCAATCAACCATGCATATTTATCATATAGGATCACTGCCATAAATGATGTAAATTATTCAACAGTTACACGTGTTCCAAAGCTAAGTCATCCACCTTTATTGATTAATGCCACAAAACTACAAAATGCAAAGATATTATCAAGAACTCAGTGTGTGATAAATTCGCGCCCCCTAAAAATAAACTTTTCTCAGAATCTTAATATAGTGGCAATCCCGGGTCAACTCATATATATCTAACCATTGTGCATTGATGTGCCTGTAACAAATCTTCAAGTCTATCAGGGTTCGAACTAGGATGTAACACTTGCATCAAAAATCTTAAATCGTGGCCACAGGGATCTAAAGTATTGGAGGGCAATAAGAAATTATGCTTGCAATAGAGATCTAAAACCCTGATTGAGATGGATTTACCTTTTGATCGATAGGAATATGAGGAACGAGGTGCACCCAATTTCTTGTTAAATACGATTTGGGATAGTGAGAGAGACGTCAGATTAAGGGTGCAAGAGATATGGCAATTTAAACTAGCACCAATGTGTTCGCAACCTTTTGATAGAGAAAATGACAAGGGTACCCTAACATAATAGAAGCAACAATCCAGTTAAATGTGAAGTTATAGATTAGGGGACAACTGTGTGATTAATTTTGATCTGTTTGGATAAAAGGTGAATTAAACAATGCTCCGTTTGAATGCTGGTGCAAAGATGAGCGATATAATTTTCTTAGACCTCAATGCAAAGTTATATTGAAGACTCGACTCTTTGAATGATCGAAGATGGCTCGGATTTGTGAGATTGGAAACCTACAGGTAAAACTTCAAAACGAGTCTTAAACGCTAGACACTACCTCTGGAAAACCAAGATTTGGCACAAAAAAATGAACTTGTAACAAAGTATGTCTTGATCTTTGCCCTGCAAAGAGCAATTGTTGAATGTATGGTCAAATGAAAGTGGAACTATCCAGAAGAACCCGGTGAATATGCAACGAACTATAGATTTTTCGAGAATGATGATATCGGACCAGATCGGACCTGCAGTTACAATTTTAAACTCTGGGGTTTGACACAAATAAATGAGAACACATGCAAACCCTCATTTGCTAAAAAAATGGCACAGTAAAAATTGGCAAGCGGTAACCTTTGAGAATGATATTCAACTAAGCTAAAAAATTATAAAAACATTTGATGGTTAAATTTATTTTGTTGGGTTAGATCTTAATAAAATAAACTGCATAAACTAGATTTAAATCCTTCTTAGTGCAAACCCTAAAAAATATTCACTGAAAGATGAGTTAGCATACAAAAATTTGAATGAAATATGAATCGTTGAAAATTAAAAAAAATAAAATTGATGGAATTTTTTTTAGGGGTTTTGATTGAAGAACAAGTGGAAGGAGGGCCTACCATTGGGCCATGGGGTCTATTAGTTTCACAGATGTATTGGTTGAATATTGTTAGTGTTTTCCCTCACCAAAGGCTGGGGGAAAAACACTAATCTAGAGATGGATCATATTATTAAATTAAAGGGGGTTGAATCATAAACACAACAAACAACCAATTGCATGCAAGGATTTCTAAGCAAATAACTAAGTAATAAGAAAAAACTTACTTAGTCTTCTTCCCAAAACACCTTCCAATTATGCTTCAAAATCCAGAAAAGTAAGAACATAGAGCAAGCTCCTACCTCCTTGGCTTATCTTCCTTTGCATAAAACTTTCTCCACATCAAGCAATAACCTAATTGATCTCCTCAATGAAGCAAATAGCACACCCAAGAAAAATATAGATAGATGGACAATAGCAAAATCTCCTTCATTATTCTCCAATCGTTCTTTACAAATGAGAAGCCTTCCTCTTTTATAGATGAAGAGGAAGCCCTAAAGCATTTACAAAAACCATGTGTAAAAAAATAATACCATGGGTAAAAACCATTTGCTCCAACAAACTTGAGCAACATAATATTTTTTAATGTGCTTTGACAATAAAATAATGATTTTCCTTCTTAGACAAGGTCAAATCACAATAAAATAATGATTTTCATGGTGTGCCCTCCTTAGGAGAGGGTCAACTAATCTCAATGTTTTTCTCCATTAATGAAATAAATCATGTGTCAAGATGCAATTCACCTTTCCATTGAAGTTGTGATATTAAACATGTGCTCAAATAGGAAGGGGGCGCTTATGTGTCCAATGTGTCCAATAACACTCCAATGTGTAATATCCACCTAGGATAATGAATCTAGCCTCTTAGAAAATCATTAATTCATAGCTCCAAGTGACAATTTCCTAGTAAACATAACATCCTTTCCTTTGGCTTAGATTTATGAATATACTTGCCGAGTTGATTTCCAATACTCAGAATCTTCGTCCAATAGTGAAGAGGAAGATGTGGCAAACACA
>ML782070.1:295962-306130 GCA_009831015.1 Picea engelmannii | reverse complement strand
GAATGCCAATGACAAATTCAAAATAGGGTAGATTTGTAGAAGAATCTTATGAGTGACGAGTCATGGGTTATTTCTTGGCCTCCTGCATCTCATACCCATATCATCAAGAAATATACCCCACATCTTTGTCCTTCTCCTCAACCACTCTTCCCTCGAATTGCATGTAAGACAAAGATTATTGTACACACTTAGGGCAATGTATCTACTCTAGACTGATCAAGTACACATTGGGAAACGTTTTTTGACATGAGACATTTTGACTCTTTTTCCAATTATTTTGAAATTTTATGAAAGTTTTAGTGTCTCAAGTGTTGGACACATGGGGATTTAGTGTTAGGCATGTGTGGGACACGTATCTGGAATAACACACATGTCCCGAATGTGTCAACATGCAGAACCAATGTGTCCACGACTCCACATGTTCAACATGCGGATTTGGGACATGCAAACCCTATCCAATGTGCCTTGTTTCATAGGTGGTCATTAATAAAATTATCTTATCTTATCTTTTGTCATTATGGACATGCAAACCCTATCCAATGTGCCTTGTTTCATAGGTGGACATTAATACAATTATCTTATTGTATCTAATGTCAGCAATTTGTTAAAATCTTTCTATTTTCTTAATCGCCATTGATTTTACCTTTTTATTTTTCCCGCTTCAGAAGCTTTCTAAATCTTGTCTTTTGTCTTTCCTTTGCAAGAGTTGCCTTCGACACTCTTGCATTGCCATTGTCGTATGATGCACTTTTGAGTCTCATTGAACTAATTTGGTAATTTGCAGACATAATAATAAATTCTTTTCTTTTGTTCTTCTTTCTTTGCCTTAGTGAAGCTTTGGATTTTTGAAAAATGCTACTATGATCTAAATTTATAGTTTGGTTCTAGAGTTGGTTACATCCTTTATGAAGGTGGATGTTGCAATTACTTTTCAAAAATTGGCGTTATTGATGGAAATAATTGCTTTGCAAAAACACTGTTAAAAAGAATCACAATACTATTTGTAAATTTGAAAGATACATCACTTGAATAAGAATGCAAGTATAATTTATGGTGCGAGTACTATTATTGTATACCACTTTCAACATTCTAGGAAAATGGGAGATCACATATATTATTTTGTTATATATAAATATATATAGTTATTATTCATAAGTGACCACTTATATTGCACCAGGTTGAAGTCGAAGAATTTCTATAGAAAACTAGAGTATGGCCATCTTGACAAATTTGCATCATGATAATGCTTTGTTGTTTATCACTTTACGATGTCTTGTGCATCTACTACTTCTCCACATTTGGGAATATCCGTCACATTTTTGAAGGTTAGATCATAAAAAAGTATTTACAAACCATACACAATGTACATTTTCCTTATAATTATTTAGTGCTTCTTGAAGCCATTAGATTTGGTCATTAGTTCTAGCATTGTTCAACATTCAACATGGAACTAGTGCTTAATTGCATTGAGTATTGTTCTGTGTTGGGCTTTTCGTAGCACCTAATGATGCTCAATTTTGGAATTGGATGGTTGAGATATTGTCATATTACTTCTTTAAGATAATTATGCCTTGATATAGTTTAATCAATAAGTTAAAACACTATTGTGAATATTGGGGCTAATTTGTGAGTCTAACGACTACTTAAGGGAATCTAGGGGGAATATTCTTTTAAAATACATAAAACCTTCAATTTTAGAAGGGAGTGTTGCTATGAATGTTGTTTTTCTTATATTTTGAGGATATTTTGTAAAAAGGCCTTATAAATTAAAAAACAAAAAAAACCTAGGGAGAAAATAGGCATTTTGAAAATGAACAATGTCATTGGTTATAGTTAATTTCTTCACTCTTGAAAACAATACTACTTTATAAAATGCCATAAAAGTTTATGGAATAAAAAAATCAATATATGTGAAAATAAGGTTTCAAAAATTTTAAAATTCAAATATGATGGAACCATAATTGAAAACTCATTCTATTTTAAAATGTAAGCAAGGGGATTATGATAATGTTGGCAACGTTTCTCCAACTAGAAAGGGGACACATTAGGGACAAGAACCCTAGTTGGAGGCTTTCCTTGGTGGTGATCCCTTTTCGATAGGAGGAAAGGTCATCAATGGACCCTTTCTTGTTGGCCATTTGAGGAACCTTCCTCAAATTTAAGGAGGTTACTCGAAAGTGGTGAAGGTTCCTGAAAAACCCAACAAGGATGGGTCCTTTGGCGGCTTTCCTTTTGTTGGAAAGGGGTTGCCACTTGAGGCAGGCCTCTCACAAGGAGTCCTTTACTAGAATTTGAGGATGGCTATTCGAATTTCAGGAGTTTGCTCTCATCAAATTCGAGGAACCTTATTCGAGTAACCTCATCAAATTTGACTATGCTTGACCTTCTTTCTTACAATATGATCCAGATGGATGTTGGTGGCCTCCCACCTATTTCAACTGGCTCATTTTGGCAGTTTTCCAGTTTGACAGTTTTTTCCCTAGTTTTCGGGTCCTTGACTTGCAGGGCCGTTTTGAGGCCCTAAACAATGTTTTTTAGGGCTCGCCACAGTCAGATGGACCTTTTATAGATAGAAACACAATGTGTAGTCCTCGGATAGACCTTTCCAACGTCCTATCATGCGCCTAAAACAAAGATTGTATGCAAAAGTTACGACCCCGGGAAGTTGATGTACTAACTTACCCAAACGGGGCCCACATGACTTTTGGCGCTTCATCTCCTAGGGTTAGGTTTTTTGGATGTCGAGGGTTTTTGACATCCCTGTTTATTGTAAAAAGGCCTTCAGAGCCTCATTGTAATCATATTCTTGCGAATGAGCGTAGCCGTCACATCTCTTCTCAGAGATAAGCCGCCACCATTCTAGCAAGCTTGCTTCTGCTGCATTTTACAGTTTCAGCCTATTTCCTTATTGAATAGAAACCAGTTTTACTGTATATTTGTTATTCTTTGTTAGCATCTTTTGATAATAATCTGTATTCATTTCGTTTTGCAAATATATTCCGGATCAGTGGTATCAGAGCAGTTTGCTCCTTATCGTTCTTAATGCATGTCCCCAACGAGGTCAGGGTACAAAGAATTGGGTCTCGAGCTTATTTCTCTTGAGGACAAAAGCTCTCGCACGCCCAAACGACCTCTCATGGTAGAAGAAAAGAAAGACGACGGGACAGGAGATCCCTTCAAAATGTTGCTCGAAGAAGCCCTCACACAACAGAGGAACGAGATGATGGATAGTTTTGTGCAAATCCTTCAGCGACTACCAACAAGCGACGTATCTTCCTCAAACAGAGGTGTCGCCCCTTTCAAGGTACAAATCAACTTCGATATTCCTATATTTGAAGGTCAGATAGACGCATATGCGATAGACAAATGGTTGAATATGCTAGAAGGGTATTTCTCTGTCCATAACTTCTCGAATAGAGAAAAGATTAATTTTGCGCTCCTCAAAGCCGTCCCCCATGTCAAAGATTGGTGGGAAACTTTCTGTGAGCAAAAGGAAACAGAGGAACCCTCATTATTTACAGTTGCAATCACCTGGGAGTCCTTCAGGGATGCTATTAAGGAACAATACTACCCTGTTGGAAGTTATGCGACTTGTACACAAAATGGACCATGCTGCGGCAGGAAAGAGACCGAGTGGTGCCCGAGTTCACAAATATCTTCCATACCTTGCGCACCAAGCTAGGTATCAAAGATTTTGAGCGACATCTAGTGCTCAAGTATCGTAGCGGTCTGCATAGATACATCCAGGCCGAAATGGAGTTTCTGGACATCTCATCCTTGGGCGCGACCTATCAATATGTCGTCAAAATCGAGTAGAAGCTCAAACAAAAGACGCGAAAATTTGGGCCTGGGAACCCCTCACAACAAAAGCCAAGAAAGGGCGGCTCCATTTCGCAGAACAAAGGACAGAGAAAAGACGAACAACCTCAGGACAACCAGTCCAGGCCGCAAGCAAAGAAGGATACCAGAAAGACAAAGAAAGATACCGGGAAGCGGTGCGACTTCCATAAGAGCCCCTGGCATAACACTGTTGATTGCAGCTCGAAGCAGTCGTTGGTGGCTGAGGTGAAAGCCTCTGAATCAGATGCGGGTTCCGACTCTGAGTCAGAACTAGAAAGGGGCAGACGGATCGTCGACGCAGAACCCAGTGCTACCGTTGCTACCACCAAGCTCCAGCCTGGTGAACTAGACGAGCTAGAGGAAGGTGAGCGCCTTATTCATTCACAGATGTGGGTGAAGGGTACCCCGCTGCACTTCATCGTTGATAGTGGTAGCCAGAAGAACCTCATCTCAGTAGAGGTTGTCAAGCGATTTGCCCTGTTGACAACGTCGCACCCGCAACTCTACACCATCGGATGGCTCCGCCAAGGAAGCGAGATCCGCGTCAGCCAACAATGCCGCCTGTCATAGGACATCAAGCCCTTCAAAGACGAGGTATTGTGTGATGTTGCCCCTCTCGAAGTTTGTAATGTTCTTTTGGGCTAATCATATTTATGGAAACGTCATGCTGTATATGAGTTTAGGCCTCGCAGTGTTATTATTACTTTGAACAAGAAATTTTACAGGATACTCTAGGCAGTCCCACCCAGTGCTATTTCCTTGATCTTTGCCAAACAATGCAGAAAGGTTATCTCTCAGACAAGGAAGTTTGTCTTCTTCGTGATTCGCTGTCAGAATGAGTGAAAGATCGCAGCCACATCCAGGGTCTCCGCGACTGACCTCTCCAGACAACAGAAGCAAATGGATAAGGTCGTGGAAGAATACTCATATATCTTCTCCTCACCTACCGGGGTACCTCTGCACTGTCAGGTCAAGCACCCCATCGATCTGACCCCCGACGCACCGCTGCCCAATGGGCCAGTCTACCACCGCTCTCTGTTAGAGAATGAGGAGATCAAGCGGTAGATCCAAGAACTGCTCCACAAGGGGTACATCCGTCCTAGCTCATCACCTTGCGGGAGCCCAATCGTGCTGGTACAGAAGAAAGATGGAACCCGACGACTCTGCATTGATTATCGGGCCTTGAATAAAATCACAGTCAGAAACCGATACCCAATTCCCCGAATCGATGACCTCCTTGATCAAAACACGGGGGCCAAATACTTCAGTAAGATTGATCTGAAGTCTGGCTACCACCAGGTCCTGATAGAACAAACAGATGTATAGAAGACCGCCTTCAAGTCAAATGAAGGTCTTTTTGAATGGTTGGTCATGCCCTTTGGTTTGACAAATGCTCTAGCCACTTTCAGGAGGATGATGGACGATATCCTGCGACCATTCACTAATACTTTTGTAGTGGTGTATCTGGATGACATCCTCATTTACAGCAAGACTTGGGCAGAACACTTGCAACATATTCAGTAGGTTCTGCACACCCTGCGTCAGCACCAACTCTACGCCAACTTGGAAAAATGCTTATTCGGCATGGATAGGGTTCATTACCTAGACTACATCGTTGATCAACATGGCGTACATGTGGATCCAGCCAAAATCCAAGTCATACGTGACTGGCCAGCCCCAACCACACTCACTGAGCTTCAGAGCTTCTTGGGCCTTGCCAATTTCTACAACAGGTTCTTGTTGGAATTCTCCCATATTGCATGGGCCCTCAGCCAAGTAACCAGGGGTGTTGGCAAGGAGGAATTTGTGTGGGGCCGGTCCCAACAACAAGCGTTCGATGATTTGAAGCAATGCTTGTGCTCAACCCCAGTACTTTCACTACCGGATCTGCAGCAGCCCTTTGAGATTGAGACAAATGCTTCAGACTATGCTGTGGGCGCCGTTCTCACTCAGCACGGCCACCCCATGGCGTATAATAGTGAGACACTATCAGATGCTGTCTATAAGTACCCTACTTATGACAAAGAAGTGTACTCCATTGTGCAAGCCTGTCGCCAGTGGAGACACTACATTCTTGGGAAGGAGACATTCATCCACACTGATCATAAGCCACTACAGTTCATGCATACACAAGGCAAATTGCAGAATGACCGCCATCAGAAATGGTCCACGTACTTGCAACAATTCCACCTCAACATCAAGTATAAAACAGGAAGCACCAACTGCGTCGTTGATTGCCTCAGTAGACCTCCAGTCGCGACACTCACCACGGTGCTAGGCTCTTGCGGCCATGAGACCTCTGGATGGCCCCAACTCTATGGGACAGACCCGAACTTCGCCACCACTTACCAAATGTTGGGCGCAAACGCAGTTGTCGCTAATTTCCATCTTCAGGACGGGCTGCTGTGTCGTCTGGGCCATATCTGCGTTCCATCAAGCGAGCGAGCGAAGCTGATCTGGGTGTTGATTTTTTTCAATAGACAAGGTTAAGCATGAAGTTCATTCCATTTTAGCATTTAACTTAACCATAACCAATAATGTTGCAGCAACCAAGATCACAAGAAGAAACACCATGCACAAGAACACAAGAAGTATCTTGGGAAACCCTTCTCAACAAGGGAAGAAAACCCAACCAAATCCTTTGCTATATTCTTCAAGAGAAAGACCTTCACCACCAATAGAACCTAGCACACAAAAGGGTGCTCAAACCCTAGAAGACTAGCGCCCAAGAGAGGTGCGCACTTTTCCCAAGAAGATGTACTTGCTGAAATTTCCAAACTCATGTGAAAGATGTGATTCCTCAATGGGGAATTTACCTTTACTTATACTAACCTGAACTTGTCAACAGAAGTGTCTATTGGCACAACAGGGCCGACCTCACTAGCTTATAATATAATTAATATTAACCATATTAATTATCTTTTACATTAATTTTTAGTCACATTAAGGTGGGGCCGGCCTGTACCCTTTACATTACAATTAGGGTTACAGGCAGGTCTGACTCTTGAACAATATAGCAAGGGATTTGATACACCCACTAGTGTTCATCCACTAGGGGCACATCCATAGGGATGTCCATATCTCTGGCTCACTGCATTACATAGAAGAACCACTTCTTCACTAGTGCTCGACCACTAGGATCACGTTCACCTGTGCTCGTCCATAGGCACATCCACTCAACAGATCTTCTTTCCCACTGCATTACACATGAGAGTCATCTGGAGTTTCTCGTCAACTCTTTTGCTCAGAGGAGGTTAATACATCATCTTCATTTCTGTTCTCATGACAATGCACCCAACACTTTGGGATTTCACACGTTCACCTTGTGCTCAGCCACAGGCACATCCAACTCTGCAGATCACTTTTCTCACTGTGTTACACAGGAGAATCATTTGGAGTTCTTCTCAACTCTCTGTATGGAGGAGGTCATCTCTACGTTATGGCTCTGTCTCAGATAGGAACCACACACCCTTCTCAGGGGCTTTCTCTCATGTGTGTAAGCTGGAGATTGTCTCACATAGCTGCAATGATCCACATCTCACAGGTTTGTAAGATGGAGAATGTCTCACATAGCTGCAATCATCAACACTCCCTCTCAGCTAGGGAGGCATTTTCCACCAGGCCAAGTCTCTCACAGAAATACTCGAACTTTGTCTTGGCAAGTGGTTTGGTGAAGATATCTGTGATCTGTTCATGGGTAGGAAGATACTGCACGTGTACTATTTTCCTCTTCATCATATCTCTGATATAATGATATTTCATCTCAACATGTTTCGATCCATCAAGAAACACTGGGTTCTCAAAGAGCTTTACACACGACTCTTGGTTATCATCATAGGATCCATCTCATGATCAAGTAAATCTGTCAGAAGCTTGTGAATCAAGTATATAGCACACTCGATGCTATATACTCTGCTTCTGTGGTACTCAAGGCCACGAAGTTTTGTTTCCTGCTGCATCAGGAAATCATGGCAAACTTCATGGTAAGACAACAACCGGATGTGCTCTTCCGGTCCACTGTACTCTCTGCTCAATCTGTATCAGCATATCCTGCAAACTCAAGTTTACATTGGAGGCATATCTCATGCCATATCCAACTGTGCCTCGTATATATCTCAATATATGCTTTACTGCTATCCAGTGAGTCTGTCTCGACTGACACATGGATTGACTAAGCACATTCACTGCATAGCATGAATGAGGTCTAGTGTTTACTAGATACATCAATGATCCAATCAGCTGTGGATCAATCTCGTCTGAATCATCATCATTCATTTTCTTCAAATCCATCACGGTGGTTTTGCATTCTATCATACTGAACTTCTTTTAATATTCCCGCTGTATGTTTTCCTTGACTTTAGGAAAATATCATCGGTCCTCTGTCATACTTGTCCCAAGAAGTGGTGCATCATACTCATATCCTTCATCTCAAAATCAGAAGTCAACGCTTACTTGTATCCAACAACAAGACCTTTTGAATAAGTCATCAAAATCAGTTTCTCGTCACCAACACTGTAATAATATAGGTTTAGATCAACAACACTCTTGCTGAAACCCAAACTCATCAAGAATCCATTCATGGATGGTAGTACAGATGGAAGTGTATCGGGTTTACTGGATCAAGTGTCTCATTATAAACAACTGCCTTTGTTTGCGAGAAACCTCTGGACAATATCTTATACATCATTCTTTTAAGATATACTGGTATTCTTTTGTTATGGCATCTTGCCATACCTGTTCTCCTGTTGCTTCTCTATGACAAGAAGCCTCAGAATTAATAAAGTGGCTCACGGTTGAAGGGTAGCTCGAAAATCTCTTTTGTTTTCTCGGGATGTCCCTTGAGGGACCTGTATGTTTCTCTGTCTCCTGTAGAGTGAGCCTAGGTAGGCCTTTTGTGCCCTACTGCAATATCTCTAGACATTTTAATTGGAACAACTGGATCAACTGAATAATGTATGTCTCCCTTTGAACTGCTGAAGGGGAAGAAGGCATTGTTTCACTGTCAATCTCCATCTGAGATTCTCTGGATGTTTGAAAGGGTATCTCTTTTTCAAGGACAACATCTCTGCTTGTCTCAATCTGTCTCTAACCAGGGATGTAGATCTGGAATGTCTTCGAAGATTCATTGTTATCCCATACATGTATCCTTTCTTCTTGAAGGGTCTGGCTTGGACTTCCTTTCTTTGAAAATACAGTGGGCACCCAAATATTCTTAAGTGTTCAATCTCAGGCTTCACTCTGGTGAAGGCTTCTTCGGGAGTTTATGTTTTCCAAAGTCTGGTGAAGACTCTTGTTCTGAACATATTCTGTGTCATGCATACTTCTGCTCATAGAATCATAGAAAGATTCTGATCATGCAATATTGCATTGGTTGCCTCAATGATGGTTCTATTCTTCCTCTTTCTCAAATGGTTTTGACTCCCTCTGAAGGATAAACATCTTCCTTTGTTGTTAACCTGTCTGGAACAAGAAAACAAGAGGAGCCAAAACAAGAATATCTCCTAAAGGAGAATAATGAGTACATCTTTAGAATCAAAACAATTTAAGGATTGTTGTCACAGTTATAACACCTACTTGTAATGTAGTAAACTTTAGAAATGTAGTTTAGAGGCATGCTAATTAAAACACTCAAACCTGGAGTCTTCACTTCTAGTGTGTTGTTCCTCTGAATGCATTGAGATCTCTCTGGATCCATGATATTAGCAAATGTTCCTTCCTCCTGCAATTTCCCTCATGACAATGATACAAATAATATATACAAGTGCATACTTGAGGGTGCTGATATGATTTCTCCAATGGCACCTGGTCGATCTCTATCCTCTGAGATCTTTATGAAGAAGGTAGTCATGGTGTCACCTTTTGTCATCTTATTTTTAGATTCTTCACAAACCCTTGTTAACTGGGCTAGAAAACCTAACGGTTAGGCTAGGCTAGCAACCTTAGGTTTTGTTGGACTAATGACTGCCAACAATAAGCCTTGAAAGTCAGAAGAACGCAGGTAATCTTGAAGGCTTCTTCAAAGAGTTGCATAAACCCTAAAACCAGAAATCTGCAGAAATTTGCGGAACCCTAGAAATCCTAGGGCCAAAAATCAAAAGTTCTCGGAATTTCACTTTGAGAGCTTCTGGAGGTGCATTGAAGGAGGCCGTACTCTCCTGTGCCAAAAATAGCCCCAACGTCCAAGTTTTAAGGGCTGAAATCAGTGTTACAAAAATCGTTTCGGCGAAAAAATCGTCGGGGTCCAGAAAACATCGTTTCGTAAAAATCGGCAAAACATCGGCAATATATCGACAAACTTAAAAAAATAAAAATATTCATTTTTTTTTTT
>ML782070.1:258850-292155 GCA_009831015.1 Picea engelmannii | reverse complement strand
AACCTATGAAAATCTATGGTGAAAAAATGAGAAATAATGGGCAAATTTTTTTACTTACCTCCAAATGCAAAAACTGTGAAATGGACTAAAAATTCCAATGCCAAATCCACAAATCTGACCCTTGAATCCACAAAATCCCAATGGCAAACTCCTCCTTGGTTGGTTGAATGTCTTGGCTCTCCTCCTTGGCTAAATGCACAAATAAAACACAAAAACCCCCTCACGAACCTGCAGATTTCTAATTTTTTTTACACAGTCGATTTTTTCCCAATTTTTTTGAAAAAATCGCGATTTCTCGCGATTTTGGCGATTTTCTCAACAGAGGTTGAAATACCTTTAGAAAGGAGGGTCGTACGAATTTTCTGGAAACCCTAGGAGGGTCGTACGGTTCTGCAGAAAAGAGAGAAGACTGGTAGATTCTCATGCAATGGGTTCTTCAAGACCTATGCTCTGATACCATGTTGATTTTTTTCAATAGACAAGGTTAAGCATGCAGTTCATTCCATTTTAGCATATAACTGAACCATAACCAATAATGTTGCAGCAACCAAGATCACAAGAAGAAACACCATGCATAAGAACACAAGAAGTATCCTGGGAAACCCTTCTCAACAAGGGAAGAAAACCCAACCAAATCCTTTTCTATATTCTTCAAGAGAAAGACCTTCAACACCAATAAAACCTAGCACACAAAAGGGTGCTCAAACCCTAGAAGACTAGCGCCCAAGAGAGGTGCACACTTTTCCCAACAAGATGTACTTGCTGAAATTTCCAAACTCATGTGAAAGATGTGATTCCTCAATGGGGAATTTACCTTTACTTATACTAACCTGAACCTGTCAACATAAGTGTCTATTGGCACAACAGGGCCGACCTCACTAGCTTATAATATAATTAATATTAACCATATTAATTATCTTTTACATTAATTTTTAGTCACATTAAGGTGGGGCCGACCTGTACCCTTTACATTACAATCCTGTACCCTTTACATTACAATTAGGGTTACAGGCAGGTCTGACTCTTGAACAATATAGCAAGGGATCTGATACACCCACTAGTGCTCATCCACTAGGGGCACATCCGTAAGGATGTCCATATCTCTGGCTCACTGCATTACACAGAAGAACCACTTCTTCACTAGTGCTCGACCACTAGGATCACGTTCACCTGTGCTCGTCCACAGGACGTCCACTCAATAGATCTTCTTTCCCACTGTTATCGGGCTAATTGTTAAGTGCAGACACAAATCAATCCCCCTAGCTTCACTACAAAACTAGAACAAAACAAGACAATACACTACTCTTTCCTTAGATTTCAATTATCAAATGAGAAATGGATCTAGAACATACCTTTTAAATATCGAAGATCCGACTTCACCAATGCAATCCAAGCTCCGTCGCGAGGCTTATGGAGAAATATCTGCAAATAAACACAAGCCAACGAAAACAAGAATAACAAAGTCTATTTGATATGAAACTATGTACGTGATCAAGGAATCATACAATATGAACAAATAACATTCATATAGGAAAGAAAAGTATATCTGTATTAAAGAGTGTGGAAGAAAGATACAACCAGAAGCCTTGATGTTGTCAGGTTCCTTCCAACAGTTCCTTACTTCCCACACACTTCTTGCTCCATGGATTCTGAGACCATGGATCTGATAGCTACTCACAATCTATCTTAACAAAGCAAAGCTCAAAGCCAATCTAACCAAGCTAACAATCTCAAGCCAAATTTCCAATCTTAAAGACTCAAGAACTTTTCAACCCAATCAAGCTAACTTTCTCCATGAGAGCTCCTCTCCTTTTATAAGCTGAAGAGGATAAGGTGAGGAGGTTAGGATGATCCCACTAAATCATGAAAGCGAGTAAGATCCAAACTGTTCGGAGGCCACCTCACCATAGAAGCTTCTCCTTCTAGAAGCATCGAGAAGACGCTCGTTTTTCGCACGTACAGGAATTTCCGCACCCTAGCTATAGTGCAGCGTGCGGAAATCAAGCATTTCTACACCCTAGCTATAGTGCAGCCTGCAGAAACTCCGCAGCCTAGCTTTAGTACAACCTGCGAAAATTAGGCATTTCCGCACCCTATGTATAGAGCAGCCTGCAGAAATCCTCTTTAATAGGGTTTTTACAAAGGAAAATACAATTTCTCTTAGTAAAAGTTCTTCTCCCTTCTTTCTTCAGGAATTCAGGCCACTGACCCCTCTGAAGGCAACATATAGGTTTACATCATTAACGGTCATAGGGATGAAGAAAATAATGTGTAACAGAGAGCCCCCCAAAGTATGAAGTTATAACAGAGTGATAGCTGAAATACTTTGTTGAGTGTGTGTAGGGAACAAGGAACAGTCGGTCGGAAACCTGCCAACAAACAAGGAAATGCAGTACAATAATATATCATCGCTGAGGTAGGCATTCCCATACTCAGAATACAAATGACTCAAAGCATAAATGCCGACATGCAAAGATCCATGTCAAGTAAAATAGGTCATGGCCACCAAACATACACTGTGGATCCATGCCATTATGACTCAACGCTGCGGAAATCAAAGTAAAAATGAAAAAATAAAAAGTAAGAAGGTTTTTCCAGTGAACTTAAACAGTCAAAGAGTCAAGCTGGATCTCCCAGTGACTTAGAAAACAGAACCCAAGCAATCAAAGCAAGAAAGCAAGACAAACTAGGAAAATAATTCGATCCCCAGTGGAGTTGCCAATTTTGTTATCGGGCTAATTGTTAAGTGCGGACACAAATCAATCCCCCTAGCTTCACTACGAAACTAGAACAAAACAAGACAGTACACTACTCTTTCCTTAGATTTCAATTATCAAATGAGAAATGGATCTAGAACATACCTTTTTAATATTGAAGATCCGACTTCACCAATGCAATCCAAGCTTCGTCGCGAGGCTTATGGAGAAATATCAGTAAAAGTTCTTCTCCCTTCTTTCTTCAGGAATTCAGGCCACTGACCCCTCTGAAGGCAATAGATAGGTTTACATCATTAACGGTCATAGGGATGACGAAAATAATGTGTAACACCCACTGCATTACACAGGAGAGTCATCCGGAGTTTCTCGTCAACTCTTCTGCTCATAGGAGGCTAATACATCATCTTCATTTCTGTTCTCATGACGATGCACCCAACACTTTGGGATTTCACACGTTCACCTTGTGCTCAGCCACAGGTACGTCCAACTCTGCAGATCACTTTTCTCACTGTGTTACACAGGAGAATCATCTAGAGTTCTTCTCAACTCTCTGTATGGAGGAGGTCATCTCTACGTTCCAACTCTGTCTCAGATAGGAACCACACACCCTTCTCAGGGGCTTTCTCTAAGGTTTGTAAGCTGGAGAATGTCTCACATAGCTGCAATGATCCACATCTCACAGCTTTGTGAGCTCGAGAATGTCTCACATAGCTGCAATCATCAACAGTTGGAAGCCCACTACAGTCGGGTGGTCGGACACTTCGGTGTCGAAAAGACAGTGGCAATGTTGCAACAACATTTCTATTGGCCGAAACTTCTATAGGAGGCAGTAAGTATATCAGGTCTTGCACTGCCTGCGTGATTGCCAAACCGACCACTAAGAAACAGGGCATGTACACCCCTCTGCTTACTCCTGACAGGCCATGGGAATCCATCTCAATCGACTACATGTCGGGCCACCTGTCCACCAAGCGGGGTAATGACTGTGCTTTTGTGGTTGTGGATCGCTTTTCTAAGATGGCGATTCTGACCACCTACAAGAAGAGCATCACAGCAGAGGCCGCTGCCAAGTTCTTCTTTGAACGAGTCTGGGTACATTTTGGAATCCCACAAACCATTGTCTCAGATCAGGACAGTTGATTTCTCAACACATTTTGGTCAAGCCTCTGGTCACTGCTAGACACCAAGCTCGCTAAATCCACGGCCTTCCACCCCCAGACAGATGGCCAAACTGAGGTCGTAAATCAAATGATCGTGCATATCCTATGCATGTATAATTCCAAGCACCCTCCCACATGGGATGAGAGTCTCCCCTCTGTTCAACATAGCTACAACCGAGCCCTGCATAGCTCAACCGACCACATCCCCTTTCAGGTGGGGTTGGGATTCCAACCATTGGGTCCCATAGATGTTGCACTACCCCTCGCGGTCACCTCGACCGATTCATCTCCTGCTCCAACTGAAGTTGACAAGCCACCCGGTTCATTGAGAGGATCCAATACATTCGTCAATAGGTTCAGGATATCCTACAGAAGTCTAATGACAAGTACAAGCAGTACCATGATCAACACCGGGTGCCACATAAGTTTCAGGTGGGCGACAAAGTTTGGTTGCACTTGCAGAAAGAACGCTTTATAGGACCCCATCGAAAGCTTTGCCCACTCTGTTATGGGCCGTACACCATCACCAAGGCTGTGGGTGATAATGCTTTCGAGCTCAACATTCCTCCTTTCCTTGGCTTGCACCCAGTGTTCAACGTGGATATCCTTTGACCGTATTTCCCACCATTATTGGACACCTCAGAGATAGCAGAACAACTGACACCAACAGAGCTTAACCCCGATTGCATACAACATGCATCCAATGATCAGATTGTGGACAAACAGATCAAGGGCACTCGCCAGCAAAAGATCCAACTTTATCGAGTTGTCAAAGCAGGGCAGCTCCTGCACCAAGGCAAGTGGCTCACCTGGGGCCAAATTCAACAGAAATTTCCTCATCTGATAGGGAAACTCAACGTAATGGAGACCATTGCTTCCTAAGGGGGGAGGATTGATCCAAATGGATGTCGGTGGCCTTCCACCTATTCCAACTGGCTCATTTTGGCAATTTTCTAGTTTGGCAGTTTTTTCCCTAGATTTCGGGTCCCTAACTTGACATGCCGTTTTGAGGCCCTAAACAACGTTTTTTAGGGCTCGCCACAGTCATAAAGACCTTTGATATATAGCATGAAAATGTGTAGTCCTCGGATAGACCTTTCCAACGGACTATCGTGCGCCTAAAACGAAGATCGTATGCAAAAGTTACGACCCCAGAAAGTCGATGTACTAACTTACCTAAACAGGGCTCACATGACTTTTGGTGCTTCATATCCTAGGGTTAGGTTTTTTGGATGTCTAGGGTTTTTGACATTCCTGTTTATTGTAAAAAGGCCTTCAAAGCCTCATTGTAATCATCTTCTTACGAATGAGTGCAACCGTCACATCTTTTCTTAGAGATAAGCCGCCGCCATTCTAGCAAGCTTGTTTCCGCTGCATTTTACAGTTTCAACTTATTTCCTTACTGAATAGAAACCAATTTCACTGTATATCTGTTATTCTGTGTTAAGCATCTTTTGATAATAATCTGTATTCATGTTGTTCTGCAAATATATTCCGGATCACAATAACATGGCACAAAAAAAAACCTACCTGCTACACTGAGCCTTGGTAAAGTTCAACTTCTATAGTTTTAGGCTTCATCCTCCTACAATGTCCAATTCCAAGGGGATCGTAGGAGAAAGTCTTCATTGGTTCATTTCACGTAGTGTGGAAATCTTAAGAACTGTTAAGTTTGGTAAATTTTGGATTAGGACATGGAATTTTGCTTTCTTCATGTGAAGTCTTAGGAGGTTGAAACCACCACTAAACATTTTTGAATATTAAATTGTTATGTTAAAAGTTGAAGTAAAGCAAAATAAAAGGTAAATTAAAGACATGCCAATTTAACATTAGCCCAAGGGATTAACTCAGCTAGTTATCATCAAAGTTATTGGGCATTTTGCTAGTTTAGCGCCAGTAGGTGCCTGGTTCGAAACCCCTTTGGTGATGTGCATTAGTTTACATCGACAGGTTTGTAGGTGTTATCCCCCACTTTCAGGGATAACTAGGAGATCATGTCTTGAGGCCCACAGGTCCTAGACATGGAGTACCGAGAGAAGGATCTACTTTAGCATGGCCCTGGAGGGCCCACCTTTTCTTTCTTCTAGCATCTTTGTCTTGTCAGCAACAACAACATCCATCACCATTGGCTTGGTCCTGTATCAGAAAAGGTTCTTGCTCCATGAGGTAATTAGTTCAGGTATCATGGTATGTGTCGCTTTGATCATCAAAACCTTTGAACATATGCATTTGATTCCTTTTATTTCTAACAACTGCTTGGATCTTACACTTGCCCACTTGACCATGTTTGGGGGGATTGACAAGGTGCCCTAGCAAGCTTGTGTCTGTAGGTTTTGGTTTGCCACTGGGGTGAATTCCTGAGAAGCCATCGTCCGCTCCCGTCATAGTACCACTTTTCCATCTCGTTTCTCGCTCACCTATCCCATTCCACTTGTCCAAACATTGGGTTGACCTAGTTTCAGGATTACACCTTATCTCATGGGAAGAAGGGGCTAAAGGCCCAGAAGGTAAAAGCAAGCTGGTAAAAGATAAAAGCCTAAAATAAGACCTCGAGATGCTTCGCCCAGGGATCCCCGAGAAAGCAATAAAAAGCTTCTCAGCAAGAAACAAGAGGGACACAGAAAAAATAATAAAACAAGACCTAACCAGAGGATAGGGGGTCTCATCACGAGCCAGCCTATTAGGTCCATGGGTATCTAACAGTATGACATTCCCATTAGCTGGTCACCACGCCAAGGCAGTGACTCTTGGTTGCATGGCCAAGGGAAAGGGGGTCTCATCACGAGCTAGCCTTCTCATTTATGTGAAAATACTTGTGGGTAACACTGTCACCACTGGTCACCACGCGAGGGCAGTGTCCCCTGATTAGCTCTTGAACAAAAAAGGCAATAAAAGATAAAAGAATAAAAGAATGTAGAATAAAAGGTAAGAATTGGCTTGAAAAAAATGCATCCATGACAGGTACAACTCGCCTTCTACAAAGGCATCCGCAGGTGACATTTTTGCTTTCTTGGCCCTCACTGCACCCCCATGTTTGGACATCCCCTGACCACATCACCCACCTACATGGCTTGGATGAGGTTTCTTTCGGGAACTTTCCTTCTTCTGTGGACACTAGCCCAATAGGACGTTTTGTCCTTTTCTCCAGACTTGTATTGTAGGCTCGTGTAACGTCTTTGAGCTGCTGATTGATGTACTAGGGATTTTATGCATATGTTTAATAATATTGATGATGAAATGTGATTGACATTGTTATGATCCCTGTGACTGATGAGCCCATAGAGGGCGTAGCTTTTGATGTGCAGGACCTTGCCTGACGGACAGGTACCATTTGGGCCAGTACACATGGGGAGATGATCAATTCGGACCTCCATGGGGCTGAAGAGCCCACCAGGTGGATGCTGAGACCCCATCAGGGGGCAGAGACAGGATGGAGATGGATCAAGGGATTTGCATCGGAGAAGAAGAGGATGTTCCACCAGAGGCACCCCGACACAGCTTGACCTAGGGGGGTTGAGCCCTTTTCAGTGAAACGTTGGCCTTGGAAGGCTTGGGACGTCACCCTTGATGACCATGACGTCATCCAGCCTATTGGACGTCTTGGGAGGCAGACTGAGCAACAGTGGCACGTGTGATAGGTTGTAGAAGCCCAAGGAGGGCTAACGTTTTGCTCAAGGATGCTTCATTTGCCCTAAAAAGGGGCTAACGTCTCCCTTAGAGGGGATTTTTATATCTTTTCAGCTCATTTAGGGTTTTAGTTTAACATTTTAATGTAAAACAGTATGATTTTCATATTTTGGCTTTGTCGACCTTTTACATGACCTAAAATGTAAAATTAGGTCATGGTACTATATAAATGAGGGATTTTTACCTTCATTTTTTCATCACAACGTACTCATTAGTAAGGTCTGAAATTTGCGCCCCCTCTTGGGTTATTGGCTGATTTAGTGATGCGCACTTGTTGAAGGAGGATTATTTTGGCATGTTTTGGCTTCTCTCTTGATGGAAGGTGTTACAACTAGGGTTTGCATTGATCTTTCTTGGTGAATTGTAAGTATTTTTCTGCAAAACTTCTTGAATGAATGGTTGTAGTTTAATTTCTTGCATGTATTTATAATTTTTTGCTTAATAAAACCCTAGGTGACAAGCACACAAGTAGGTCCTTGTCTCATGTCCCTATAGAGAGATTTTCAGCCATTGTTGAAGAAAGAAAGAGCCTAGTCGTAGCTACACTCCTATTTCTTCTTTCCCTTTTGCTAACCGTACCTTTTACAAGCTGAGAAGAAGGAGATGCCTTGAAGCCTAGGGTTTCTACACTTTGGGGTCGATTTTTCTAGGGTTTGCTGGTAAAGCCTTGCTGTTGCAACACTTTGTTTTATCAAACCCTCTGTTGATCTTATGGTAGCTTCGGGAGGTATGAACCTCTATTGTGACCTTTGACAAGATTAGAATATTCCGGAAGGAAGCAAAGAAATGAATGTAACCCTAGATGAGATGTCGGCTGAAGAAAGAGAATTAATATGAATTAATTATTACCCAGAAGGAGAAGTCCGCCCAGGCAAGTCTGTCAGGAATACTATAAATACAGGGCGCCAATCTCTCATTTGACACATTCTCAGAATTGCAGAAGTCACTTGTGCGCACTGTAGTTTGGCAGTCTTGTGCGCAAGTTCTGGGGAAGGTGTTGCGCCAGTGTTGGGTTGGACTATCTGATCAACTTTGGTTACTTTCTTGCTTGGTGCATTAGCCTTTCTTGGCTATTGGATTGCTACCAGGATTCTCTTCTCTGTCAAGGTCAAGGTGCTCGGAGGGTGGCTTCGGCCTATTGTTGGGTGACAATAGTGATATTGTCAATGGTAAAACAAGCACATTCTTCTATATTCTAACAGGTTATGGGCCCACACCTCCTTCATTCAGTCTAACCGCTGTAAGGAAACATAGCCATTAGATATTGAGCTCGTTGGGGAACTGCCACTAGGGTTACTAGCAGGAGCAGCTTTCAAGACACTGCCGCTAGGGTTACTAGAAGGAGCAGTTGCAGAAACCCTAAATCTCAGATCCGACACCTTGTGATGGAGCATCTCGCTCAAGGAGAAGATATTCAGATGCGCCCTAGTTCAACGCACCCTTTGGTTCTCTCAGAAGACAAAAACGTCAGAGTTGAAGTTTTGGATCAAGGCATGACCAACTACCAGTCAACCGAAGACATGAGTGAAAAGATCAATTTTCTACACTACTCAGCACTCACTGGAACGATTGAAGATGACATGTGGATAATCGATAGTGGAGCCTCTAGACACATGACGGGAGATCAAGCCAGACTCTCAAACCTAAATGAAAAGAAGACATCGTACAAGGTAGAGCTTGGAGACAAAAGCACTTACCCAGTCGAAGGATTTGGACAAGCCTCACTCAAGTTGAAAACGGGTAACAATGTTCACCTAAGCAATGTTTTATATGTACCTGGTTTAGAAAAGAATTTTGTATCCATATCTTGCCTAGAAGACAAAGGAAACATAATAGCTTTCGTGGATGGAAAAGTGTTATCTTGGCATACAGACTCCAGTATAGAGAATGCTAGGGTTATTGGAAGTCGTGAAGGAAATCTATATAGACCACTAGAACAAAATGAAGAAGCTCTCGTACATGATGAAGTCAATCCCAATGAGCTTTGGCACAGAAGGTACACTCACATTAACCATCAAGCATTACCTTTTCTCAAAAGGATGGTTGAAGGAATACCAGAGTTGCAGTCTACACATGAAGGAATCTGCAAAGGATGTGCCCTTGGGAAGAATATAAAGAAACCTTTCCCAAGCAACAACAACAGATTTAAGGAGATTCTAGATCTAATACACTCAGATGTTTGCGGTCCGATGCCAGTCAAATCTCTAGGAGGATCTTCTTACTACGTAATCTTCATAGATGACTATTCAAGAAAGACTTGGTTATATCTACTGAAGACAAAAGACGAAGTATTCAACAAGTTTCAAGAGTTCAAAGCAGAGATAGAAAATCTCACAAATAAGAAGATCAAGACGTTAAGAACAGATAATGGAGGAGAATACACATCAAAGGAATTCATTGCATTCTACAAAATGGTAGGGATTAGGAGGGAGTTGACTGTTCCTCATAATCCTCAACAAAATGGTGTAGTAGAAAGGAAGAACAGATCTATTGAAGAAACCGTAAAAGCCTTACTAAATGATCAAGGTCTATCCATGTTCTTATGGGGAGAAGCAACAATGACAACAATATATGTGCAGAACAGAAGTCCTCATCATATATTGAAGGACATGACACCAGAAGAAGCCTTCTCAGGTAAGAAACCTAACGTGGAAAACCTAAGAATATTTGGATGTCTTGTTTACTCTCACATTCCCAAGGATAAAAGGAATAAACTAGAACCCTCAGGAAAGAAAGGGATATTCGTGGGATACAGTGATTCATCCAAAGATTATAGAATCTATATTCCAGAACAACATAAGATCGAAGTCAGCAGAGACGTAACATTCAATGAAAAGATGGCTTTCAAGAAATCCATAGAAGAAACTATAGAAGAAGAAGAGATTGAAGAACCTAATGAAGAAAGAACAGGAAATGAAAATGACGAAAAAGAACAACCTGATCATCCTATGGAACCATGTGAAAACACTGATTCAGATATCGTACCTAAGACCAAGAAACGATCAGCTTGGCTTGAAGCTACCTTACAAGACGCATAAAGACTCAAGGTTCCAGAAGGAACATTCAAAAAGAGCAAGAGGCCTAAAAGATTCTCAAGTTACACAGCATATATGACGAAGCTTCTAGATGAAGAACCTACCACATTTGAAGAAGCAGTACAAATTTACAAAAGGGACAGTGGAAAGAAGCTATGACGGAAGAACACCAATCCATTATGAAAAATGATGTATGGGAAATCGTACCCAGACCTAAAGAGAAATCAGTGGTAACTTCAAAATGGGTATATAAGATCAAACGTGCAGCAGACGAAAGCGTGGATAAATACAAGGCAAGATTTGTAGCTAGAGGGTTCTCCCAGAAGGAGGGAGAAGATTATGACGAAACTTTTGCTCCAGTTGCTAGATACACCTCCATTAGAGCTATCATATCTCTTGCTGCTTCCATGGGATGGAACCTACATCAGATGGATGTAAAGATAGCTTTCCTCAATGGAGCTATCGAAGAAGAAGTATATATTGAACAACCTCAAGGGTTTGAGGTACATTCCAGAGACACTCACGTTTGTAGATTAAAGAAAGCCCTATATGGACTCAAGCAAGCTCCAAGGGCTTGGTACGCCAGAATGGACAACTATCTAACGAGACTTGGTTTCTCCAAGAGTCATGCAGATCCAAACCTTTACTACAAAGTCGTGGAAAATGCACTTGTAATTCTACTACTATATGTTGACGATCTATTCATAATAGGGGAAGAGTCTCTCATCATCCAGTGCAAGAAGGAACTAGCTTCTGAATTTGATATGAAAGATCTATGTCTCATGCATTATTACTTGGGACTAGAAGTATGGCAGAAGCTTGGTGAAGTATTCCTTGGATAAGGAAAGTACGCAATAAAGATCCTTTAGAAATTTAGAATGATGGATTGTAAGTCCATGGACACTCCTATGAATACTGATATAAGAAAAGTGAAAGTTCCAGATTCTGATCCAGTAGATCCATCACTATATCGACAACTAATTGGGTCATTGATGTATTTGGTAAATACGTGACCAAACATTTGCTTTGCCGTGAATACACTAAGCCAGTCCAGGTGGAACCAAGACATGAGGATTGGATAGCTGCAAAGCATGTCCTAAGATATATTCGTGGGACAATAAACTATGGCTTAAGATATACCGTATCTAGTGCTATACAACTTCATGGATTTACAGATTTAGATTGGGCAGGAAGTGCAGAAGACAAAAAGAGTACTTCAGGAGTGTGTTTCAACTTGGGCTCCGCTATGATATCTTGGGGCAGTAGGAAACAAAAGTCTGTCGCACTCAGCACAACAGAAGCAGAATATATCGCAGCATGTGGAGCATGCACAGAAGCAATATGGCTGAGGAAACTAATCTCCGATTTATTTGATCATATTCCAGAGTCTACCATAATACATTGTGATAATTAGAGTTGTATAAGATTATCAGAACATCCAGTGTTTCATGAAAGGTCGAAACATATTGAGATCAAATACTACTTTATTCGAGATAAAGTCCAGGAAGGAGAAGTAAAGCTCCAGTACATCCCCACAGATGAGCAGACGACAGATATCCTGACAAAGCCTTTGTCCATAATAAAGCTTGCATATTTTTGAGAGAAGATGGGGATCGTGGAAATAACTCCCTTAGTTGAAAGGGAAGAAATGACTCTCTAGGTTAGGAGGGAGCACTGAAAATATTATTGAAGACATTCATTTTTAAGGTTGAAAAATAGTCCAGCTTGGGCAGATTCTTTCCTGTTCAGAAAATGGATTGAGATTTCCGACAGACAACAATTTCCCATTGTCGTTAACATGGGAAATGGTCCAGATTGCTGATGTATCATAAACATCGACTTCCCATTGTGGTTAATATGGGGAGTGGTCTAGGGTAGTCTCTCTTCTTGAGGGTTACTCAAGAAGATTGGCCCGCCTCGTCGGACAATGATTTCTCATTGTGGTGAACATGAGGAATGGTCCGTTTTGGAGGTTGATACAGGACGATCTTTTCCTCTTGTGGTTAACAGAGGAAATGGTCCGGACAGTCATTCCTTAGGGTGTATTCATTCTCTCCAGGTTGCACTTTGTTTTGTTAGAATATAGAAGATGGTGTGCTCGTTTTTCCATTGACGATACCTTCGTCACCCAACCATAGGCCGAAGCCTCCCTCCGAGCACCTTAACCTTGGCTGAGAATTCCTCCGGAAGCAAACCCTAGGCTAGATAGCGAAACAAAGAGTAGCGCACCTTTCCCCAAGGATAGCGCATCACAAAAGGATGATCAGATAGTCCAAACCCTAGCCAAGAGATATTCAAGCCAATACTGAAAACTTGCTGCTGTTGCAGCTGCACCAACAACTCTCCTCCAAACCTGTGCACAAGACTGCAACTGCAGTGCGCATCAAACTGGGAACTGCAATTCTGAGATGCTGTCAAATGAGAACTGGCGCCCTGTATTTATAGTGGTTCTGCCAGTTTTGCTGGGGCCGACTTCTCCTTCTGGATATGTGTCTCTTCAGTATATTATTATTAATTCTGGCCGACTTCTTCTCTTGGAGGCTAATAACCTAATATAAATTATCTTCTTGAGCCGACAAGGCTTCTAGGGTTATTAGCCAACTCATTAGGGTTTCTCTTGCTTCCCAGAGTCTTCTATTTTCGTCAGGTTCACACGTGGGGGTAAATACCTCCCGCAGCTACCATAATATTAACATGTTTAGTGTCGGAGGAATGGCCCAGGGTGGGGAATGGTCCAGGCTCAACAATCAGGGACAAACATTCTTTAGGGCAGATTCATTCTCTCCAGGTTACACTTTGTTTAGTGTCGGAGGAATGGCCCAGACTCATAAATCAGAATAATCATTCTTCCTTGTTTGAGAAGAATAGGGCAGATAACCCATTGCTGATGTTCTACTTCGAGGGCAGATATTCTTTCAGATCTCACAGATGTGAGTGAAAGATTGGCCCAAATGATTCAGTTTATTTTAACAATATTTTTTGTGCAGGTTAACATCAGATGATTGTTATGGAGACTGCTTGTCTCCATACAGTAGAGATATACTACTGTGGTGGATATGTTCCACTGTTTGGACTGTGTGTCACAGTTTGAGTAGTTGTGTGCTACCTCGGATAAACACAGTTGTGTTCTATCAATTGATATTGTACCAGTTGACATGGAGATTATCCATTTAGATAATAATGACGGTGCTCGTGATACTACTAGTTGAATGGTCTGTTTGTGCTCAAGACCATTATCAGTTATACCTCCCTAGCTAGGAGGGAGTGTTGATATTATGGTAGCTTCGAGAGGTATGAACCTCTATTGTGACCTTTGACAAGATTAGAATATTCTGGAAGGAAGCAAAGAAATATATGTAACCCTAGACGAGATGTTGGCTGAAGAAAGAGAATTAATATGAATTAATTAGTACCTAGAAGGAGAAGTCGGCCTAGGCAAGTTTGTCAAGAATACTATAAATACAGGGCGCCAGTCTCTCATTTGACACATTCTCACCATTGCAGAAGTCACTTGTGCGCACTATAGTTTGGCAGTCTTGTGCGCAAGTTCTGGGGAAGGTGTTGCACCAGTTTTGGGTTGGACTATCTGATCAACTTTGGTTACTTTCTTGCTTGGTGCATTAGCCTTGCTTGGCTATTGGATTGCTACCTGGATTCTCTTCTCTGTCAAGGTCAAGGTGCTCAGAGGGTGGCTTCGGCCTATGGTTGGGTGGCAATAGTGATATTGTTAATGGTAAAACGAGCACATTCTTCTATATTCTAACACCCTCTTGTCTCAGTTTATCTTTTATGCTAGCCGTTTTTCCATCTGAACTAAGGAAGGAGGAGAGAGCACTGAGGCCTAGTTCACCTACACCAAAGTGAGCCTCTCTCCCCTAGGGTTTTCACTTTGAGGCCGTGCCTTAGCAACACCTCAAAGTATCTCCCTCTAGTCCTTAGCCGTTTTTGTCTCCTTCAGCTCATGCGTCCTTCACTATTGACTCCATTTAACCCTAAGGCACTGATCCTAAGAGACCTCATGCCTTGAAGCGACTTAATCAAAAACTACTTTCAAACTCTTGAATCAAACCCTAACTACGCTAACCCTATATGCTGTCGTCATCTTTACCTATAAATCACTAGTGCAGCTAGACATTGTCTTTATGAGGAATTGAATAATGATTAAAGGCATTAATTGAATGAAGTATTGATTTATTGTATTGAATGCCACATTGTTCTAGTATCTTTTGGTGAAGTGATACTTTCCACTTGCTATTTATAAACATTGACTTCGTCAATATTTATTGCTAAAATTGCTTATATGTTCATCAGATAGTCATCTCTTTATATGAAGTACTAACCCATTGAATTAGCTTGCATATATCATTTGCTATTGCTTTGTCTCAGGCAGGTATATCTTTGGGGGGTTTTACTTTATTATTGGCTTTTTAGCCAGGACTATCTGCTCGGTGGTGACTTGTGAGGGCGGAAATCTATCCTTGTCTTTTATCCTACTGCCTCCTCAAAACCCCAGGTCACCGGGGACGTCTCCCCTTGGCCTCACCTCCCTAAAGAGAAAGAACCATCCCATTGTGGTGACATTGGGTGGGATTGGTTCCTGTTACGCCAGTTTGGCCTTCAAACCTCAAGCTTTTATCCTTGCTACAAACTGTGCGATAACAATAGGGATGCCATACCTAAATGCGGGGCAGCATCCCTTGGGTTTCCCCGCAATATTTTCCTTGGAAAAGAGTGTGTCAATTTAATATAACAAGTTAAGTATAAAAGCCAAGAAGTCTTATTAGTTGATTGAGGAGCAAAATTGATGTTTGAGAAGCAAATTCAATACTGTGTGTCGAAGTTGCTCATCGAATTTAAATTCAATGCTCCTAAAATATGATGTAGTGCATCAAATTTACTCCTAAGTCAACTTATAAGACTTCTTGGTTCTCATGTTTAACTTATAATATTAATTTTTTAAAGTAAAAGTTAACAAAACGATAAGAAGTTAATTTTTTATAAAATTTTTAACATTACAGCTACAAGTTAATATTCTAGGATGCTTTGTGGTGGATTTTCAAGATTTCAACATTTTAGCACTAAAATAAACCAATGTAGACTTTCTCCTATGATCCCCTTGGATTTGGACATTGTGGGAGGATCAAGCCTAAAAATATACAGGTTAAAAAGTTACTGCAATTCTGTCTAGTAGGTGGTTTGTTTCTGTGCCCTATTATTTCAAGAGGGGATGTCAACCACTTCTAAAATCTGAGGAGGTTACTCAAATTTGAGGAAGGTTCCACCGATTTCATTCATATTTCAAAATGGATGTTTATATTTCGAATTATTGTTATAACTATATTTTGAGTACTATGTTTAAAAATAATGAAAGGTTTTTGTAATCTTTATAGTGATAAAAGATTTAATTTATACTTTTTCATATAAATAGCTAAAGCTATACAAAAGTATTGGATATTTAGTAATTTTAGTGATTTTCATATTACATTTTTTTTTTTAAAATCAACATAATAAATTTCAAAGCATATAAAATAGAACTTTTCTATATATATATATATATATATATAATGGCTAATTTGGAAAAAGCATCTCCAAGTTGTTAAGTGATGCATTAATATGTGATTTAAACTTTAAAGAATATACATACTTTATGTATGTTACAATAGATTCCATTCTAAAAATGGACAAAAATTATGATTTTATGGTCAACGACAATTGTGAAACATCTTGAAATTTCTTCGAACTTCCAAATAGACCATTTGGAAAAAGCATCTCCAAAAATTTACCCCCAAAAATGGTCTATTTGGAAGTTCGAAGAAATTTCAAGATGTTTCACAATTGTCGTTGACCATAAAATCATAATTTTTGCCCATTTTTAGAATGGAATCTATTGTAACATACATAAAGTATGTATATTCTTTAAAGTTTAAATCACATATTAATGCATCACTTAACAACAACGACAACAATAATAAAAATCACGAAGGGTCATAATCCGCCACCCTCGTGCTCAACGAACGAATATATATATATCATGATGAGAGTTCTTGTAAATCACCATTCAATGATTTTTTTAATGATTTTTGTAATTTTGTGAAATACATATCCTAGGGAAACCCATTGAGTACATCCTCTCATTCCGAGGATGGTACCCAAGGTAAACTATATTCTTTAGCGCTCAAGGCCAATGCGACAATTGACTCATTAAAAGCTCAACATGTCACTTGTGGGAATTGATCCTGGGTGGGGAGGATAACACTCATCTCAACCACCCAGGCTAGACCCAATTGACCATTCAATGATTTGTTTAATAACATTATATATTGCAAATATATCTGTGGTTTAAGTAATAGCAACATTGTGCTTATTTCATTGGTATCAGAGCCACTATTTTGGAAAAATTCTGGGAACCATTCTGCCACTCACTAGGCCGTCTTTAGTTGTCACATCATCAAACCACCACTCTAATTGCCACCGTTCCAACCACCATTCGCTTCTACCCATCTATCATCATCATGTCTTGGTTGCCTTTCCTTTTCAACCGCCTTTCCATCATATGTGTTGCATTCCTTAGTTGCTGTCATTGTGGAGATATCCCCATGTGATTTTCCTTGGAAATAAAATATGTCAATTTAATACAATTGGTTAAGCATAAGAGCCAATAAGTCTTATAAGTTGATTGAGGAGCAAATTTGATGCTTGAGAAGCGAATTTGTTACAGTGCATCGAATTTTCTCATCGAATTCAAATTCAGTGCTCTTAAATTGCGATGTAGTGCATCAAATTTACTCCCAAATCAACTTATAAGACTTCTTGGTTCTTATGTTTAACTTATAATATTAAATTCTTAAAGTAAAGGTTGACAACAGGTAATTAATTAACTTTTACTTAAATTTTTAACATTACAAGTTAATGTTCTAGGATGTTTGGTGGGATCTTTTCAAGATTTTAACATTTTAGCGTTTGTGAAATGAACCAATGTAGACTTTCTCCTATGATCCCCTTGGAGTTGAACATTGTGGGAGGATGAAAGTGAAAAGTATAGAAGTTAAAATTTACCACAATTTAGTCTAGTAGGCGGTTTGTTAAACTTTACCACTTATGAAGTTTGAGGAGGTTACTCAAATTTGAAGAAGGTTCCACCAATGTCATCTATAATTTGAAATGGATGTTTATATTTTGAGTTATTGTTATAACTATATTTCAAGTAATTTGTTTAAGAATAATGAAAGGTTTTTGTACTATTTAGAGTGATAAAAGCTTTAATTTATAATTTTTTAACTTTTCCATATAAATAGGGATTGTGAGAATTTTATATTTAGTAATTTTAGTGATTTTCTCTTTCATTTAAAAAAAATCAACTTAATAAATTTCAAAAAGTAAAAAATAGATCTTAAAAAGATAATTGTCTTGCATTAAAAAACTAAAATTGATGATTTTTGTAATTTAGAATTTTTAATTTTTAAAAAACTTGTCTATCTATAAAATGGCTATTTTGGAAAAAGCATCTCCAAAATTTCACCCAAAAAATTGTCTATTTCAAGATGTTTCAAAATTGTTGTTGATCATAAAATCATAAATTTTGCCCATTTTTAGAATGGAATCTAATGTTACATAGATATAGTATGTGTACTATACATTACACACTTATACTTGTATGCGTATATTATAAATTACATACTAAATTACTAATACATTACTCATTAATAATAATAATAATAATAGTAAAATCACCATTCAGTGATTTATTTATTTTTTGATCAAGAAGTATTTTTCTTATACATAATATGCAAAACATTTATAGAAATATACAAAATGCTCTAGTGGACAGAGCATGACAGTGTTCACAAAATCATCAAGCCGTATGACTACATGGATGTAAACTTGTAACCTAGATATAGACCTTATAGAACTAAATAAAGAAATATACAACTAGATACATAGTAGGTGAGAAGTAAAAACACTTGATAATGTCTGCTTTGAAAGCTTGGCCTAACATAGAAAGTCAAAATACTAGCTAACATGAAAAAGGTGCAAAAGAGCTGCTTCACTACCCTTCAACATTGGCTTTTTTTGCATTGCTTGTACCTTCATTCTCCTGCAATAGGTTTTTAGGAGGGTTTTAACTTGTGCGAGCTCCTTGATTTGCTTGTGTAGTTCCTTAGAGAGGGGAGTGAGGGTCCTTTCTAGATAGGACAACAGATCAATAACTGACTCCCTGAACTGTTCCTGGGCATCCATGCTAGAAGCAACACAAGATCTAGTATACCACATCATGTTAAGTGTCTTTTCCCTCAGTATTCATGGGGTCTTCCATAGGAAAATTAGAGAGGGGAGGGTCTTTCATTTTCCTTCCTTTTGCAACTAACCAAGTTGGTTAGGAGGGATTTAACCTATGAGAGCTCCTTGTTTTGCTTGAGCAGCTCCTTCGAGAGGGGAGTGAAGGTCCTTTCCAGATAGGACAACATATTAGTAATCGACTCCTAACTGTTTCTTAGCATCGAAGCTAGAAGCATCAAAAGATTTGATATACAAAATTATGTTAAGAGTACTTTTGAAAAGGGTGCATCTGCCCTGAGTATTCATGGGGGGTCTTCCGTAGGAAAATCAGAGACTGGAGGGTCTTCCATTTGCTTGTCTTTTGCAGCTAACCAGGGGTTCTCATCCATCTTACCAACCTCAGAGTAGGCCACATTTGAGTGAGTGCGTTTGAAGGCAGAGTGCTTTTGTTTGTTGTGGGATTCAAAGAAAGGTGGGATGCCTTTATAAAAGAGACCCTCCTTTGTATAATCATCATTGGAGTCATCTATGTCAAAGGTTAGGGTAACACTATGCTTTTGGGCATGCCCCACAGACCTATGAATATTCTTACCCTTGCTTTGAGGAGTGGGTGTTTGGCCTTCCTTATCATCCTTACCTCTCTCTCTTTGGAGCTTAGGGCTTTCCCATATGAGAATGGGGAAACGTCGTTCCATGGGTGTGAGAGGGGGAGTAGATCAAGGATTAGACAAACCAAAGCATAGAGAAAACCTGGCATGGAGAAAACCTGGTACTAAACCTTACAATCCTTCTAAGGAGATGAACTAAGTGTCGAGCAATGGCAAAACTACAGATTTAAAAACAAAAGCCAAACAATAACAAAGAGGTCTCCAACTGCGGGTCGATAGCTAGACTTACCGGAATAGTAGAGAGGGTGAATATTGAGAGTTTCTCAGCGCATTGTTTATGATGAGTATACATGTCCACTGAGGGCTTGTCTTTATTCTTCCATACCTTAATTCAGTAATGATGAGCAATGATTTGGAGGCTTACTTAAATTGAGATGTCTTTTGAATTAGGTATGATTAAAAAACCATGTTGAACAGGTCTAGGGTTGAGGAGTGATGAAAACATGAGTGCAAAGAGGGTCAGAGTTTGGGGCATTCAATTCATTATTGTCTAACTAAGGCAACCTAATGGTACTCTCCCTGGTTGTCCTTACTTCAATAACTAGTAGCCTGCTTGTGTCACAAGCATTGCGTTGGTGATATCGCCAGTGGTTCTTATCACTTGATCTGGGGCAACATTTAGTGAATTTTTCAATAACATAATATATTGTAGATATATCTATGTTTTTAAGTAATCGCACCATTGTACTTATTACATTGGTATCAGAACCACTTATTTAGCAAAAATGTGTTAACCATTCCACCACTCACTAGGTTGTCTTCAACTGTCGCACCATTGAGCCGCCACTCTAACCGCTACTGTTCTAGCCACCTTTGACTTCTACCCCATCCACTGTCATCACGTCCTAATCGCCTTTCCTTTTAAACCATGTCATACACGTTGCATTCCTTAGTTGCTGCCATCATGGAGACATCCTTGCAATGTGCTGTCCATCATCCCTCTAATCCATACCTACAACTACTAAAGTGTGGTCATAATTCACTTAGCATAGGATGGATAACATCGAAACCATTGACAAGGAAAGACTTATAGAAAAAATGGTAGAAAAAAAGATTGTGAGCAGATACATTGAATGAACAAAGTGATTCTAATCAATGCTGTTTTCTAAATGAATAAAAATCTAGATATGTTACAACATGTCAGAGTGAGGACATTGAACAACGGAGTTTAAGATTTGATGATAAGAAGGATAATAAATTTTGCAAGTGTGGCGAGAAATGGCTACTAAGTCATAGATTTGAATCAAAACAATTATATCATTGTAGGATTGTAAATGCAAAAGAAGTAGAGCCCTTTGATGGAGGAGAATCTGATGACAACGAAGCCTTTCTAGAAAATATGATTAGCAACAATGACATGCACGGGGAAACCTTTAAAGAAATAAGAGTTGTTGTTCCAAGAGAAAGTTATAGCTCGAACAGAAGACACACGGGCACCTACAATTAAATATACTCCACCTTATCTAAGGAACACTGATAAGACCCAAGTCCCTAGGCATGAAAAACCCAGGAACTAAATTGTTTTGGTAACAAGAAGATTGGAGCCCAGGACCTTGAAACTCAAAGGAATGATACAAAAATAGAAATGTCACAACATTGATAAACTTCGTAAGTACACACAATTTTGTCGATGTCAATGTCGCCAAAAAACTAAGCCTTTATGTATACCTTGCGAAAGATCTCACTACCACAATTGCAGAGGGACAATAAGTCAAAGGAGAGTAGAAAGATGCCATAAGATTTCTGTACGAATACAAAACTTGGAATGTAGACATGATTCAATGCTCTACCACTTGGTGGGATGAATATGGTGTTAGGAGTAGAATGGTTTAAGCAATTGGGTACTTACATCATCAACAACAATTCATGGAATTCAAATGGTAAGGGAAGAACTATAATTATATGGTTTAGAAACCTTATATCACAAGGTAGCTTTGTGGCAATTAGTGGAGAAAGAAAGTTTCCAAGAAAACCCATTTACACATCAAAGTCATTTAAGATAACATCATACTAATGATCACCAATATATTGCATTAAGAGGCGAGACAAAAAACATAGACGCAATTTAATCGCATTGCAAACAAACCTTGCAAACATTCAAGCTCAAGTCCAAAACCAAGGCGACCCTCCATAACTGAAGATGAAAGTACTAGGGAGGACACTTCAAGAAGAGGGAATCACCCAAGGTAACTCTCCTAAGGAATGGTTCTAGGATAAATCATCTTTGAAGGGAGAGGCAATGTAAGATACATAAAATATGTATAAATTACATGCTAATGCATTACCTAATAATAATAATAATAATTTATCAACAAGGGTCATAACCCTTCACCCTCATGACCAGTCAATGAATATATATACAGTCACTAGAGATTTTGTTATTTCACCCTTCAATCTTATTCAATAATATAATATATTGCAAATATATTTGAGTTTTGAAGTAATAGCAGCGTTGTTCTTATTACATCTAAAACTTCTAATTTGCAAATTGGCTCTTATATTCACAATGATGTTTCAACTTTTGTGTTGAATTACTCTCAATTTTGCTACTAATTTCCACCTGCATCCACTTCCATTAGATGCATTTTTGAGTCTTATTTTAGGCTAAAAAGGACAGAAGAATCTCTAGTAGATCCCTCAACTATCCCAACAACTTTACTTATGATCCTTAAAGAGGGCATTGTAGGTCCTTTCATCTTTATAGGCTTATGTTGTGATCTAGTGAGGGGGCGGGGGGGGGTGGGGAGGGGTGTTGCTAATCTCTCACTTTCCTCCAAAATCTAAGCTATTGATATACCCTCCCCTTCATTGGGGTGTCAATTCTGTATCCAGTATGAAAAAGGCCTAGGCATGCATATTTTCATGTTTCGAAAGCAAAAAGGTCACAAGATGCTGGATAAAAGCAAGAAATGTATCTTTGTAGGTTAATCTAAAGAGTGTATGGTATACTAATGCTTTGTCTTAGAAAATAAGCCTATAGTTTTTAGTAGAGATGTTATGTTCCATGAACATCATAGCCATGATGATTCAAATGAGATTGAAGTGATCTGTTGAAGTCAAAAATAAGAAAGTTGTAGAAGTTGCTCCAAGTCAAGAAGGCTGAATCTGTCCATAATCAAGTGATATTGACATACCTACAAGAAAATTTAGAAGCAATTGAAGGATTCAAAGCCACAAGAATTACCTAAATGCAGTGAAGGAAACATAAAGTCATGAACACTGTAGTAATCAACCTTATAGTAATTTTTTTTTGGGAGTAAGCACATCTTTTATTAATCAAAATACATGTACAAAAGAAAAAAATATGAAAATACGTACTAAAAACAAAAATCAAGTCATCTTCCTTAGTGCTACTAACACTGAGAGACGATCTAATTATGCAAAGACATTGGCTTTCTTGGCATCTATAGCCAAAAGAAAACCCTTATCTTGGAGTTGAAGATGTGCCTCTTCCTACCAAACCCTGGGAAGGAAGGAACTCAACTAACCTCATTGTCGATGATACACTTATATCTTAGTTTCTAGAGAGTCTGACTTAATTCCAAAGACCCATGCAAATTGAAAGAATCAACTGTTTAGAGTCACCCACCAATGCAACCCGTCAATGGATATTCCCGTGGGAGGTAGAGATAATCTATCTCTGAACTTGCTTCCAACATTCTTTGGCTACCTGACATTCCCACAAAATTTGCTCAAGATACTTTGTTTTAGCACATATCAAATACTAGTCGTTTGTAAAGCCACTTTTCAATTAACGAGGTTTTGTTGGCAATAATTGATAAATGACCAGCGAAGCAACAACTCGTAATTTATAAGATAAGCAAAAATATCATACATTATGAAGTCTTTGTATCCACATCATCTTTTGGTTCGAAGAGGCCCACCTATCATTTAGAGTTGCTGCTAGTGGCACCCTTTCATGCAACAAAGAATACAATTTTTTGGAATCATAGTTTTGGATTGTCTTATGAGAGGACCAACACTAGTCTGTCCAAATTGGACCCTATATATCTATATATTCGTCTTGAACAACTCCCAAATAGACAACCTGTTTGAAGTAAGAAGGGCCTTCTGGTAATCTAACAACTTCCATTTCAACCATGATTTGACATTAGAATCCAAAAGTCTTTTGAAAGGAAGATGCCTTTCCTTCTTAATTTGAGAGCTTGATAGTGAGCGATTTTAGGAACACAATGATCTTGAGTCTTTTAGCTACAGATAGGGCACAAGCTCAAATTCACAAACCTAGCCACAAACCCCCACATGATCCAAATGTCCTTCGAAATAAAAGAGCCTTGGATAGTAAACAACCAAAGAGAGGAAACAATATCGCATAGGCTACAAGAAGCATGAACCTTGAAAGTATGTCGTACTTGCAAAATTATTTACCTCGATAAAACATGCTAAGGAGCCAAGGTGTCCAACCACCTCACAATCCACTTAGATGCTAAGATTTTGTGTTGAGAAGCCACATCAATCGAACCCAATCTGCTTTCCTCCTGAAGAAAAATTCATGCATGTCATTGGACCATAGGTAAGTCCCTTTCACCTCTATATTTAGCCCACAAGAAGGTCCTTAACATTTTTTCTAGCCTACCAAACTGAGCTCGAGTAGGAAACCAATAAGAAATGTAGTAATCGTGTGAAGCTTGTAAAATTCTATAGATCATTGATAATTTTCCCATGAATGGAAGATCCTTGTATTGCCAAATGGTGAAGCTTAATCTATAATTTTTGAAGACACCAATCACACATGGCCATAAGGGAGAGACCTGAACCAAATGGGATTGGTAGATAGAGGACATAACTTCAGCAAAAATAAAATTTCAATGCAGGATCCATATTGGGGGGTCACCTAAACTAGTAAGCCAAATATTTGTTTTCTTATCACTCACTGCCAAGCCTAAAGCATAATAAAACACATATAAGTGGTCTTTGGTCGAGTCCATGGAAGCTTGGTCAACCTAAATTGAGATGAGAAAGTCATCGATGAAATGGTTGTTGACCATCTTTGATTCCCTCAAGAAGGCAATACCGCTAATCCTTCCTTATAATATGGAAACCTCCTACAAATATTGTCGAGGGTCAACAACCAAAGCTTACAAATATGGGGTTAGTGGACATCCCTGTCTAATATAGTGGTGAAAAATAATCCTATTTGAAAAGGAGCCATTAACCGAGACAAAAGAAAAAGCATGAGAAAAGAGAGTATTCATTGTGGAGAGACACTTGGAGCCAAATCCAGAGATTGAAGCATTTATGCAATAAATGACTACTCAACCCTATTCTATACATATATCAAAATCAATCTTGAGAACGAGGGAATTCTGATGAGCTTCTCAAGCTGACTCCATGGTCCCCTATACATGATTCAATGTAAGATGAGAGTCATGAGAGATTGGTATTTGTGTATACTAGGTAGCGCAACTTGGGCTCCCTTGATGTATTGCTGCAACATGCTATTTGATGAATGCCATTTATTATTCTCCCCATGTATTTTGTGTTTTTATGTGTTTGTTTCATGTGCATACGTGATTCTAAAATTCAAACAGATTAAACTCGATTCTAAAACTTTGATAAATTACCATAAGTGAAAGCTTCCCTTTCCATTTGGAAAAGATCATTGCCCACTGCATCTCACATGCTCTTAAAAAATTCACAAGGCAACTGATCCAGACCTTTGACCTAGAGATTTATGATTCTTCATTGACATCAAAGTTGTTAAAAGCTCTTCGTAAATTGAGGATCTGCATCGAAGCATTCCTTTTCTATAGGAAATCGAAATAGAGCTTGGAAGTCTTGTCACCTTCCTAAATCAACTGAAGACCACCTGTGCTCTCCTAGCAACATATTCTTCTTCATTTCTAATAAAGTGTTATAGTTTTGTTGCTTCCTTTGGAAGAGTTGTGTTAAATAAGTCCTCTTCTAGAAATCCAAACCTCTTCTAGCTTTCTCCTTGCTTCTTTAATCTCTTTGTTTCGGTTTCATCCCACGAATCTTGCCCATCCTCACATAAACTTCACAGTCCACAAATAGTAGATTCCCACCAAAGGATCCAACCCCTCTCCCCCTGATGTCTAGAACAAAGCTTCTAAACCCTATGCACAAAGGCCTTGAAATCGTCTGAATCTAGGTTAGAGATATTGAGCTCGAGCATTGAAAATGTAAGATCATTTGAAGGTCCTCCAAAGGAGATAGAATTACTTATAGGAAAATGATCAGAACCCACAAAATTTATAACCATATCCATTGGCCTCATCTTTACTGTACAGGTGAGCCCCTCATTAGGGCCATAAAATCTGTTTAATCTAGCTTGCACCCCGCCTTTCCCTTGACACACATTGCTTGTAATGAATAATCCTCCATAGTCCATGTTACCCCCCTCAGCCTAGGGGTAATTAAGGAGATCATGTCTCGAGGCCCACAGGTAGCATACATGGAGTGTCGAGAGCCAAATTGACTAGCAAAGCCCCGCAGGGCCCCTCCTATCTTGATTTGCACCATTGGTCATCACCAACAACATAGAAACATCCATCACACTGGCCTAGCCCTAGAGGACAACAAGTCTTGCTCCATGAGGTAATAAGTCTGGTTTCATGGTAAGTGTCACTTTAATAATTGAAGCATTTGAATATGTTGCAAAGAATCCTTTCTTGATTACAAACCATTTGCTTCGAAATTATACCCTTTGCCTTATTTAGCCTTGGTGGGTGTCATCACGTCCTAGTAAGTTGGTCACCCTCAGGAATGGGGTGCTACTGGGGGGTTCCTTGAATAGTCATTGTACCATTTGTTGGGATTTGGGTACCTTGGAAAGTGGTCCCCATGTGGTTATGAGTCTCTAAGCACAAAGGAGGAAGACTATTACCCTTGTACTTTACTTTATGATTCTAATTTCACTTTGACTTAGGAGATTTAAGTCAAAAGTGAAATGTGTCACTTAAGCATTAAAGTGACAATTAATTCACAATGTGGGTGAATTAGTAGACATAAAGCAACTAAGGAAAGTGGGTTTCCTTAGTGAGATTTTTGGATGAGATCTCACCCATTGATTACACTTGGCTAGATTGGATCTAGGCCATTGATCTATTAGGGCTTGGCCAAAGGAGGCTAAAGTGAGGGTTTAGTGCATTTTGAGATTCATTCTTCACTTCTGAGTTTTTGGAGAAGAGGAGGGGTGCATTTCTCAAGGAGAGGAGGGCGCACTTGATGAGGGTTTGAGTAGAAACCCTTGAGAGCTTGAGGAGGAAGCTCTTGTTGACTTGAGCTTGCATGGAGAGGTTATACATGGAGGTTTAGCTTCCATTCCTTGGAGGGCACATGCTACATGGAGGAGGGGCGCATTTACTAGAGGAGGCACACATATTCCTTGTTATGCTCACTTGGAGAGGAAGAGAGGGAGCCTTGAGATGAGGTCAGTTGCATGAGGAGGCTAGAGCTTGGGCGCATGCTTTCATGGAGGGAGGCATTCAACTATTAGCCTCGGTTATTTAGTGGGGAGCTTTCATATTTGAGGAGGGCGCATCATTAATGGGGAGCACTTTCACTTGTCAGATTGCAGTGAGGTCTGTTTCAGAGGGAGGCTACTCATCAGTGCTTGATTACCGTGGAGGGGTTTCCAGATCAGAGCTTCCAGTTGGCATCTGTAGCAGTTTTGGTGGATTTGGCAGCATTTATGAGGGGCGCACCATGCTAGGGCTCTCTTGCTTGGTTTGGACTTGTACTTCAGCTTGAGACAAGCTGCTATTGTAACAGGTTCATCTATATTTTGTACTTGTTGTATTCCATCATCTATTTCCCCATTATATAGACATATATCCCAAACTGGTTTTCCCTCGGGGTTTTTATCTAGGGTCATGTTGACCAAAAATACCTGTGTCAAATTTATGCATGCTTAGAAGTGTAGATCAACATTTTGAAGTTAAAAGATCTAGAGGTAGTGTTATGTGTTTTAAGTTATATTGCATGTGCTAACATTGAGTAAAGAAAACACGTGCAAGGGCACCTTAAAAGAGCACTTAACGATCAAAATATTGAGCAGAAAGTTGGGTGACTGTTTGCTGTCCTAAAACAGCAAGAGAAGACAACCACACAGTTGAAACTTAGAGCCATACTAAGGTCAAAGACAGACCTTAGGTGGCAGCCTCATAGGACCTCAAAAAATCTACACCATTCCCGATCATACTTATCACTTTCCATACTTCTTCCATTTCGTCTCCTCATCTTTTGGGTTTTCAGGCGTATTGAGCCAAGAAGGGAATGCACCTCATTTCATGGGAAGAAGGGGCCATTAGGCTCGGAGGTGCCCTAGCAAAAACATCATGCATTGAGACTTTAAGCTTGAGGCCCTAAAGTGCTATCACCTCAAAATTCATCTCATCATCCTTGGGACACTATTATCATCATTATTTCTCCAAGTTATATTGCTGTTGTAAATGACTCCATAGCCCCAAAAGGCACTAGTTTACTTGCTCTCTCTCTTGTGAAGGATTTGTTCAAACCAACTCTCAAACTTTACTCTAAGGATTTTACTAACCTTTTCTAACCCTAGCTTAGCTTAATTTACTAATTATCCTGCTGCTGTTGCAAATCTTTGCTACAGCCATCCTAACTGTTGTAATTTGCTGCATAACTCACTCTAATTACTAGCTAACATACTCAAAAATTTCTTGGGATAAGTGCTAAATGATCTACTTTATAAATGCTAAGTGTTCACTGTATTCTCTTGTAACTTTGGGTTGAATTTCTTGTGGGTGTTACAAAATACTATTGGCTGTTATAAACCATCATCTTGCTGCAATTTTGCTTCAGCCATCATTTATCTATGTTGTCTATTGAGGTATTTTATCATATTGGTACTTGGAAATTGTCATATATATATGCTATATTGTTCTTGTTCCAAGCAGGTACACAACTCTTCTTTTGCCTCAATTTCATAGACATAGACCCTTTCACATAGGTAACTGGTGAGAGGGACCTCCAAACTTGGTTGCATCCTTCCTATCTGATCCCTTGAGGTTACCGAGGACTCCTCCCTTGGGCTAGACCTCATCCATCCCTAAAATGTGGGGATTTCCTACTAAGGTGACAATGGTGGATTATCCTATAGTTACATTGATTTGATTTACTTGTCTTGGGATTGGACAAGTACAAATTGTGCGATAACAGTCCAAACCTTTCTTCTTTCAGTTAGGATAAAAAACCTAGTCTAGAGAGGCCTTACCCTTGCACCAAGATCACCCTTTTGCACCAAAAATCACCAAACCAGATCGACCCTATCTATCTCCTACCATTCAACCATATTGAAATCTCCTCCTATCATTCACCCAGCGTTTGAAAAAGAAAAGGTGAGCCAGTCCCTGAGTTCCACGCCTATCAAAACTGGAATTAGGGGCATATATTGAGCAAAAGCCTACCAATCTGTCTCGTAGAATCATCATCACCTAGACACACCTATTATAAGGGTTCAAGCCATGATCCACTACAAAAATCTGGAGAGTGTGAAATAGTCAAAACAACACCTTGTCCTCCTTGCTCATAATCCGTCACCCAAAATGGTCCATTCCAACACTAATTCATACACCACCTTAATTCAAACCTTGTAGATTTTACTTGTTGAAGGAACACCACATTTGACTTGGCTTCCTTCAACACGAGGTGCTTTCAACTAGGGATGGTCATCCCCCACATTTCGAGATAAAAGGGACAACTTCATTCAGGAGGAGTCTCCTTTGTTAGACTGTCAAACTTGTTATCCATGATGAAATCACCAAGCTTAACTTTTTGTTGACTAGGTGGCTGTTTAGTAGCATCCTTATATGATTTTGGATTTGCACTAAAATCATCGGCCCTTTCATTTTTCTCATGGTGTTATAGTCTTTCCATCCGACTGGACTGGGGCTCTGCTCATGTCTGATCTCGATCTCTGCAAGGTCTCAGGAAGGTAAGGTTCTCCTTACCAAGGCTCTTGGGAGTGGGGAGTGGGAAGCACAATTTTCAAAAATATCCAAGAGGGGGAGCATTTTTTATATAATACATAAACAATATATATTTTGATGCATATATATTAAAAAAAAACATGAGAAATGTCAATTCAATTGCAAAAAACATGAAAACATAGAGGGAAGATCATTTAACTATTGGATTAGTGATGATCATTAAAGCATCAACCATTTAGTACACATATAACATCAATCATAAACATTTGTCATCAATAGATTGTAACAGACAACATCGACCACAAAATGAAATAGATTCTAGAGCATCATATTCATTACCAAAGAGTTGTAAGATTCAATCAATAGTTCAAATTTCAAACTTCAAACTTCAAAGTTAAACTGTCATGTAATGTTCATAACTTCATTGTTTATAGAATAAGCCATAATGAAGAGTCAAGACAAATTACTAAGTTCTAGAGACTACTTCTAAACATGAAACATAAAAAGAGATCTAATATATATTAGTAAGTAATAATTACTATGCTCTAAGTTTTCCTCTTTTCACGAGAAACTTCTAGTTCCTTTTCCCGTGTTCTTTGAGTTTGAAGAAGAAGAGTAGGAGTAGGTGGAAGTGTTCATGGAACACGACCAACAACTGAGTGGCCCCCACGTGGCAATGGACGCTGTGAAGATAAAAGAAAAATTGATGCATCTGGAACGTTGCTAGTGGATGGGGGTTGGCATGTCTCCTCCAAGAATATGATCACCGTCATGATCACCCAAAAGTTCCTCTTCCAAGCGCTCTAAAACCATGGCTCCATCCTCCAAATTAGTGTCCTCTGGATTGTTGTCCCAAGTCGCATCTCTTTTACAAAAAACATTCCCCCTTGCATCACACTAATGGGACAACAACCTCAAGTTGTAATGCACATAAACCAAGCTTTTTGCCTGATCTGCATTCAAGTTGTTTCTCTTTACAATGTGGATGAAGCTATAGGTGCTCCAACACCTCTTTGCATAAGAGGTGTTAACCACCTGAGAGAGCACCTTCACCGCCAATTTATGCAAATGTGTGGTAGAGGAGCCATACATATTGCACCATTCGATAGAACCCAACCTGTCTCGATCTTTGGTTGCATGCAAGTTACCAAAGACTCCATGCTCACTGATGTATTTGCTCAATTTGCTTCGTACTTGAGCACACTCCTCTTCATCAGGTACCAACTTGTCCAATGCAAGCATATATCCATTTTGCACCTCTGGATATGTGTGTGGTTTTCTCCTAAGCCCATCTCCATATGTTGGTTGGGCCAACCAAGATGAAGAATAATATTTTGGGGTAAGGACATGCTAGAGAATGGAGTGGAACATTCAAATTATCCCACCTTTTGACCACAAGTTTATGGATATGATCATACAAGATCGCATCCATCGTTTGAACAATGTCTTTGATTTGCTGTAGCATGTTGTCCATTTGCTCATACACCTCTCCAATCACTGGTTGATCTGTATTTGCAAACCAAATCATACTGTAAATGGGTTTGGTGAACTGCAAAATATATCAAACATGTTGCAAAAAATGACCATCAAGAACTGTGTCCTCCACCTTCTGAACGTCACTTCTTTCAGATGCGGATGTATCCCTGTCTTTTAGATCCTGCCATGAATCACTCGAGGCCATAGTAGGCAATGCCTCTCTTACCTTCAACATGTGCATGAAGGTGAGATAATAGCTAGCAAATCTCGTCTTTGCAATCTTTAGTAACTCCAACTTGGAGTGATTGCGAAAAATGAAGTGGGCCATGCTATGATTGGTAATAAATCTTATCATATTCTTCCCTCTCTTGTAGAAAGAACCAATCCATTTACAATCATGGTCCTTCATTTTAATGATATCGTGCATTAAAAGGTTCATTGTGTGAAGCAAACACCCCAACCAAAATATATTGGGGTACTTATCTTCAATGATTGCTCCCGATGCCTTACAATTAGTAGTATTATTAGTGATGACTTGAATGACATTGTAGGGCCCAATCTCTTGAATGGTTTTAATCAAGGCATCTGCAATATTAATACCTGTCTTGTAGCAATCTGAGTAGTCATGGGTTGAAAGGAAGACCGCACCACTAGCAGACAACACGAATATTTATCAATGGATTGCCTTTCACATTTGTCCAACCATCAGATACAATTGATACCCTATGCCGGTTCCAATCATTTGTAAATTTTCCTAAAGCACCTTGGATTTTGGCTCTTTCCCTGTCAAGTCCCAAGGTTCTAGCTTTGTCATACCCGGGGCTCCTATATCCTTTAGGGGCACCATTGATGGCTTGTACCATTTCATGCCAATATGGTGAGCGAAGAACATTGAATGGTATACCACATGCATAGAGAAACCTGAAAACTTTTGCATCCGCATCATCTCTACAACCTTGGTCAAGGAAATCTGATAGTGTTCTACGCCCTGAAGACGAAGACAAGAATGCACTAGCATGGGGGGATGCGGATTGATCAATGAACATTCTTTGTGCACTCTCAGGTTCAATCTTTGGTTTTTTGGATTTGTTTTGTGCTACCTCCTCTTCCCTTTGGTATTTGAGTCTATCTTTGGGTTGCACTTTCACACAGGTTTTGACTCCTATACTCTTACCTTCATCCAATACATAGTCCCACATAGATGCTTTCTCACACAGGTATAAGAACCTGTGTATTCTATATAACAATGGTGGCATATAAATTTCGTGGTTCCACCCCCTTTCCCTCCCCCAAGTCTTGTGACACAATTCCACAGAGGTGTGGGCTTCTCTTTGGATTTTTGGGGATCATGATCATCACTATCATTTTCATTGTCTTCATCCTCTTCCATTCCTTCCTCCTCTCCTTGGTATGTGCTGTCCACTTCTATTTCTTCCTCACTATCATGGGTATTTCGACATGAACTTCCCACCACCACCATCATAATAAAAAATGGAACCAAAATGACATACCACATTGACATCATCATCATGATTGTTGAACCTTGATAATAACTTGCTATCTGCAATAGAATGATGGAAGAGAAATGGGAAAGAGTAGGAGAAGAAAACATTCAAATATTCAACATAACATAATATACTAGTTTACAACATGTGGATTAAAAAAAGAAACAAGAGTGGGATTAAGAGCCTACCTCTTTAGCTCTCCAATGGTGGTTGAATATGACTATGGTAGCCTTCAATCTCCCTTCCAAGATCTCACAAATGGAAGCCTTCAATATCTCTTCCAAGCTCTCCAATATCTCTTCCAAGCTCTCCAATCTCCCTATGGAAGCCTTCAATATTCCTTCCAAGCTCTTCAATCTCCTTTAATCTCCCTTCAATCCCCTCAAGAACTAGCAAGAACCCTGTCAAAACCCTCCTAGCAAAGATGAGTGAAATGAGTGAAATAAGAAATAGAAAGAGAGAAAAATGGAGCGAGTGGGTGTTTTAACTTTTAACCCCTTAGAAAACCCTAGCCATACCTTTTCCTATCTTATGGAACCTTGCCTTGGTTTCTGTTATCGCACGGTTTGTAGGAAGGGTTTATATAGTTTGAGTCAAGGCTTAAAACCGGCGTAACAGGAGCTTCCCCACCCACTGTCACCTCGATGGGGGGCTCTTTCTATTTAGGATGGCTAGTCCAAGGTAGACGTCCCTAAGCAATCTGGGTTAATGAAGGGCTAAAGGTATAATGGATCAAAGTGAGAGATTCCCTTTCACAGATTACTGCCAAAGATGAGATAGTCAAGAAGAATATGTTCCACTGGATGGCACCTGTTAGCGAGACAAGACAGATAAAACTAGAA
>ML782070.1:244944-255413 GCA_009831015.1 Picea engelmannii | reverse complement strand
GAATTTTTTGGCAAGAGAGTGTGCTCCCTGAGAATGCTCTCAAACGGGAGCGTTCTGGAAGCACGCTCCTCCCGTTCGGTGCGTGCTTCGGGAGTGGGGGCCGGGGGGGGTCTCCTTCGCAACATAGCTCCTTACCTTCTTGTCACTCCCGCATGTAAGGAAGAATGAGCTTACCTATTGCGTGTTGGGTGAAAGATAGGAGTGAAGACGTCTTTCAGTAGCCCTAGGGCATCGAGAAGGGGCTTCTCCCAAGCCCTCTAAGCTAGGGACTTAGAATGACACTGAATCAATGGGGCTCTTTCTCTTTACTTGGCTTAAATGGAGAATAGCTAGTGATGAGATCCATATTTCCGTTGAATGAAAGTGGTAGCATATTTGTTCTCCTTTTTCTTATTATATCTGGTTTTCCATCCAACATAATATCCATATGTAGGATTGAGTTTAGGTTGCCTTGGCAACAACAGATTGGGGGTTGCCTTGGACATTAGTGTCCTCCTTCACCTTCTGGATGCCAACAAATCCTTCATGACATGAACAAGTGTGTATACATTATTGGGCACACTCATACCTTTAATCTGAGTAGTAGCAAGGGGCACATGTGTGGCCAAGCGTGGGTCCAAGGACCTTACTGCAAGATTCCTTTCTTCGATATCAAAAGTCGATTCAGGTTAGGATGGAATTAATTCTCGGTTGCCCGTTGAATTAATTCTCGGTGCACGTTGCATTCCGGATGACGAGAAGTGACATTTGCATCATCAAACAACAGGTTTTGTGTTGATCAACCTTCATCATACACAATCATTGGTCTTTTTAACGAATTTTTCCTGAGTCAAAGTTTCCACTCCTTGAAAACCTACTGCCTCGTTTCCTCATCCATGTTTCTGACTGGTAGGTAAATATTGCTTTGAATTCATATCAAACCTATTTCATCTGATGATACACATGAGAAGAAGATGTGGGATAGAGAATTGTCATTTGAAGATATGGGATAGAGAATTGTCAGTTGAATATGATTCCAACTTGTGGAATTGCTTAAAAGGAAAGGTGCAATTGATTGCAAATGAATCTATAGGAAAAAGTATAAAGTAGATGGTTTGATTGACAAGCACAAAGCAAGTTCAAGGGTAAATGGTTTTGTTACCCCCTCACTTCTAGGGGTAACTAGAGGAGAATTTTTTCTCCATGATCCACATTTCAGACAAAAAATTTGATGATGTTATTCCAAACTCTCCACAGATAGTATCCTACAGATGCCTTCCATTACATGCTCAAATTAGCTCACTCATAGGACATGGAGCATTGACATACTCAGGAACATCATTTTGACACTTTATATTGAGTGATAATGTTAATACTTGAGGCATGAAAGTGGTGATCATGGGTTGATTTGGATAATGAATCGTGATGTTTTGAAGTTATACTTTTTGCTTGGTCTCACTTTGGTGGTCATCATCATCTTCTAGTCAAGTGTTGTCACTCTTGGGCAAAGTTATACTACTGGGGGGCCTTAATGGGGTTAACATGTCCATATCCCTTACCATGAATAACATCTATGACCTATCCGTTGTCCTTTCTTTTGAGTTGGTTGTTACATGTATCCCAAAATGGTCCGTGCTTCATGATCCCATGAGAAGAAGGGGCTTGAAAGCCCGAGGTTGATGTAGCTTTATAAAAAAAAATGATATAGAAAGAGCAAAAGCCCTAATTCAAAATGTGAGGAAAAGAAACAAACAAGAAAAACAAAGATTTAAAAACCAAGAAAGAAAGAAGCATGAGTTCTAACCCCTCACTAAGAGGCCATCGCCCCAAGTCCTATGCAAGGAATGCATATCTTATGAAAGGACTTAGCAAATCAAATGTCAAAATCCAAAAAAGGTTAAAGCTATAAAGAAAAAGGCAAATAGGGGTTTGGAAAGATACAATGTTGAGGAAAGGGCACCTCATTGCCTAAGTGCTCCCTCTACAAAAGCCCTCGCGATGATGACTATTATACATGGCCTTGCATGTCAATGGCATCCACCCCATGAAGTAAACCCCGATCCATACCAATACCATTGCACATACTCCTCGATGGGTTCCTTGGGACATACCTCTTGGTTTGGGCACTAGCACACCTAATAAAGGGTAATGATGATCCTCTCATACCTAGACTTGGCAAATTGTATAATTTTGTAAGCTAGTGTCAAGTTTGGAGAGGATATTCTATGAGATCCATCTAATGGCTTTTGTATTAACATGACTCACTTTATATGTTGTGTTTGGATTGTGTACCTTGCCTCCGATCTTCATGATGCATTTGGACCACATGAGCTCCTCCTCAAATGATGGTTGCACATAGCCACATGCTTGGTTGACACTTGGATCCTTTGGAGGATGTTGATGGGCTACTAGCCCAATTTCATGGAGGTCGTCTCCACCACTTGAGAGAGGTTGTTCCACGCTTCTAGGAGGACATTGAGCCTTTTGAGGACATTGCTCCATTCACGAGACACCTAGGGTATGACCTTGAGCTCATTGATGATGGGACGTGGCATGCATGATGATGATGGCTTGATGGGACATTCCACCTTCTATTTAAGATGTTGGCCCTTGCTTGAGAACGTTGCACTTGGAGAGATGATGTGACACCTTTCCAAGGATGATATCACCCTTTGATGATGGGACGTTTCACTTGGATGATGGGATGTTGCACCATTTGATGATGGGGCACCTTGACGTGATGTTTTAGGCTTCTTGATGATTATATGGCACCATTTCATGTGATGTCACACCTTTTGGATGATGAGGCACCTCTTGGAGATGAAACGTTGAACCCTTTCATGGAAATGTTTGACTTTTGAGCAAGATTTCCTAGGGCGGGAGCGTCAGGGCGTCATTTTCCAAAAATCCTCGGGAGTGCAGCATCCTAGGAGTGTCTGTTATATATATAAAGTAATGAAAAAGGAGAGACATCAAACAACTATCCCATCCTCCTTCCAACACACCACAATTGTTGCATGGGCCTCCACGTGGTGGTGGTGGAGGAGCCCAAGAAGGATGAAATTGTGCATAAGTAGATGTAGACGGTCGTGGCGGAAGTGAAGATGAAGCCCCTAGTGCTGTAGCTGGAATCCTGGACTTGGGGACCATGGCAGTGGGGATGTGGGTGGCATATCAACATGATCATCATCATCCAAAAGAATACTCTCCAATTGCTCTAAAAGCAATACTCCATCCTCCAAATTATCTTCCTCTAGATTGTTGTCTCAACGCTTCAAGTTTTTATCCATCTTTGCCTCCTCACAATAATGGGACAACAATTGCAAGTTGTAATGAACATAAACCAAGCTCTCTGCCCGGCCTACATTCAACTTGTTTCTTCTAATGCTCTGGATGAAACTGCAGGTGCTCCAACACCTCTCTGCAGAAGAAGTGTTCACCACCTGTGAAGGCACTTGTGTTGCCAAACGTTGCAGTCGTGGGGTAGCACTGCTATGCATGTTCCAACACTTAAGAGAGCTCAAACTCCCTCGATCTCTAATTGCTTGGTTGATCCCAAAGGCACCATTGCCAAGGATGTATCGACTCAATTGTTTCCATATGTTATCACACTCCTCCTTGTCTGGGAACAATTTGTCTAATGCTTTCATATAACCAGCTTGAACCTCCAGATATTTGTGTGGTCTTTTACTAGACCCACCACCAGGTGCTGGTGATGAAAGCCATGACACATGATAGTATTTAGGTGTTATCACATATGCTAAGGCATGTAGTGGAATATTTAGCATTTCCCACTACTTTTCCACCTCTACACGAATATGATTATAAGGTTGACATCTCTAGGCTCAACAATGTCTTTAATTTGCCCTAGCATGCTATCCATTTGCTCATACACCTCCCCAATGATTGGTCGATTTGAATCTACAAACTTGATCATGTGATAAATTGGCTTGGTGAATTGCAAAACATATCGAACCTATGACCAAAACTGACTATCAAGAACTGTCTCCTTCACTGCATTAGCACCTTCTCTATCATGACTCAATTAACCCAATGCATCACTCATCACCATAACACCCAAAGCTTGTCTCACCTTCAATAGGCGCCTAAAAGTGAGGTAATAGCTAGCAAATCTAGTTTTTGCAAGCTTAAGTATCTGCAACCTAGAGTGAGCGCCATAAAAGTAATTGACCCTTGTATGACATGTGACAAATTTGATGAATTTCTTCCCTCTTTTGTACAAATAATTAATCCATCCACATTTTCTATGCTTGACAATATCATGCATCAAAAGGTTCAAGGTGTGCACCAAACACCTAGACCAAAAGATGTGTGGATGAACTCACTCAATGATTTCACCTGCTCCCTTACAATTTCCTGCATTATCAATGATTACTTAAATCACATTAGAAGGACCAACATCATTAATTGTTTTCAAGAGGAGATCTGAAATGTTTGAGAAGATCCAATGATTAAAGAGGAGTCATGTGCTGCAAGAAACACTACACTGGTAGCATAAACACCAAGAACATTGATCAAATGTTGGTTTCTAAAATTTGTCCAATCCCCTGGTACAATGGATACCCCAAAGCCCCCCCAATCACTGTAAACCGTGTTAGAGCTTTTTGAATTTTTGCTTTTTCCCTGTCGAGTAACACAGTTCTAGCTTTCTCATAGGGGGGGCTCTTGTATCCTTTGGGGGCTTCATTGATTCCCTTGACAAGATCATGCCAATAGGGGGAGCGAAGCACATTGAATGGGATCCCACAAGCATAGAGAAACCAAACCACTTTTGCATACACCTCATCCCTACCTCCAATATCAAGGAAATTTGCTAATGTTCTTCTAGATCCAAAGGTTCCATAACCATGAGGAGATGGAGATGTGTTGCCACCAAATTTAGATGAGGCATCAGATTGAAGCTTTTGTTTTTTACCATGCTTTATTTCTATAGATTCCTCTAGGTTTATGTATTTTTTTCTCTCTTTCTTGGATATCTTAGGGAAACTGAGATCCCAATGGCCCCCTTATTGTCATCACTCTCCATTACACCACAAATGTGCCTCCTCACATGGGTATATGAACCGATATAAGGTTTTTCTTGATGAAAATCATGATGACCTAAAAATTTAGTGGTTCCACCACCTCTCCCCCCTCAAGTTATGTCAAAAATCTCCACAAGGGTGTCAATGAAGCTTTGCCACCTTCATTGCCCTCTTCATTGTCTTCTTCATCCTCTTCAAACCCTTCACCATCTTCATATTGTGGGTCATCATGAGAATGACCACTATCCTCTTCTTCCCTTTGATGCCTAGTCCTCACCAAGACCATGAGAACCATAAAAGGAATGATAAACCAAAAGGAGACCATTTTCCTCAAGTTTTAGATGAACAACCTGCAATAAAATGAGGGAGAAGAAGGAATGGGAAAAACTAGGAGAGGAGGAAAAAACCATAAACAAAGTTAACCCAAGGAAATGAGGGAGTTGGGGTTTGGGCTTATCTCTTTAGCTCTTGAAACTTGAAAGTTGAAACTTGAGATAGATGGTTGTCTTTGTTCTCTCCTCCAAGCTACTCTTTGCTCATTCTTTGCTCACTCTTCCAAGCTCTCCTTTGCTCTCTCCTCCAAGCTCTCACAAATCTGCACTCTCTTTTGCTCTCTCATCCAAGCTCAAGCAAACATAGATGAAAGAATGAGGAAAATAGAGGGAGAAGAGCTCCTTTATTCTCCTTCCCACTTTCCCCTAAACCCTAAGCCTAGGGTAGGTCCCACCTTCACTCATAAATTATAAAAAAAATTATATTTTTAGTACTTGTGTGGGAGCATGCGAGTTCTATGCGACAGTTCACGGGGAACGCACTCCCAAGCTCCTAGACCATGGCGCTCTCGAATTGGTAGGGAGCGTTCGAGAGCACCCTGGAGTGCGCTCCCAGATTTTAGGAGCGCAATTCCAGGGGCACTCCCTGGATGCTCCTGCTCGGAGCATGCTGGGGAGCTTGGGAGCGGGGGCGGGGGCGGGGTTCTCCTGGTAACCGTGCTTTTGAGCACCTTTTCCCTACTTTTGAGTGAGTCGTCCGCTCTTTGAGGCCACATGTGTGAGTCTTAGAGCACTTTTACGTGGGATGATTTCATGTTTGAGCTAGTTTACTTCATCTTGGAGGCATCGTTGGGGGTCTTAGAGACCTAACCACCCTTGTATCTTGGATTTTTAATGTACTGTTGCCTTATCTCTAGGATTTATGAGAGATAAAGGCATTATTTTATGTTTTTAGGGCTTGTATTGTGTGAGAAGGGTGCTAGATCTCTCATATAAATAGGAGAAACACTTCTCACTTTGAATCATTGCCACTTGTGGAGATTTATCACTATTTGTTTACTTCTACTTGTTCTCTATCATGAAGAATGCTATGGATGGTTAACTAGGGCGACTTTTTTTGGGTGCTATGTTTGTGGATTTTCTACTACTACTTGGATGACATGGAAATTAGGGTTTTGATGGATGAAAGATGCTTTGAGTAAGTGGCCTCTTTTCATCTTGTGGTCATGTTTATGAATGCATTTATAGATGATGTTTCTCCGGTGTTAGCTCTTCATTGTCTTGGATCAGTCTTGAACATACCCTTCTTGTCAAAGTTCTTGGAAGGTATCCAGTGGAAAAACGTTCCCTTGATTCATCCCGTAACATTTTAGGAGGTTTTCCTAAGGTTACTAGTGGACAACCTCTAGGTTTCACCCTAAAATAATCCACTTCATTTCTCCCCAAGAAGGATCTTATTTTGACCCCATATACCCAAAATAGGCACTAGTGTTTTTTCTCCAAGATAGTCAATCATTATTGCTAAGTTTTACTGAATTTTACCGTTTTATTGTTGAATTAGGGTTTTATTTGCTGCAAATTTTCATTTCCAGCCATAAAAATTAAGATGTCCGTGGTATTTAGGCATACTATTGACCTAAATTACATTGCTGAAACCCTAATTTAATTTTCTGAAGTGTTATAACAGCCATCTTGGGCAAAACGTTTAGGGTTTTAGCGCTGTTTACTACTGTTTAAATTTCTTATTTTGTTGGCATTCTAAACCCTAATTTAGCCTAGTGATTGGCCCTTTTATTTACTGGATCATTGCATGTTGAAGGACTATTATTTCTACTGCTGTAATCATTTATTTTACTGCTGCAATAATTCATTTTACTTCTGAAATATTCTCTATACTGCTGGAAATCATTTATTTCATTGCTATAATAACTTCTTTACTGCTGTAATCCATTTCTTACTGCTGTAATTTCTTATATTTCTTGCAAGTTTTACTACAGCCTTGGACTTTTTCTTTACTTCTAGTGTTTGGGGACCCTATTAAACGTATACTTGACTTGGAGAGATTTTTTGTTTGGCTTGAATCCCCAATACTTTAAATCTGGAAATTGTCTTGTTCCACCACCTTTTTATTACTTTGTCTATCCTAATCTTGGTGGTAGTTTGAGTAGTCACCCCAGGGGACCCTAGACTTGTTGTGTCTTGCCTAGGGATTCTTGGACACTAGGGAAGCCTCCCTTGTGCTGGATACTATTCCTTCACTAAAGAGAGGGAAATTGTTGCCTAGGTGACAATGGTGACATCTTCCATGTTCCACTAGTCTTAGTGCCTTGTGAAGGCTTTGCACTTGGTGCTAGATTTTGTGGTAACAGGTTTTACACAGAAAGAAGGTATTAGCCACAACAACTAAGTTCAAGTGAACCATTGATCAGATGGATGTCAAAACTTAAAAGTGCCTTTTTAAATGCAGATTTGGAAAAGTTATACATGCACAAGCCCCCAAGCTTCATGCAAAAGGGGAAATAGCATCTAGTGTGTAAACTGAAGAGGCACATGGTTCAGGAGGGTTTCCAGTAGCATGAACCTTCAATAGGAATAAGCTGCATACCTTTATTGTGAGAGTCAAAGGTTTAGTTAGAAGCTTGGTGTAAAGGGAAATAAGTTGTCTTTAATGGGGTGTTAGAATTTGCAATGTCCATTTGTGATGGGAACCTTCTTTTGCTAAAAATAGTAGTGTTGAAAGAAGATAATATAGACAATTTTGTGAGAAGATTTATCTTTTGTGACAATCAAAGGTTTAAGGAAATGCTTGGCGTATAGTCTTTACTGGTGGGGGGGGGGTCTTAGAATCTGTATTGCCGATTTTTGATGGGCACTATATTTTGCTAAAAATAGAAATAGTAGGTTAAGATGAAATAAAATAGGAAATTGTGATCAGATTTGTCTATTCTGGGGTAAAATATTTTTGGGCAGGGGTCTATGCTTATCGTCAGCAGCCAAGTTTTAAAAAGATTTTGTATCATACATCTCTACTACTATCCAATATGACATAGAGTAAGTTTTGTATGAAATTTCTTTCTTGTATTCTGTCTCGCTGTGTGCTTTGCAGTCCGACAGTTGAAAGACATCTCAGCCATATGCTCTTGAAATATGGCCAAAAGTTAATCAAATCTTGAAGAAACTGACCTTGTGTAGGCAGGCAATTTGGACACGCAAACCTTGAAAGAATCAACATCTAGAGAATGGTCTCAGGGCACCTAAGCCCCATGTGGTATTATCACTCCAGCATATGGTTAAAAATATTATGGCATCTGAGTGGGAGTTAATGTTAATGTGTCAGTGATGTTGCTTATTACTAGAGATATTAACTTGCATAAAAACCCCTGGATTGTGGGGCAGTTAGATCAATGACTTACAGTTGTTTCAAGTATATTGTCCAATTAGAAACTAATTATTTGTTTTAAATGTTCTGTCATGACTCGGGAGGAATTTTTGTGATTCAACTTGCTGATTGCTCGGTTGGTCATTAATGATGCAAAAAAAAGTTGGATCGAGAAAATAGCACGATACAGGAAGAGGGGTTTCTTGAATCAAATGCTCCTTTATAGCCTTAAAGAACATCTTTGAACAAGCTCAATAGCTACCTAAAAGAAGGAAACAATGTGCAAAAATTCTGTTCCAATCCCACCTACACCATTTTGTTGATGTTAAACCAATTTAATCTCCACTTGTGGCCCTAACTCGGAATTTGTCAGTCTTAAACTGTTTCAATTAAAGGGGTTGTGTTGGTGATATCCAAAACAGCAATTTAATGCTTTATTTCTCATAAGATGGTGGAAGAAGCTATCCATATTTCTTTTATGTTACTTCCATTTCAAAAAGAAAATTGTCTTTACACTTTTGAAAAGTGTGTCTCTTTGGATCAACTAGTTGGTTTATGATTTCGATCATTATTGATTTTGAGTTAATGAGGTTCATTATTCAAATCATTCATTGTGTTTCGAGAAGAATGGCTCCAAGTTTTTAGTAATAGCTTGTTTGTTCATCTGGAAGAAAATCAGTGAGTTGAAGGAACTAGGATGCTCAGGCAGGTGTGATTTGTTACCCAGTCCTTCCTTGCTCTAGTGTGGAATACTTATAAGAAAAATTCTAAACGAAACATATATAAATACATTTTGTAGTTTATTATCCCATCTATTTGTATTGCATATAGACAAGAAGTCATGCGGGTGAGTATCTATTTGGTTGGACCTGGATGATAATAATATTGTCTGGTTTGAATAAGAAGTAGGCAATGTTCCGCATTAACACATACAAATACATTTTGTAGTTTTTAACTTTTTATCACTTTAAATTTTATTGCAGATAGACAAAGAGGCATGTGAAATTAGGCCAGTATCTTCCTTGCTCCAGTGTGAGAGATTTATAGGAAAATTTCTGAATGAAAGATATATAAAAACATTTTGTAGTTTTTATCACATTGATTTATATTCCGTATAGACAAGGAGGCATGAAGGTGAGTTTCTATTCTATTGGACCTGTTGACCGCCTATTCAGCTAGGGGGTCAACTCATGTGCCATGAAGATATGCATCATCAGATGCAAGTATGTTGAAGATAGTTTGGTTCTACTTGGGCATTTTATGCCTCCAGCACAAAATTTTGTAAACGAAATTTCCGCACTCCTGCGTGGGTTAATAATGTAATAAGTCTGCATGGATCATAGTTAGGTCAGGTACCTTGGGATGTTTTCATTGGGAGAGTTCCTTTCACCGAGGGTTTTTTATCCTCAGGTTGTCAATTGGGCTTTTCAACCTGGTTGACTTCCCATGAGTTTTTCCTTCACACTTGCAATAATTCCTCCAAAGTGGTGAACGATGTTCTAATGGTCTCATCCTTTGGTAGCTATTGTTTAGGAATGATGTAAATGACCATGCTAGACATTGTAGAAAGTTTCGCGGAATTTCGTCGAGTCTAGATAGGTTTTTTTTAATTAATTAAATTTAATTAATTTTTCGAAGGTTGGAATTTTAATTATTTAATTAATTAAATGTTTTTGAGCAAATATTGTAAAAACTGGGTCTTTGGGTTTTTGATAGGGGTATTTGTGCTCAAAAGAAATGGAATGGCACCCCCTACACCCATAGACCAAGTTTTAGCTCAGTCGGACAAAGTTT
>ML782070.1:198030-225498 GCA_009831015.1 Picea engelmannii | reverse complement strand
CAGAAAACTTAGAGCCTTAGCTTGGTCAAAGACAGACCAAGAAGGCAGCTGATAGGACCTGGAAAATTCACACAAAGTTGGCGCTGGAAGTACAAAAGTAGCGAGTAGAATGTGGTGTCATCAAGAGTTTTCAGGGAATTGTCACCGACATAAATGAATCTAGTCTCCAATGTGCACTACTGAATTATTTTGCATCATGCAATGAATTAATATGAATGGAAATACAGATTCAAAGATGCATACCAACAGACTAAAAATTCCCGTCAACAGGATAGGACCACACATTCCAACATTATCATGAATCTGAAATTTAGTATGTTGTGGTGCACACAAGCCTAATGAGGCAGGCACGTGGCCATCAATTAGGTGGTATCATAGGAGAGGAGATGATGTAAAGGATTGTGAAAGTTGGAGTGAAGACTTGCGAAGGTGGAAGAGTAAACCCTGGTATCTATTTTAAAATATTTAATTTTTTCCTTGTGAAGCAATATGGAGAAGGCGTGATTGAATCATTCATCCAATAGCCGGCAAGTTTCCCTATTGTCAAGTGACAATTACCGTGAAGAGATTTGGAAGTTCCATGGACAGTGACATTTATAGTTAGGACCTTGGAAGTCATGCAAAAATTGTAAACTAATTGTTGCCGCTCAAACTCTTGCTAAGGGAAAGTGCCACCTTGCGGAGGAGAGCTTGGGGCAACAGATAGGCAAGCCACCCATTGCCACCTCAATGGCCTTGCATTTACAATTTAATTCTAGGGTTCTTAACCTAAGGAGGGTTTTCCTATGGGGTCAATACTAAGTCCTATCGTTGTATTTTGGACGGGAGAGGGAAAATACTTGGTTTGACTCAAGGTTGACTGTCTCCTCTAAGGGATAATACAAGTCAAGTGAGAAAAGACAATTCGTAAAGAGCTTGAAGAAAAATGTAACTTGGAGAAGCAAAGCTCAATAAATGCTTGGATCTTAAATGCTTGCAAATGTAAATTATATGTGTGTCATATCCATATACCATTATGAAACCATACACCAATAACCTAAGTCACCTGACACGAAGACACGAGACACGAAGGGCACGAGAATACGACGACCCTCGAAATCAGGACACGGTATATATATATAAGTTAAAAATTATTGAAATAGACAAAATAAAGATAGATCGTAGACTATAGTAGATATTGATCAGTGATACATCATGAACTCCGAAAAAGATACATCATACAAAATTCAAATCAATCAACTCTAAGCATCAATGATCATACTCATAGAACATAGACATACTGATACTGATAGTTTGATACCGTATACAATGTACATGATACAAATTATACAATGATATGATACATGTATGAATCATGATGTAACATTAGAATTTAGAACCAATGTGAATGAACCATAAAATAGAATTTAGAACCATAAATACTAAATAGMAGTTTGTAGATTTCTCATTAACTTTAGTCTTTAAGTCATCAAAATAAAAATGTATTACATAGATGTTGAGGGAATTCTACTCCAAAATACAAAATAGAGTAGAATCTAGATACAAAATAGGTAGGTACTAGGAATCTCATATCTCACAGACTCATAGATATTAGAGTCACTGTAAGTGTCAATAGTCCTCCTCCATGTCATAATCAACATCACTACCACTGTCCTGTCCTCCATCCTCCTCCTCCTCTATGCCCAATCCAAGCTCTGTTGATCCACCTGCTGGTGTGCTGGATGACTGATCAAGAGGCTCCTCATTGTCCTCATCAAAAGTGACCGGCTCTAAGACTGGTTCATTAAGATCCATGTTGGCTAAATGCCATCTCAATATTGCCATCCAAACCCATATCATCAGGGAAGACATCCCACATCTTTGTCTTTCCCTTCAACCACTCCTGCCTTTTCCTGTAAATAAGACGAAGGTTGGTGTGCACATACACCATTGTCTCTGCCCTAGAGTGCTCAATCCTGCTCTTTTTCACACCGTACAAATTTCCATATGTGCTCCAATTCCTCTCGCAACAAGAGGATGAAGTAACCTGAGAAAGGACCCTGAAGGTTAACTGCTGTAGAATAGGGCATCCTGCCCCATGAGTTGCCCACCATAGATAGGCCTCTTTGACTCCCTTGTCTTCAAGAACATCATACCCTCCAAACCTCTTAGTGCTAGTGGAGAACTCAACGAAGCCTGCCTCAATCTCATTAAGCAATGCTCTATCCTGTTATATCCTTCTAAATGCTACCTTTCTCCCCTGTGAAATCTCTCCATCCATGTGAGGAGGGAATCTGGGTGAAGGGCCAACACCGATAATGAGCCACTCTTGACTGCAGAACTGGGGGTTCAATGAATGAGCCAAACAATGCAAAGGTGTACAATTCTTATCCCACCTAGAAAGAAGAATATTCTGTACAGTGGACCATAAGCTCTCTGCTGATGTCCCATACTCAGGGGACTCATTCTCCATAACAATTGTCTTCATTGACTCAATCATGGAGTCCCATCCCTCATAAACATCTCCTAAGATGGGCTTGTCTGTGTTTGCAAACCTCAAAAGAGAAATGATAGGGTCCATGATCTTAATGCTAAGATTGACCCTCTTCCACCAACCATCATCTAACACTGTGTCCTTTACCCTTTTTGAAGCAACTTGATCTGTCTTTCTCCAAAAAGACCAAAGATGTGAAATAACCATGGCCCCAAGAGCGTCCTTGACCTCTCTCAACCTCTTAAGCATGATGAATGAGGAAGCAAACTGAGTATCTGTAATCTTCAACAATGATAGATGTGTGTACTGTTTATATATTGTAAAGGGCATTGGTATGTTTTTTAACAAAATTTCGGATATGGCGTGCATCATCAATAAGAGTGCTAATCCATGTCACATCTGAAGCAATGGATTTAAGTGCTAAATTCAAGGAATGAACAATGCACGGTGTCCAAAATATTTGTGGGTATTTAGCTTCCACAATTATGCCAACAACTTTGCAAACAAGTGCATTGTCTGTAATAATTTGCACACAAGAATAAACACCTACATCTTCAATAACTTTTATGAACAACTCACCCATATATATTGCATCCTTGTACTGTCCAAGAGCATCCACCGCTTTCAAGAAGATCAGTCCATTCTGGGAAGATACCATGAAATTGATGAGTGGATGGCGTGCTGCATCCATCCATCCATCAGAAACAATACTGACACCTGATGAGACCCATGTTGATTTAATGGGTTGTAGGATTTTGTCCACCTCCTTCTTTGCCTTACCCAACAATGTGGTTCTAAGCTTCTCTGAACCTAGAGGCACATACCCTGTTGGAGCTTGTTCAACTAGAGCTCTACACATCTCAACAAACATAGGAGACCGTGCAACATTAAATGAGATGAAGTTGAAATAGAAAAAAAATGCAATGGTAAGATCAACTTCATCTCTCTTCTCTTTCTGAAAAATCTTGTCCATTGGACCATGAGTTGAGGCTGCCCTCTTTTTTGGTGTTGGCATGTCAAACCCACTCCCAAATCTGCTAGATGGAGTCCTCAAGAAAGGAAGAGGATCCTCATTCTTTTGTTTGTTGCACATTGCTGCCACATTCCCCAAACCAGCTGTATCCTCTCTCTCCATCAACGCTCGTTTTTCAGCACTCACTGCTTTACATGCTCCAAGTCCACAAGCAAGGCCCAATAAATTGCCTTTAACCCGGTAGTAGGTGCTCTTGTACTCAGTGTTGCAAAAATTACAAATCCAAATAACATTCCCTCCCCTAGAAGCCTTTGAGACTGATCCCTGCCCTTGTTTTTTAGTGACATACTTCCATAGGGGGTATTTCTTCTCACTAGCTTGTCGCCTTGCTACAGCAGGGTCATATGCAGCCCTTGAAACAGCAGAAACACTAGCAGTAGCATTGGCACTTGAAATAGATGGAGAGCTTCCAGCACCTGATGAAGATAAGTTTTGTCTTTGAGCATTGGTATTCCCCCCTCTCTTCTGACCTCTACCTGCCATGATTTCTTGTTCAATGCTGACTCAAGAGTCAAAAACTCAAAACCAAATCTGAAATGTTTAATGAAGTAGGGAAGCTGCCAAGTTCCAACAAATAAAATGCCATTAGTTTGCAAATTGCAAGTTTTTTTGTGAAGTAGTTATGAAATTCTGGTTATTTTATTTTGTTTTTGAATCACAAAGACCTTAGACAATACAATTTAATCTACCCCTTCCTTTTACTATTTAATCTACCCCTTCCTCTAGAGTCTAAACTCAAAGACAATACAAAAAGTGGACTGTGGGGTCTATTTTCACAGCCCTATGCTTCAGCAATGGTATGCTGAGTTGGGTTATATGGGTGGTGGTAAAGTGGGGTCTGTTTTGTAACAAAGCAGATCCCACTTTACCACCACCCATATAACCCAACTTAGCATACCATTGTTGAAGTATAGGGCTGTGAAAATAGACCCCAATTTACCTCTAAACTCAGCATACAAAACAGACCCCACTTTACCTCTAAAACAGACCCCAATTTACGCTGTGAGCATAGGCAGTGGGCACCCATCCAAACTCGGCCAGAGGACTTACTTGTGATTCGTGAACTGGGCGATGGTTGCTTGCTAAGTTGCTGCCAGGTGGAGATATCCCAGTTGCTGAGTTGCTTCAAGCTTGCTGCCAGGAGGTCCGAGGAGATATCCCACGGTTGCACTTGCTAACTTGCTGTTCGTTGGGCGTAGGGCGATGGTTGCTTGCTGCCAGGAGGAGGTATTCACGGTGAAGACACAAAGACAGCTCAAACAATGAAATGGAACCACAAAAAGACAACGAAAAACCCTTTATTACCTCCCGCGGGCTCCTTTACGAGGGACATGTGTCCTAAAATCGTGACATGTGTGGAAAATCGTGTCCGTTACGGTTTTAGGACGTGTCATCACCTTATGACACATGTGGTAATGGTGTCCGGTACGTACGGTATCGTGTCATCTCAAAGACACCGCGGATACGGACACCTGGCCTAAAATGGACGTGTCAGGTGACTTAGCCAATAACCAATGAAAGTGCAGATTATAAGAACCAATATAGAGTATGCTCAATTCAAAGATGTTTAAACTTTAAAGTGCATGTGTCAATGTATCATGTGTCCGTATATTCATATCAGATTTGCACAAGCATGTATCTCAAAATATAACATCCAATGATAAATTCATATGGACAGATTTAAAGTGCTGAATGTGAAAGATCAAGAGCAGTGCATCATTAGGACAGTGAAACTACATGTGACAAAAAATACCAGCAACGTTAGACTATGAGCAGATTTGACCTCTCAAAGCATGTATATCATTTGAATCATTAACCAGATTTCAGATTTTACCAGCAGTGTTATAGAGTTTCATAGCATGCATTAGTTATATCTTTGGCCAGACCATATTCATGCCATAAAACACAAGGGTATTCAACCTGTAGTCAATTTTTTAGAGCAATAAATGTAGATAAACAGAGAGGACTAACACTTCAGATGTCAAACCGGATTTTGCATGTGAGTACGAATTAGCATATATTACTAGTTTCAAAAATCCTGAGTCCCGACTGTAAGATCAAACATTGAAATCGGACCTCAAATACTCATGCAAAGATTCATGCTTTAGTAAGGATGTTGGTGGGGTTTAGGTCTCAGTTCATCACCATGAAAAGAATTGAGCACAAAACGAGACGAACGCTGCTTAGAAAAAGTGATATCAGCCCTACCTTCATACACTGTTCTCTGCAGTTTTAAGACAGTCCCTGAAGAGGTTCCAGACAGCAGATTTGAGAGGCAACGTTGGACTCTTTGATAAGTTTGTTGGGGCTCTTGTATAGTCGATTTGTTGCCAGAGGGAAAGATGATAAGTATATCCTCAAAACGTTTGCAAGGAGGGTTTGGAGTCAGGACAGTATTACAATAATTTTTGTCTCTGCAAAATTGGACAGCAGAATAAACCCTCTGACAGCAGTCAGGAAGAGGCAAAGTTCAGCAGCACTAGGAGGTCGTTAGGCCAGAGTTGGCATCGGTTGGGTGGCTAGTATTGTTGGGAGCAAGATGAGTCCAAGACATTGCTCAATAGGTGTGTGGAATGATGAATTGCAAACCCCTGTCTACTTGCATGTATTCAGAAATTCAATAGATGGACAGCAAGCAATACAAACATGGATAGCTCAACAAACCATTCCAAGCATGACTGTTAGGGCATCCGCAAGAGAAATAGATCAGATCTGATTCAAAGGTGCATTTTTTGAGCCCTAAGGTTTCGTCTTGTAAGTAAAATATGCAAAGAAACAATTAGACTCAAACCCTTATAAATCGCTGGCAATAGAAATTTTCAAAGAGGAATAGGCTAGCATAAATCAATGATAGATGTATCTATGAAGCTCAAGCAACCTAGTCTCCAAGGTAAAGCATGATGAAACCCTAGGTTGTAAAACAAAAAGAAAAAATGGCAAGAAGGAAAACTCGATTTTTGGTTTTTGGTGGTTGACGACAATGATAGGCCAGTGCCTTTGGAGGGCTATGGGGTCTCTATACCATATCTAGGTGGGATCTAGGGTTTAGGATGAGACAATGTTGAAACTCCTCCAGAGAAACTCCTGACTCTAGCTAGAATCTGACACATCCAACCCCCTTCACTACATGCATGGTATGCATCCCACTCTTCACATAGCAGTCCGAGTCTTTTTTTGAAACACTAAGGAACATCGACCTCATTCCCGTCATATGGCGAGATGATCCACTGTCCACGAACCATGCCCCACTATCCTCCAACTCAACCAATCTGCTGCTGCTAGAAAGAGTGGCCACAAGAGAAAATTCATCATCGAATTTCTCTGCAAATGCATCCATCTCAATAGATGTTGTGGTTGCTACCTACGATTCCTTCTCCTTCTTTTTCTTGTTGGGACACTGGCTGGCATAGTGGCTAGTCATGTGACATGCAAAGCATCTCACTTTGCTCATGTCCTTCTTTCCATCTCCCCTTCATTTTTTCGAGCAAAACCCCTGCAATCCCTGCAAATCCTTGTGCCAAAGTCTTCAGTTCCACTCTTCAGAGTTCCCATGTTAATTTCCTATAACTCAGCAACCAAAATATTATGCCAATAGTTTTATCTAACCAAAATTTAATCAATGTTGATATAAACTTAGAAAATTATGCATAAATATTACAACTGAGTTATTTAACCATTAAAATGCACATCGGAACCATAAACAACACACACATTTGAACATAGATATTTCTAGGCAATGCCCTTGGAAAAACCCCGAAGGGAAAACCAATAAGTGAAAGGATTTTATTGGCTTCAGAGGAAGAAAAAATTATAGCAGCTAATTCAGAAATTTCTTATAGCCCAACAAAAGTGACCTGTTTTTTCGGTTGCTTTTTGGCCTCGCTTTTTCGGCACAACTTTTTTCAGCCTCGCTTTTTCGGCCCTAAAAATTCGGTCCTGCTTTTTCGGCCCCGAAAAATCGGTCTTTCCTACAACTGCAAATTTGCCCTGTTCCTTAGCCAAATTGCCCTCTTCCTCTTAGCTCAATGTGTCTCTCACACCCTCACACTCTCTGTGAGTCTCTCACATTGTGTATGTGACTCTCTCACCTCCTCACACGATGTGAGACACAAGTACATGAGAAAGACTCCCTCTTGCTCCTATGCACTCATTGTGTACCTCTCACTTTCCTTAGATATGCTTTTATAACTCCTAATGACTAAAACCCTATCTCCAAAGTGATCAACGATCAAGATCTGATCTTGATCTCTTGAGATCAATGGCTGTGACTTAATTTCTCGTTGAGATGACTTAAGTCACTCAACTTTATAAAAGTCACTTTAGTCATTAAATAAAAGCCACTTTATAAAAACACTTTACAAAGTTACTATCTAGAGAGTGTCGCTCGAACACTTCCACATGCTAGGCATTGCCAATGCAGAAGTACCAGTCCAAGCTGCTTCAAAAGCTAACGAGAATAGTCCAAGTGTGGAATAACAACCTCAAGAAGATGACATCAACTCTCCCATGTGTGATCTATCCAAGTCAAAAAGTCAATATAAATGGCATGTGTGGCATCCTCTAGGTGGACGCTCCTTAAGTAATCAACAATAAGTAATGCCACATCATTACAAGGTCCAAATAACCACTTGTAACCACCTCCATAATCTATAACCAACCCCTCCAACACATTAATAACTCCCACCCATTGTCGAAGGAGAGATAATAATGCATGAGTGTGGATGCAACACCCAATTGAGCAAGGGGAGTGAATCTAAGTGGTCCATGTGGCATGTGTGGTGACATGGCATCCCTATCACGACTCAATGTACTGTCACGGATCCCAATGCAACATCACGGATCTTGAGGCATAGTACATGTATCCCAATGCACAATACCCACTTGAAGTGATGGGTCTAGCCCCTTAGAAAGCCATTAGATGATAACACTTGGTGACATCTCTTAACACAACATAACAAATAGGGGTTAGTTTTAATATTTTCCCAAGTCTTAGAACAATATTAACCCTTATACATGCACCAAGTCCTGGGACAACCAATATTTTCCAAGTACCTAGGTGGAAGATAGGCAAAGATGGATAATAATGATGAAAGGGAAGGGATAGAACTTCATGTGATGACCCTCAAATTCTTAGACATGCATAGGTTTTTTTATTCATTTGTTCATTCATCTAGCTTTCATGAGCAAGGATTATTTATATAATCGCTTTCGAGAGGGAGCTTCGCATTGAGTTACATGTCCTTGGTGTTGTTTCTTACTACCCCTTTATGCCTTTTTCTTTAAGTGTTCAGTTTATTGAACAAGTCTCCTTTTCTTTAGATATCCATAGACAAGCTAAGGACTAGGGGCATTGGCCTCATAGTGAGGTGGCATTGCTCAAGCTTTTATTTTTTGCTTTTGATTTTAGCTCTTCACCTCTAGCCTTTTTGGCTTTATTGATTTAGGCTTTTATCGTTTGGACCTTTTCTTTTGTCCTTTGAGAAATCATACATGATCAGGATAAGATATTTTTATATGGATGGAATGAATGACACAAGGAAGGTGGAAAATGACTAGAATGGTTAGGATGTGGACAACGATATCTAGGCTGAGTAGCCAGTAGTATAAATTGACTTGAGAAATGACACAGTTCTAAAAGAAAGCATGTTCCCCAAGGTATACCGAGGCATATAATGAAACTATGCAATGTTATCAAGTGCTATCGGATATCGTTAAGCATTTAGCACTTTCATGATTAACTAGGGGGTTATATCATCACATCCAGGTGAGCATAGATACATGAAATATCAAAATGAAGCATACTGAAACCATACTTTACCATCCATAGTGCATATATCATCTGAGAAGTGAGGGAGGAGGATGAGCTGTACCACAACTGAGCGAGCACGATCAAATCTCTGATGGAGATCAAGAGAAACTCTATCTGGATCTGGAGAAGATGAGCATGGCATCTCATGCAGGCAACAACATGACACCCTTGTGAGGGTATTTGAAAGTTGTCAGCCCTGAGGGGGAAACACTAACAAAATTGGATAAATTGTGGTTGCACTGTGACTAGCAATCTATTTGCTATAAGAAGACATCTACATTCACATATTCATCATGGAGTGTTGGGATTGTATTGTTTATTGTCAATCATTGGACAAATGATCAGAATTATTTATAGACATCAGTATAATGCTAAGTTGTTGGGGTATGTGTACCCATGCCTTAGGTGCATGACCTGCGTACTGGTAGACATTCTCTAGAGACTACACCAAGTTTCTCTTTGAATTTTACAAATTTATCTGGGTCAAGAGGCTTGGTGACAATATCTGCAGTTCGGTCATGAGTTGGGCAATATTTTAGCTCAATTTCTCCATCTTCTGCAAGTTGTTGGATGAAATGAGAATGCACATCAATATATTTGGTCCGCTCATGGAAGACGGGGTTCTTTGCCTGTTGATGAACTCCCTGGTTATCACAAAAAGTAACTGTGGGCTCATTCTGACGAACTTGCAAATCTGCAAACATTCTTCTAAGCCAAACTGCTTCACATGCCCCTTTGACTGTTGCTTTATATTCTGCTTCTGTGGAGGAAAGTGAAATTGTGTGTTGTGTCTCACTGACCCAAGAAGCTGCCTTTCTGCCAAGATTGGACACATAACCTGTTGTAGACTTTTTGTCATCAATGGATCCTGCCCAATCCAAGTTTGAATAGCCACACAACTAAGGCTCTTTTCTCTTCCCATATAGAATGTCAAAATCTAATGTTCCCTTTACATACCGAAGCACCCTCTTTGTTGTTGTCTAGTGTTCTATATTTGGATCTTGCGTAAATAGGGAGATAAAACTAACTGCATAGCTTAAGTCAGGTCTAGTGGCGGTAAGATACATCAAGCTGCTCACTAGTTGCATGTAGACTATTTCATCGACTTCCCTTGAATTAGTCTTGGGTGAAAGTTTCATCTCTTTCTCCATAGGTGTAGATGAGATTTTACAATTAGTCATCTTGAACTTGTCGAACAAACTTTTCACATATTTTGTTTGTTAAACAAAAATATGATTATTTGTTTGCCAAACTTCTACACGTAGGAGGCCTAAATTTGTCATGTCAAAAGATAAACATGACTCATATTTTGCCTTTGCAATTGATTTTTCCTTGCTACCTGTGATGATGATGTTATTGACATATATCACGAGAATTGCCACATCACCATTCTTGCTTTTGACGTAGATACTGGAGTTAGAAGGGCATCTTTTGAATCCTTGCTTTCCCAAATATTTGTCAATTTTGATGTACCATGCTCGGGGAGCCTGCTTCAATCCATAAAGAGCTTTCTTCAGTTTGCTTACCAGATGTTCCTTCCCTCGATTCTAAAATTCCTGTGGTTGGTACATGTATACTTCTTCCTCTAGATCACCATTGAGGAAGGTGCTCTTCACATCAATTTGATGTAGTTTCCATCCAAACTATGTTGCCATGGCCAGAACCAAGTAGATTGAACCCATTTTTGCAGTAGGAGCAAATGTTTCCTCATAGTCAATTCTGTTAATTATTGAGCTTAAACAGATAACAGAAGTTAACAGTAGTATTCTTTAACCTTTAAAAGATAAACTAAAGCATAAGAATCATTGGAAGAACAACATTCACAAAGTGCACAAGTATTTATCCCGGGAAACCCTCAAGGGGAAGAAAACCCAACAAAACTTTTTGTGATATATTTATCAGTCAAACAAGTACAATGACAATACGAGACTTCTCTTCTTGAGAGAGATAACTTAAAAGCACTTACTACTGTTTCTGTCTTCTAACACCTCTCAGCCTCTACCACAGGTCTGTCCTCAGCATAAACTCAGACCTGTAGCTATTGCTGTCCACCTGATTCTGTAGCTGCTGCTGTCTTAAATCTGCCCTTTCAATCTGCCTCCAAATACTCAGATTTGGTGTCGTAGTCAACCACAAATGCGGCCTCGTAGTGCTGTCTCTGAACAGAGTTATTCTGCCTCAGTTCAGTTATTGACCTTCTAGCTGCTGTCCCAGAACCGGTGTTCCACGGGGACGCGTCCCCCAGGGTGGGGGTCGTGTCCCCCACGTTTCCCACGTCCCCGGGATGGGGGGATGTTTCCCCACGTCCCCTTTTTGGGGAGACGCGGGGGATGCGACTCCCCAAGGTGGGGGACGAGTCTCCCCAAAAGGGGGACTCTTGGACGTGCCCCCTTGAAAAGGGGGACTTCTGGACGTCCCCCCCAAAAGGGGGACTCCTGGACGTCTTCCCCAAAAGGGGGACTCCTAGACGTCCCTCCAAATTTTTTTTGCCTAATAAGACTTAAAAAACAAAAAATWAATTTAAAAAAAAWAAATTAAAAAACAAATATATATAAAAAAAAATTTAAAACACAATTAATTTATTAAATAATAAATTTTAAAGGCAATAACTTATAATTTAAAACAATAAAATATTAAAACAAAATAACTTATAATTTATCATATGMCATTTTATAACTTGTGCCCATTATATAATTTTATAAATTTTAAAACACAATTAATTAATAAGTATTTTGCTTAATACTAATTAATTAGATTCTAGAATGATGAATTCAATTTTTAAATCAATGTATCAATATTTATTATTTTACTATTTATGTTTCAACTTTCATTTATGATTTATGAATCAATGTATTTCATTACTGAATTTGAATTGAATTTTGAATCATGTTTAATAGTTTATATCATTTACAAATTTGAATTTTCAATTTACTAATTTAATAGTATTTAGTATTTTAGTATTTACTAATTAATTTTCATGAGATGAACATTGAATTGTTATTGTTGAGATTTATCATATTATCATTATTATTTTTATTTTWTATATTTTTTATATTATATATGTGACGTCCCCACGTCCCCCATTTCCCMAAAATCCCTAAAATCTGGGGGTACTGCTACACGTCCCCCTTGTGCGCCTCCCCGCACCTGCGTCCCCCCGTCCCAGAGACTTGGTGGAACATTGCCCAGAATAGAGTTAATGTCCTCGTAGTGCTGCCTAGAACATATTTATTCTGTCTTTTGTGTGCTTCCTTAGAACATAGTTATCCTATCTTCTAGCTGCTGCCCCTAGTAGTTATCATACCTCAGAGCTGCTGCCTCCAGAAGTGAGTGAACTGTGTATTATGAGGGGCACCTCCCCTTGTTTTATATAGGTTAGGAAACCCCTAGGATAGGGCCGACCTAGGTTAGGATAAGGTAGACTTTAGGTTAGGTAAGTTAGGTTAGGGCCGAGCTAGATAGGTTAGGGCTGACCTAGCTAGGGCGGTTAGTGGGACGACTTACCCAGGTCGGTTAGAGGAGGGAAGCTTAGAGGCCGACTTTCCCAAGTCGGTTAGAGGAAAAATATCCTTTGCAGCTGCTTAAATTTCAACACTCCCTCTCAACAAAGAGGGTATTTCCAGGTATACATATGCACATAGTTCCTTTTAGTCTTTGCACATGACCATTGACTTGTTGACATCCACACAGGATCTATATATCACAAGAAGTTTCGCAACCTTATACAGATATGGATCATTTCATGGGATGTGATCATCTAGTTATCCTTAACTATGGTCAATTGCTAGAGTTATTTCACTTAGGGGTGGCCAGTCCCGAAGGAATACTCATAGCTCATCTTGAAGACCTAGGAGAACCTTTTCACATTACCTTGTCTTGACTTTTGCTTTGCCACACAAAGCTCACAAGACTTATGGTGGTATCTTCTTGCCTCGACTTACAAGGCTTTTCTCCAAGTCTCAAGTCAGCCTTGACATAAGTCTTGAAGAACTTCTTGTCTTCGACTTTTTCTTTGACACACAAAGCTCACAAGACTTATCTTGGCTTTTGCTTTGACACACAAAGCTCACAAGACTTGTAGCAACATCTTCTATCTCTTGCCTTGACTTACAATGATTTTCTCCAAGTCTCAAATCAGCCTTGACATACAAGGAAATCTTGGAAAATTTCTCATGATGCTACAACCTTTAACACTCCCTCTCAGTGAGGGAGGCATTTTCTGCCATACCAAGCTTGTCCCGGAAGTACACAATTTTTCCAAAGGATAGAGGCTTAGTCAATATATTTGCTATCTTCTCATCAGTACGAATGTACTGCAGCGTGATGACACGTCTTTGGACCATGTCTTTGATGAAGTGATATTTCATCTCAATATGCTTTGATCTGTCATGGAAGACCGAGTTCTCTGTGAGCTTTAAACAACTCTAGTTATCATAGTGGATAACAATTGTTTCTAACCTCTCTTGAAACAACCCGAACATAAGCTTTCTCAGCCATATTGCTTCTCTGCTTGCATTACTGGCTGCTATATACTTTGCTTCAGTTGTACTTTGTGCTATGGAGCCCTGTTTCTTGCTAGACCAAGATGTCATAGCTGAACCCAAGCTAAAACAATATCTGGAAGTACTTTTCCGGTCCAATGAGCTCCCAACCCAGTCTGAATCAGCATAACCATGACGCAACACTCCTCCACTGGAGATGTATCTAAGTCCATATGCAATGGACCCTCTCAAATATCTGAGGACATGTTTGGTAGCAATCCAATGTCTGTGTCTCGACTCAGACATGAATTGACTCAAGGGGCTTACAACAAAGCATATATCTGGCCTTGTATGGATCAAATACATCAAGGATCCAATAAGTTGCTTGTACATAGATGGGTCCACCAAGTCTGATTTAGAATCTGACTTATGCAACTTCTTTAAGTTAGATACCATGGGTGTAGACATGGATTTACAATCTAGCATACCAAATCTGCGCAATACATCAACTGTATATTTTCCTTGAGAAAGGAAAATTTCATCTGTTCTTTGCCATACTTCCAAACCAAGGAAGTAATGCATGAGTCCAATGTCTTTCATTTCAAATTCATAAGTGAGCTCCCTCTTACACTGGGCTATCAATTGTTCCTCTCCTGTAAGGAACAAATCATCAACATATAGAACCAAAATCAGGGGATGATTTTCTATTACCTTGAAATACAAGTTGGGATCAACTGCACTCTTGGAGAAGCCCAAGTTCTGAAGATAACTGTCAATTCTCGCATACCAAGCCCTTGGTGCTTGTTTCAGTCCATATAGTGCTTTCTTTAATTTGCACACATGTGATTCTTTTCTATGAACCACAAACCCTCTGGCTGTTCTAAATACACTTCTTCCTCAACTTGGCCATTGAGGAATGCTGTCTTTACATCCATTTGGTGAAGTTTCCAACCTAGAACTGAAGCGAGGGATATGATGGAAGTGTACCTTGCAATAGATGCGAATGTTTCATCATAGTCAATGCCTTCCTTTTGAGAAAAACCACGAGCCACAAATCTCGCTTTGTATTTCTCAATACTTCCATCAGCTGCATGCTTGATCTTGAACAACCATTTGTAGGTGACCACTATTTTCCTTTCGGTCTTGGAACCACTTCCCATACATCATTTTTCATGATGGGTTGATATTCTTCCACCATGGCATCTTTCCATACTTGCTTCTTAGAAGCATCCTCATAGATGGTGGGCTTTGCATCGCTAATCTGAGACATAAGAGCCACATAACCTGAATATCTTTGAGGTCTATTAGTTTCTCTGAATGTACTTGAAGGAGCAACATGTTTTTCCACCTCTCGCAGAATTTATCTACACCGGACATGCTTCCTCTTAGCAGGAGGTACCTCCAGAGGTCTCTCTATCTGTTCTACTGGATCCACAATGTCAAATTGATCCAATGGCTCTTCAGGTTCCTCCATTTTTGTATCCAGTTGCAACTCTTTAGATTGCTTAAATGCAACTTCTTCATGAGATGCTACATCCCTGCTTACCTCGATATGTCTTTGGCCTGGAACATAGATTATGAAGGCCTTGGATGTTTCATTGTACCCAACAAAAATTCCTTTCTTCCCAGAAGGCTCCATCTTAGTTCTTTTCTCTTTCGGCACATGTATGTAAATTGGACATCCGAAAATCCTCAAGTGTCCTACTTTTGGCTTTTCACCAGTGAATGCTTCTTCTGGAGTCTTTTCCCCCAGAATAGCATGAAGACTTCTATTTTGAATATAAACTGTAGTGCTCGTGGCTTTTGCCCAAAGTGATGTGGGAAGGTCTTGATCACACATCATAGCTTTTGCTGCCTCACATATTGTTCTGTTCTTTCTCTCAACAATCCCATTCAGCTGAGGGTTCTAGGGAAAAGTTAGCTGTCTCTTGATTCCTGCTTCTTTACAGAATTCATCAAACTGATGAGACTCAAATTCTCCACCATTGTCAGTCCTCAAAGCACGTATGTGTTTTCCAGTCTGGTTTTCAATCAATGCTTTGAATTCTAGAAATTTACCAAATGTTTCATTCTTTGCCTTTAGAAAATAGATCCATGATTTCCTAGAGAAGTCATCTATGAAAATCACATAATAAAGACATCCATTCAAGGAATGCGTTGACATAGGCCCTGTTATCACACAATTTGTACTTGTCCCAAAGGGAAAAGCTAAAGGAGGGCAAATTGGCGTAACGGGAGGTTGTCCTATCACTGTCACCTTAAAAAGACACCTCTTTCTATTTAGGGATGATAGCCCAGGGGAGATGTCCCCTATGACCTGGGGGTTTGAGAAAGCAAAGGTTAAAGTGCCAATAAAAGATATCCCCGCTCACAAGTCACACCGATTAGAAAGTTCCAAATTTTTAATCAATGAAGCAATGGTATGCTTAGATGTATCTACCTAGAACAAAGCAACAAGAAAACAATATCTTTTGCAAGTACAGTTTGATGTTTGTGCTTCATAAAACCTTGGACTTGTCAATAAAAACAATAAGTTGATGCAAGATGAATCAAACAGAATTTTATAACAGCAATGTATACAAGATGATAGCTTCACAATAAATGCCTTAAAAAAGCCTCACAATGACCCTAAAGTTATTAATTATTGTGGAATCTAAAGAGTTGCAACTGGATACAAAAATGTAGCTTCACAATAATTATTAATAACCCAATAATAGCAATGTACTAGCACTTGTCGGAAGCTAATTACAYAGTGTAAAAATCAACTTTTGCAATTGCTTTTAAGTGCTTTTACTGCTGTAATAAATGGCTGTAGCTTACTTTTGTAACAACAGCAAGAAGGTTAGTGAATTAGTCTAATCTAGGGTTAGGAAAGGTTAGTAGGTTGCTTGAGGTAAAAGATTTAAGGGTTGGTTTCATCAATCAATCAAATTCAAGGTCTAAATCAGTGCCTTTTAGGGATAATGGAGTCACTTTGCAGCAACAAACTTGAAGGAAACAAATGATAATGTAAGAGCTAAGGACAAAGAAGGATGATGATTGAGGTGTTGATAACCCAAGGCCTCAATCAACAAGCCTTAGAAGGAAAACGGCTACTAGGAAGTAGGTAACCCTAGGCCCTAGCGGTTTTCTTTCTTCTTTAGCTCAAGCTTGAAGCAAACAATGGCTTGATGAAACAAATGATGCTAGAGTGCTGCAATGGCAGGGCTCTAGTACAATGCTTCAAAGGTAGGGTTTCTAGCACAATCTAGTAGGTGAAAAATTGTTAAGACAAGGACAATAACATGTGCTTGTTCTCCTAGGGTTTTAAACTAGCAATTTCATAATCTTGGAAAAAATGCAAAGTAAATGTACCACAACCATTCAAAGCAAAGAAGGATTACAAAAATTCACTTGCATTCACCAAGAATAATCTAGCAATTAGCCTAGTTGAAGACTTTTCACCAAGAAAAATGCCAAGAAACACCAAATTTAGCCTCCTCCAAGAAGTGCGCCTAAAATTTCAGCCAATAACCCTTAAGTAGGGCACAAATTTCAGACCTCACTTGTGAGTGAATGAATGATGATAAAATACAAGGGGAAAATCTCCTATTTATACAGTGAAAATGACCTTTAATTTACAAAATTAGGTCAAAAAGGGCGACATGGCCAGTTTACATGAGAAAATTCATTTTTACATAAATTTGACAAATAAAACCCTAATTTGATCTTTTTAGGGCGACATCATGCCCCTCCTAGGGTGACGTTAGCCTCTCTGCTAGAACGCTAGCCCTCCAAGTGAAACGTTGGGGCTCAAATCCCCTCAGGAGTTGCCACACGTGCCAACCCAAACCGTTCTCAAGATGGACACCTCAACTAGGTGACATCAAGGCTTTGAATGATGACATCTAGGGCCTTCTGGGGCCAATATCATGTGGGAGGGAAAGACTCCCTGGGTCCATGCCTACGAGGCTGTCTCTGCTGTAATGTCCTCCTCTCTCTCCGGTGCAAGCCTTTGGTATATGTCTGCCCCTTGCTGGGGTCTCAACATCCATTTGGTGGGCTTTCAGCCCCATGGAGGTCCGAACTAATCATCTCCCCATGTGTACCTGTCCGTCAGGCATGGTCCTGCAGCAACAACAAGTACACCCTCCATGGGCTCATAAGTCACAAGGATCATAGCAATGTCAATCACATCTAATAATCAAGTTATCTAAACATGTGTATAAACCCCCCCTTTCCCAGACAAGTTCTCAAAGACGTTAGGCTATTCTACAAGCCAGGTTTGGAGAGGGTTTCAGGAGGTCCTATTGGGCTAATTCTCATTGGATGTGGGATGTTTCCAGGTGAAGACCAATCCAGGTCATGTAAGTGGATGAGGTGGTATGAGGATGTTTGAGCAATGGGTGCAGTGATGACAGGTAAATGTATGGCTTACCTATGGGTGCCTCTGAAGAGGGTGAGATGCACCTTGTCATGGAGACAAATGTTTCCAAGCCCATTCAATGCCTTTTACCTTTTTATCTTATTGCTTTTTCTTTCAAGAGAATAGCTGGGGTACACTGCCCTGACATGGTGACCAATGGTGACAATGTTACCCACAAGCATTTCACGGAGATGAGAAGGCTGGCTCGTGATGAGACCCCCTTTCTCTTGGCTATGTCACCAAGAGCCACCACCCTGGCGTGGTGACCAGCTGAATGGTGGTGTCATACTGCTACATGCCCATGGACCTAATAGGTTGGCTCGTGATGAGACCCTCTATCCTCCAACTAGGTCTTGAGTTTATTTATTTTATGGGTCCCTCCATTTCTTGCTGAGAAGCTTTTTACTGCTTTCTCAGGGATCCTTGGGTGAAGCATCTAAAGGTTTTGTTCTTTTGGCTTTTATCTTTTTCCAGCTACTTTTACCCTCTGGGCCTTTAGCCCCTTCTTCACACAAGGTAAGGAACAACCCTTTGCTAGCTTGGCAAACCTAGTGCCCGAACCAATGTAGGGGTTGGATGGGAGGGAAGATGATGGAAAGTGATAAGTATGGTGGGAATGGATGATGGCCTTTCATGAACCCACCCGGTGGCAACTCACTCCCAAGGGAATCAACTTGCTAGGGCATTCTGTCACCCCCCCCCATGCATGGACAAGTGGAAATGCATAAATTCGAAGCACACATCATGAAGCAAAAATAATTAAATGCACATATTCAAATGTTTTGAGAATCAGAGTGACACATACAATGGTACCCGAACTCATTACCTCGTGGAGCAAGACCCATTGCTGCTGAAGGGCTAGGTCGATGGGATGGATGCTGTTGCTGCTGGAGGCGTTGAAGAAGAAGGATGGGCGCTCCAGGGGAAGGCTCAAGTCAATATGGCTCTCAGTACTCCATGTCTAGGACCTGTGGGCCTCGAGACATAATCTCCTTAGTTATCCCTAGGCTAGGGGATAACAGGCCCACATATGTCTGAATGTATTAAATCCAAAATTCCTTTAGACCTTGTGTTACTGTTAGGAAAGGAATTCTTTATGTTTTTACCAAGAACACAGCCTCTACAGATACCATCATGTTCAAAATGAAGAGTAGGCATTCCTCTTACCATTTTCCGTAGTTCAGGGAGCACTTTGAAGTGAAGATGTCCAAACCTCCGATGCCACAACTCAGATGGACTAACTAAAGCATGAACCAATGTTTGGATATGTCTTGGAAGCTTGTAGAGACCTCCCTCTCTAACTCCAATCATAATTGCTGAACTTAGCTCTTCATTCTTAGGCCATAAGAGAGCTTTCTTGTCCATAAAGATCACCTTGTAACCTTTATCTTCCAGGACTGCAATAGAGATAAGATTCTTCTGTAAACCAGGAACGTACAGGATCTCCTCAATGTGCAACTCACCCCCAGATTCTAGCTGAAAGATGTTGAGCCAATTCCTTCGATTGCATAGCTAGGATTATCTTCGAGTTCTATCTGAGCAGAGAACATCTTCTCCTTGAAGTTCACAAGGACTCCTTTATTTCCTGTCATGTGCCTAGAAGCTCCACTATCCACCAACTAGGATTCAACAGTGTTTGAAAGGGCACCAGAGAGTGCTGAAATAGATAGCATTCCCTCCTAGTCTCTTGATTACTGGAAGCCCCTTTATTCTTCGTCCTTTGAGACTCATCTTTTGCAGCAATAGCAACACGATATTTACCCTTGTGTCCTTTTATGATCTTTGGACAATCTCTGGCAAAGTGCCCCTTTCACTGACAGTTGTAGCACTTCACTCTTGTCATATCAAAATCTTTTCTTTTGAAGCCACCTTTGCTTTTCTCCTTTTGAGGAAACTTCTTCTGAGAAGTAAATCTTTTCTCTCTCCTTGTCCTTGCTGTTAGAGCAAGGTTCTCTTCCTTTGAAGTACCATTTCGACTCTGAATTCTCCCTTCTTCTTGCAGACAATCATGCCACAGCCTTTCAAAGTCTGGTTGATTTTCACGAGCATTTATCCCAGCCAAAAATGTCTCCCAAGAAGATGGAAGACCATCCACAACAGTCTGGACGAGATCATTATCATCTACAGTTACACCAATGACCAGCAGTTGATCTCTTAACTGAGAGATCTTTGTGAAGGAGGCCATGGAATCATCCTTCTCCATCTTGAGAGTTTGAAGCTTATTCTTTAGAACTCTCTTCTGACTAGGCGCCTTTTTTTCATATAGATTAGATAGAGTGTCAAAACACTCCTTTGCAGTCTTCAGAGGTGCTATAACAGGCATGATGTTATCCTTTACCGAATCAAATATTTCGCTTTGCCTGATTTTTCTTGAAGGCTGTCCTTCTTGCATTGGTAGTGGGCTCTTCTACTGTACTGATCACAAAGTTGTCCAAGTCATATTCTTCCAGAATATTCAAGACTCTGGCTTTCCAAACATTAAAGTTTGAATCCCCTTCAAGTCTGTCCTCAGGCCTTACAGAAATGGAAGACATCTCTGCAAGTACTGTGCTTGAATAACTCCTAAGGATCTGTACAGGCTCTAGCAGATTGCAGAACTGCGCACTTCTACGCCCTAGAGCTCTGATACCATGTTAATTATTGAGCTTTAACAGAAAACAGAAGTTAACAGTAGTGTTCTTTAACCTTTAAAAGATAAACTGAAGCATAAGAATCATTGGAAGAACAACATTCACATAGTGCACAAGTATTTATCCTGGGAAATCCTCAAGGGGAAGAAAACCCAACAAAACTTCTTGTGATATATTTATAAGTCAAACAAGTACAATGACAATACAAGACTTCTCTTCTTGAGAGAGATAAGTCAACAGCACTTACTGCTGTTTTTGTGTCTTCTAACACCTCTCAGCCTCTACCACAGGTCTGTCCTCAGCATAAACTCAGACCTGTAGCTATTGCTGTCCACCTGATTCTGTAGCTGCTGCTGTCTTAAATCTGCCTCCAAACACTCAGATTTGGTGTCTTAGTCAGCCACAAATTCGGCTTCCTAATGCTGTCCCTGAACAGAGTTATTCTGCCTCAGCTATTGACCTTCTAGCTGCTGTCCCAGAACAGAGTTAATGTCCTCCTAGTGCTGCCCAGAACAGATTTATTCTGTCTTCTGTGTGCTGCCTCAGAACAGATTTACTGTGTCTCAGAACAGAGTTATCCTATCTTCTAGCTGCTGCCCCCACAACAGAGTTATCATACCTTAGAGATGCTGCCTCCAGAAGTGAGTGAACTGTGTATTATGAGGGGCGCCTCCCCTTCCTTTATATAGGTTAGGAAACCCCTAGGATAGGGACGACCTAGGTTAGGGTAGGATAGACTTTAGGTTAGGTAAGTTAAGTTAGGGCCGACCTAGATAGGTTAGGGCCGACCTAGCTAGGACGGTTAGGGGGCCGACTTTCTCAGGTCAGTTAGAGGAAGGCAGCTTAGAGGTCGACTTTCCCAAGTCGGTTAGAGGAAAAATATCCTCTGCAGCTGCTTAAATTTGAACAAATTCCTTCCTTTTAAGCAAATCCCTTTGCAACCAACCTTTCTTTATGCTTGTCAAGTGTTCCATCTGCCTTATACTTGAGTTTAAATACCCATTAGCAACTAATCGGTTTCATTCCTGGAGTTAGATTTGTGAGAGCCCACGTTTGATTCATCATCAAAGTGTCATGTTCGGTGTGCATAGCTTTTTTCCATTCTGGGCTGCCTTTAGATTCTTCATAATCCCAAGGCTCAAAAGAGCTTTGAAGGTTAGCCATCAAAGCATAATTCACTGTACTAGATGTCTTTCCTCTTTTTGGTCTACCTTCCTGACTGAAACCAACAAGCTCATCCCATTGAGCATCATCGTTATAATTAACTGAACTTGATGCTCTTTTTGTTCTACCTTCCTAGCTCATATCAGAGAGCTCGTCCAAGTTAGCTTCCTTATTGGTGCTGTACCACCACTTTAGTCTTTTCTTTCCCTCCTGCTGCTGCAAAACATTGCTGATTTCCTGCTGATTTGAGTTATTTCCACCATCCTCTTGGTTGAAAAATTCATGAGAATCATGCTGAGAGGTGGTCCCTACCTCTTGTTTATTTGCCCCATTCATTTTCAGAAACTTTCATATCTGTTTTTGTAAGGAACAACCCTAAGCTTTCATCAACTACTACATTACGACAAGAGATATCGTGTTAGTCTTAACATCAACCAACCTATAAGCTTTCTGATTGTTGTTGTACCCTGTGAGCATCAGTTTCTAGGATTTTTCATAATTTGGTTTGTTTTTCTTTAGGAACCCATTCATATACCACTGAACCCAAAACTTTGAGATGACTTACTTGAGGTTTTCGTCAAGACGATGCTTCTTCTAGAGTCTTCTTGTGTATTGCTCTTGTTGGAGACCGGTTGAGAAGATACATTGATGTGTGTATTGCTTCAACCCAATACTTGTAAGGAATTGACTTGTTCTCTAGCATACACTTGGCCATCTCCATAATGGTACGGTCTCTTCTCTCTACCACTCAATTTTGCTGTGGAGTGTAGGCTGTGGTGCATTGTCTCTAAATGGCTTCTTGAGTACAGAAATCGAGAAAATCATTAGAGAAAAATTCTCCTCCATTATCTGATATGAAAATTTTAATTTTATTCCAGGATTACTTTTCTACCAAAGCCTTCCACTTATTGAATTCATTAAACACATCTGATTTCAACTTCAAAAAATACACCCAGGTCTTCCTGGAAAAGTCATCTACAAACAATAGAAAATACCTGGTACCGAAGAATGATGCCGTCTTCATAGGCTCACAAATGTCAGCATTGATGAACTAAAGAACTTCCTTAGCTCTCCAAGCTTTTCCTTTTTCAAATGGAGTCTCATGCTGCTTACCACCTTGACATGCTCCACAAATTCCGTGCTGATTTTGTATATATGGGAGGCCATCAACCAAACTTTCTTTAGCCAAGTAAGAAATAGATCTCAAATTCAAATGCCCATATCTTTGATGCCAAAGCTCATTGCTATTTTGACCACTTTTGGCCATTGAAGCATACTCTTTTGCCTCATTTACATCAACCAACTCGAAAATCCCATGCCCTTCAATACCAAGAGAAAATGTTTTCTCACTAACTTTATCCACAGAGTAACATTTGTGATTACTGAAATCTCTAACAAAGAGTAGATTCATATCCATTCCTGGAACATAGTGAATATTGAGAAATACCAGATTTTTACCTGACACAGTTATCTGCAAATTACCTTTTCCTTTTACCTCGTATTCCTCCCCACCACTAAACACCACAGAATCATAAGAAGATTCATCAGCAGCATAATTAATATTCCAGTCTCTCCTATTGATAAAATGATGAAATGCACCCAAATCTCTATACCAAGTAGATGTTTTGACATTGTTTGTTTTCTCCTGTGCCATGAACATAAAATATTTTCCTCTTCCTTATGTTTTGCAACATTTGCCCGCTTCTTTGGCTCTTGGTTATTCTTCTCATCATATAACCTTTTCCTACAACACTTTTTCTTATTGCTCATTTTCACACAATAATGACACTTAAAAGTTTTGTGATTATCTAAATCGTTTGTCATGCTGCTTTCTTCTTTGTTTTTTCCTTCAGTCTTCTTGAAAACTTGCCTTTGCCCTTGAAGTTGGTTGCCAATGCCATTATTGAACTCTCATTCTTGCTGCTACTTCCAAACTGCATTTTTCTCTTGTTTTGTCGGAAGAGCTTGGTGCTCAAACCCTCAAACTTCAGGTCAACATCAGTAGAAGTAATGTTTAGGGCTTTGATAAAATTCTCAAATGATGCTGGAAAACTCTTGAGAGTGATTACCACCATGTCTTCTTCTTCCTTTTTCCACCCAATGGCATTTAACTATTCTCTAAGATCTTTAATCTTCAATGAATGATCTTGTAAAGACTCAGTTTCATTCATTTTGCTTGAAAAAAATAAATTTTCAAGGAAGAAAGCTCTACCTTTATTTGATTTGATTTCATTAGAACAAATTTGGTCCAAAAATGGGCGTCTTAAGGAAATTGCAAAACAATAAGTTGTGCATGCCACATCACACTCCCATGTAAACTAAGCTATTCTAGAATTACAAAATGAGAGTTAAATATAATAATGAGAAGTTTAGATTCCCGTGCACATCCAATAAATGATAATAGATATCATACAACAAATAATTATTATGAATATATAATAATGAAAATATAATAAATAATATATAATTAATATAATATATAATGAAAATACAATATAATATATTATTAATATATGATCATAATATTATAATATATAATATAATATAACCATAATATAATACAAATTAATAACTATAATATAATAATATTATGAATAAATATAGCCCCAAGGGTTAGCTCAAGTGGTTCTGAGCCAGACGTGAAGCTATCCCCAGCGGAGGAGATCACGGGTTCGAATCTCTTGTTCCTCCTTGGGGTTAGGCCTGCCACGGACATTAGGGCTGATGATTTACCCCGTTTACCATCCATGAAGTGGGGAAGTACTCGGGGGTTTCCTGTGCGATATTACCTCGGAATTTTTTTTTTATGAATAAATACCCGTGAAAGGTCAATGCTTATTGTTACCCCCTCTCACCTAGGTGTAACTAGAGGAGATCATTCTCCATGATTCACATTGAAGACAATGATCCTAGAGATGATGATCAACATTCTCCACAGACAACAACTCCTTAGATGCTTGCCCCCTCATCATTGCCCAACTCATTCACCTAATCAACATGATTCATCCGATGATGGTGGTCCAACACACATGAGGTACACTAGTCATTGTTTCATAGAAAGTGTTACATTTAATGCATTAGACATTTAGGTGAGGATCATGGGTTGAAGTCAGCTAATGGATCATGATGCTTGGAAGTTATGCTTTTTGCCTTGTTTCACCTTGGTGGCCATCATATGTGTCCTAGTCCAATGTTGTCACTTTTGGGGAACATGGGTACTACTGGGAGGCCTTGATAGGGGTAACGTACCATTCCCTTCCATACTTAACACATTCCATCCATGTTCCTCCCGTTGTCCTATCTTTTGGAAGTGGCTGTTACATGTATCCCAAAAATGTTTGTACCTTCATCCTCCTATGAGAAGAAGGGGCTTGAATGCCCGAGTTTGATGCAGTTGGTAAAAGAATGGAAAATGAAATGGGATAACAAATGATAAATTAAAAGCCAAAGATTATCTTAAGCTCTACTACGAGGCATGCTATCACATGATTTAACACTTGTGCAAAGCCCTTCACAAGATGCCAAACTTGTGAAACAATTGGAAGTAGTTGTCACTATCACCTAGACAAGTACTTCCCTCGTTTTAGTGATGGATGGAGATCCAACACAAGGGAGGCTTCCCTTGTGACCTTAAAGGATCCTATAGCAAGCTAGGAGCAAGTCTACGCCCCCCTATCTTGGTCACCTCAAAATGATAGGCTAGGTCTAGGGAAATGTGAAAGGTTAACAAGAACTTGGATGAGGTAATTGGTAGACGTGTGTAAAATAAGTTTACCAATGCTTATAATGATCATTCCCAAGTCTAACAAATGAATAGTCACCCTTAGAACACTACCTATCAAGTGATAAGGCTGTTGTAGCAAAATTGCAGCAGTAAACAATGATTATACCAGCTAAGAATGTTTTATAACAGCAGCAAGAAATCAGCCTTCAAAAAATGTAAATAAAATCTTAAAATATAGGCCTTAACAAGTGGAATAAGATCCAAGTGTTCAACAATGATTTTAGCCTTCTTAAACCACAATATTAAGTAAGTTATCAGCAATCCAATCAAGCCCTAATGGCTGTAGCAATCATTTATGACAGCAGCAATAAATTCACTTAGTTTTCCAAACGTTGGATTAGGTTAGAGGTTAGAAGTTAGTAGGGTATCTAACTATTAGGTTGCTTTGAGAGAGAGAGAGAGAGAGAGAGAGAGAGAGAGAGAGAGAGATTGATGTTTGTATCACTTTGCAAGTTAAAGACTAGTGTTGTTTTATCTCTTTGGGCAAATGGAGTCAAGGCACACCTTGAATTTGGACTTTGGTGTCCAAGAAGAATGAAGATTTGAAACCCTAAGGTCATAGACTCATGGGCTTATGATCAAATCTTGCAAGAAAAACAAACCCTAAGGTGAAAAGACTTATGGACCTTAGGTGTCATTCCCCCTCTTCTAGGATGTCTAATTCAAGATCCAAGTGAACTAAATCAAATCCCTAAGGTGCAAAGACTTATGAACCTTAGGCCTTTGAAGTAGTTGAAAACTAACCCAATGGGGATGAAGACTTTCAATCCCTAGAACTAGGTCTTAAATGCTTCACAAATTAAGGTGAAAGAAAAGGGATGGGGATAAAGACTTTTAATCCCTCCTAAGGTTTCAAACAAGAACTAGCATACAAGGTAACATGCAACAACGAGCAATATAGAGCATTCACCAAAATATACCATGTACAAACACTTAAACTTGAAGAAGAATTACTCATCCAAGTCGCTATGCAATGAAGAAACCCTAACTCATGATCATCCACCAAGAAAAAGAGAAAGCATCCGCAAGATCTATCCTTCAAATGTGCGTACAAGTCTTCTAGAGAGAAAAAGAGAAGAAGCGAGCAATAAAGAAGATATCTCACAAGTGATGAATCATGTTTGATACAATGAAGCGCTCCCTCTATATCTACGAGGTAAAAGGTCACTGTTATCACACAGTTTGTAGCTAGGTCAAATGGCTATGAAATAGAAGGCCAAACTGGCGTAACAGGAACCTATCCCACCCAATGTCACCACGATGGGGAGGTTCTTTCTCTTCAGGGAGGTTAGGCCCAGGGGAGATGTCCCCGGTAACCTGGAGTTGAAGAGGCAAAAGTTTAAAAGTCAAAGTAAAGTTCCCCCTTCACAGGTCACCACCAAAACAAATAGTCCCGGCTAAACAACCAATAATGAAGTGAAGGCCCAAAGAAGAACACCTGCCCGGAACAAAGCAACAACAAACCAATATATGCAAGCTATGATTCAATGGGTTAGTACTTCATAAGACTATCTGATATCAATATATAAGCATTTATAACAATAAATATTGACGAAGTCAATGTTTGTTAATACGACAATGAAATAATATCACTTCACCAATAAATATCAAGATGATGTAGCAATCTATGTATCCAATCAATCCTTTATTCAATAAATGCATTAAACCAGGGTTACCGGAAGCTTCCCC
>ML782070.1:158731-172491 GCA_009831015.1 Picea engelmannii | reverse complement strand
TTTTAAAGTTAAAAGATCTAGAGGTAGTGTTATTTGTTTTGATGTATATTGCATGTGCTAACATTGAGTAAATAAAACACTTGCAAGGGCACCTCAAAAGGACACTTAACCATCAAAATATTGAGCTGAAAGTTGGTGACTGTTTGCTGTCCTAAAACAACAGCAAAGGACAGCCACAAAGTTGAAACTTAGAGCCATACTAAGGTCAAAGACAGACCTTAGTTGGCAGCCTCATAGGACCTCAAAAAATCTACATGGTATCAGAGCCAATGGTGGCTTAGACTTGTTGATTTTTGAGCATTTTCGTGGACAGTTCAGGGTAGATTTTGGACAACTTGTTGATAGAGTTTGTGGACAGCTTGTGGGCAGATTTGTTGGGCAGTTCAGGGCTGATTTTTGACACTTGTGGACAACCTCTTTTCACACCTGCGTGGACAAGAGTGAGGCTGTATTTCATGACCTCTTTTCACACCTATATTGCTAGGAGTGAGGTCAGTGTTTGCTTGCCTCTTTTCACACCTATGCTGATAGGAGTGAGGCATCGTTCCTTTGCAGTTGGAGCATCAATTGGAGTTCAGCTTGGCAGTGATGTCATCATCTCAGATGCGTGCGGAGGATAGGCTAGCTGGAGCTAGCAACTGGTCGCCTTGGAAGGAGAGGATCGTCTTTATCTTGGAGGACCTCGAACTATGGGATATAGTTGAGGCGCCTATGGCTGTTCCTCCTGCTACTTCTCCCATATTGTTAGCAGAGTTCAGGAAGAGGAACAACAAGGCAAAGAGGGCGATATGTGATTCAGTGCGGGATCACATCATTCCCCACTTGATTGGGAAATCTTGGGCATCTCTATGTAAGCTTTATCAAAGTTCTAATGAGAACCAAAAGATGGTTCTTCATGATCAACTAAGGGGCATTCACATGCTCGAGGATGAGTCGGTTACTTCTTTCCTTGGTCGCTACACCTAGATCAGAGATGAGCTTGGAGCCGTCAGAGAGGTGGTGGAACCCAATTCTATGGTGAGGACAACCTTAAACAACTTCACCAAACCATGGGGTCCATTCGTTCGTGGCATTGTTTCCAGGGAGGTCATGCTCACATGGGAGAGGATGTGGGATGACTTCGTTCAGGAGGAGACTAGACTTGTGGCAGAGGCTTCTGGACAACATCAACAACATAGGCTTCTTACTTTTGACCCTTGTTTCAGGCAGGTCACAAGTGCTAGCTCTAAAGGAGCTACTATGACGATTATTCTTGCTATTGTTTATTATTATTATAAAGAGTATTATTCTTGTTTGTTGTTTCTCCCTTGTTGATCTTGTTCTGGGCAGGTCACATGTGATAACCTTGAGGAAGCTATAGTGACGGTTGCAAGAGGCAACATACTAGATGAGACATGGAGCAGACTATCCAAGTTGTATACATGATCGTACCAAAGAAGATGAAGAAGAAACTACTTTTGAGATACAGAGTATATCATATGGAGATTGATTGCAAGGAGCAGAAGGCTCCAAAGATGACCAAACATTAGAATAGAACTCACAGTAGACTTGGTCAATGGAAAATGAAGCCACCTTGACAAGAAGAAGAATTCGTTTGAATTCTGACTCAACTTTTCACATTAAGACTTGGTATTCAACACCAAGTATATCCTGCAGAGACTATGAAGTTTTGTAGACTCAAAAGAAATCAAGACTCAGAATAAGCCTGATCTCAGAAAGGATCAGATGGGAAAAGGAGACATCTTCCAGGACTGACAGACAAATGCCATGAGTTGAGAATACTAGATCGTATCTTCAGAGACTTCTAGCAGACGTGAAATCTCCCGGGAAGATTCCCTTGTTTCAGTGAGAATAGAGCAAGTCATTCTTAGCTTTAGAAATAGCAGCTGCAGGTACAGAGTCCCGGTTCCAGAAGGAACAGTTGCAAAGAGAGTAGAGGACATACTCTCAGACAGTGAGACATATAGTGCTTTGTAGAAACCACATAGAGCTAGCACATGATTTTGCAGATTAAGTTACAATTGAGCAAGTGTACTAGGTTGGTGTTGATATTATGGTAGTTGCGGGAGGTATTTACCTCCACATGTAAACATGACGAGAATAGAATATTTCAGGAAGCAAGAAGAAACCCTAATGAGTTGGCTAATAACCCTAGAAGACAAGTTGGCTCGAGAGGATAATTTGTATTAGGTTATTAGCCTCCAAGAGAAGAAGTCGGCCAGAAGAAATAATATAGACTGAGTAAATAGGTACCCAGAATGAGAAGTCGGCCCAGGCAGTTAGCCAGAATTAGTATAAATACAGGAGGCCAATCTTCATTCTGGCAGGTATTCTCAGAACTGCAGAGCTCACTTGTGCGCACTGCAGTTAGCCAGTGTTGTGCGCAGATTTGGAGGAGAGTTGTCGTTGTAGCGAGCAGATTTCGTTTTGGCTTGGACTATCTCTTGGTTATGGTTTGGACTATCTGATCAACTCTTGTTTGGTGCGCTATCCTTGGAGAAAGGTGCGCTACCCCTTGTGTGGCTATCTAGCCTAGGGTTTGCTTCTAGAGTGATTCTCTGTCAAGGTTAAGGTGCTCGGAGGGTGGCTTCGGCCTATGGTTAGGTGACAATAGTGATATTGTCTATGGTAAAACGAGCACATCCATCATATTCTAACAGTTGGTACAATGTGATGTGAAAATTTGGTTTGAAGTTGAAGATAGAAAGACTCATGTCTGTAGGTTGAAGGAAACTCTGTACAAGTTGAAGCAAGCTCCTAGAGCTTGGGAGCTTGGTATGGCAGAATTGACAGTTTCTTGATGAGCTTGGGCTTTACCAAGAGTAAAGTCGATTCTAACCTTTACTTCAAGGTTATGAATGATGAGCCAATTATATTGCTACTGTATGTGGATGACTTATTCTTAACATGAGAAGAAAATCTCATCACAGATTGTAAGAAGAAGCTCGCTGCAGAGTTTGAGATGGAAGACGTAGGCCTGATGCATTATTTCTTAGGTCTTGAAGTTTGGCAGAACCTAGAGAAGATCTTCCTTAACCGAGGGAAGTATGCAATTGAAATACTAAAGAGATTTGACATGTTGGAATGTAAATCCATGAACACACCCATGGAAACAAAGTTGAAGCTCCTGGTTGATACTTCGTCAGAATTGGTTGATGCTACTCTATATAGATAGATCGTTGGTTCGTTGATGTATCTGACGAATACCAGGCCAGATATATGCTTTGTTGTGAACACCTTGAGTCAGTATCTAGTAGATCCCAGACGTGTTCACCTTGTAGCTGCAAAGCGTGTGATGAGATACCTTAAGGGTACGTTGGATTATGGTCTTTGTTTTACTGGAGATCATGACTTTAGACTGTATGGTTATACTAATTCAGATTGGGCTGGAAGTGTTTTTGATAGAAAGAGCACTTCAGGATGTTGTTTCAGTCTGGGGCCAACCATGACTTCATGGCGGAGCAACAAGTAATCCAGTATTGCTCTTAGCACGGCAGAAGCAAAATACATTGTTGCATGTTCTGCCAGTTGTGAAGCCATATGGCTTCGAAAGTTGTTGACAGGTCTATTCGATTTGGAGATGGAAGCCACCGTGATTCTATGTGATAACCAGAGTTGCATAAAGATGACAGAGAACCCAGTGTTCCATGATAAGTCGAAGCACATAGAGATCCGATATCACTACATTCGTGATATGGTGTAGAGGGGAGTTGTAAAGCTCCAATATGTTGGCACAGATGAGCAGGTTGCAGATTTGTTGACCAAGCCTCTGTCTCGTGTGAAGTTTGAATACTTCCGAGACAAGCTTGGTAGTCCGAAAGGACCTCCCTTGAAAGGGGGAGTGATGTTGATGATACTATGGTATCCTGACCAACAACAGGTAGCTCCGTTAGGATTTTATATCCTAGGGGATTGATCATCCCTAGACAGATCCCGAAGGTCCGGTAAGGACAATCTTTTAGAGTACCTATGCATGTATATGCCAGCTGTGGTCGGTAGTGGTAGCTTCGTTAGGATTTTATATCCTAGGGAATCTTTTGATTTTTGGGCAGATCCCGAAGGTCCGGTAAAGACGGTTTGTCAGAGTACCACGTGGTAGCTCCGTTAGGATTTTATATCCTAGGGAATCTTATGATTCCTGGGTAGATCCCGAAGGTTCGGTAAGGACAGTCTTTCAGAGTAACACAAAATGTTGTTGTTGCACTTGCCTCATTCTGTTGCCATATGATGATGATGTTGTTGTCTCAGCCTCGTGCTGTTGATGATGTTGTTGTATCAACCTCATGCTGTTGATGATGGTGTACCAACCTCGGGTTGGTAATATTGTTTCTTTAGTGTTATGCTAATTGATGTTGATGTTTCAACTTCATGCTATTGATGATGATGCTACTTCAGCTCCATGCTGTGAACGATGATGATGATGCTACTCCAGCCCCATGCTGTGAGCGATGATGATGATGCTACTCCAATTCCATGTTGTGAACGATGATGATATTGATGATGAGAAAAACTTCCGATGATTTGTAGATATGCCAGTCAGTGTTACAGATGCTGATGATGTTGATGCCTTCTCTCTCCTGATTATGTTGTATTAGGTTATGTCAGTAGAATACCCTTCTCGTTAAGGGGGAGTGTTGAAATATTGTAACTTCGAAGAATATTCTAATTATATTTGAGTTATTATCTTATAGATCAAATTCCCTTTTGTGGATTGATCATGTCGGGTCTTGTATAAGACCAAATCCCCTTTTGTGGATTGGTCAAACCATATTTATATGGTGGTATTTGTAAAGTTGGCCCCTAGGGTTTATAAAGTGGTTTTAACCACTCTTGGAAGAAATCGGCCCTACTAGGTGAAGAGACATAACCCTAACACCTCCTAACTAGTATTTATAAGTGAGTATGGCGCCTCATTTGTTCACTCACTCACTCACACTTCTAGTGCGCATTTTTTGAAGGAAGCTGCAGTTGCAAGAAGGAGAAGAGAGGCGCATGCACAACCCTAGGTTATTCTTGGTGGTTTGGTCTTAGTCTTGGCATTGTATTGGCAATCTATTATTGAGGAAGTTTTTGTTGGGTTTTCTCCCCCATGAGGGTTTCCCAGGATAAAATGTTGTGTACCTTGTGATTGTGTTTCTTTCAGTGATCCACCTTATGCTGTTGTTTTGGAAATGCATTGAGTGCTCTAGTAAATTGAAAATAACCTAATAACAACAATAAACTTAACAAATCCAACCATGCCAAAGAAGTGAGGGAGCTGCTCTTTAAATAGAGTCTTTAGCTCAACCTCTTACAAAATAATAATAATAATAATAATAATAATAATAATATATCCATTATTCTAGAAAGTGTTGGAAGTGTGTAACCTCTCAATATGGTTGACCAAGCTCCAATATCCTCCTATGTGAAGGAACATCACCTCATGAAGGTATAAAAAAAATTGGCCCACCTTTATAATACCCCATGCATGAAAAAGAAATCCAAGTCAACCAACTTGTCTTCATAAAAGGATGGCTCCAAAAATATATTCCCTTCATATGTGCGTTGTGTTATCGCACACACTGTAGGTTGGGCAAAGCTCGACCCAATCCACGGGATGGCGATAACGGTGGGAGAGTTTACCCACTGTCACCTTAGATAAACCCTCCCTCACTCCTGTGAAGGAAAAATACGACACAAGGGGGAGCCCTGGGTGACTCTAGGGGGAAAATGAGATGGAAAGTAATACTTATGAAGAAATTCCCCTATAGGTCAAGTTGCTAAGTGGAGAGTGGCTTGACAACGAGCTTCAAAGGTGGTTTATGGTTGCCAAGTGTTTGAGTACCTGCGGAAGATGGTTGTACCTGCCCGAAACACAAGAAAAGACAAGATACAAACTAGACAATCCAATGGACAAGCAAGTTAAGCTTGCTGTCCCTATTTGCAGCAGTCAACAAAAATATATATCAACAAGTAAAATAGCTAGTTACTAAATATTTAACCATCAAAATTGTCAAATAATTATTGGACAATGAAGTACTAAAACAATAGATAACTTTCCAATACTTAAGCATGAACTTTGACGGTAAATTATGGCTTCTAAATGAAGTTATCAGCAAAGTGTTAGGGCAGCCGTATGGCTGTAGCAAACAATTGCTACAACAGCAAGTTCCAACCATAAAAATCAACAAGTAAACCGTCAAAACGATAGCCCATAACTAATGGAACAGTAATCTAGGTTTAGAAGTCAATTTCCACGGTTGAAAAGTGAGTAAATGATGAAAGAAAGTGAAGTTTTCTGCAGCCCTAATGGCTGTAGCATTAAATTTATTGCAGCAATGAAATCCTTGGCCAAAAGAGGATGCCCTTAGGGCACAAGAAAGCTTATAACATGTAGAAAAGATTCAAACTTAAACAATTTCGATATCTCGTAATTCTACGTATCCCAATGCAATGATTTTATTTCTCCAATGCAAGAGATTAGTGCCTTTAAATATTAGGTTATGGAGTCTTTAAAAATGAAAGAGCTAGTTGTGCTACTTCCTTGGGGGTGTAAGCCATTTTACTCTCCAAGGCAAGCAAGACTAGCTAAGGAAAACTCTAGGGGGGTGTAAACTCTTTTACTCCTAGTATTCATTTATGCAACAAATTATTCCAAGACAAATATGATGGGCTTAGTGGGGTTGTATGCCCTTATACTCCCCAAAATCTTAGCAAATTAACCTTGTGACCAAGAAAAGAAACAATAACATGAAAGATTCCTTACCTAGTCCAAGCATTAACAAGATAAACTCCTTTTAACCAAGAAAATCCACCATAAAAGCAAGAAATAGCCTCCAAGAAAGATAGTGCCTTACTTTTTCATCCAATGGCCAAAACAAACCATAGCAAGAGAGATAAACAAAATTGCCCAAGTAGGGCGCAAATTTCAGTCAAGAATCCTCTCCAAGATGGGAGAGTTATGTCAAAATGAAATAGAGTTGATCTCTATTTATACAAATCCTCTAAAACATGTTTGTCCACAAAACTTAGGGTAAAACACAAGAGAAGGGGTCAACAATCCTTATCTTGCCCCTTTACAAGAGTAATACTATTTAATTCATGTTTTGCACATAAGAGAAACCCTAGAAACATGACGTCACCCCTCTCTTGGGCAACGTTTGACACTTTTGGTCAAGTCATTGAGTTGGAGAAGGGAAAGCTAGGCCTCCAAAGGCCAATAGTCTTCAAACAAAGCCTTTCTTCCATGATCCATGGGCCTCTTCCTCAAAATGTGCCAAGTGTTCATCATCACCACCACAACCTAGCCCTAGGTGACGTTAAGCCCCCAAAAGGTGATATTTTTCTCCTTTAAAGAAACTCATTTGGCATATAGGGGTTGGGAAAGATCCTTCAAGGTGTCCTCTAGGCCTCCAAAGGCATGTCATCATCATCTGGAGTGTGGGCCCTTGGCATCCAACCTATGGGCTTCAAACCCCATGGAAGCCCAAGCTAGGCTTGTTCTTCCAAAACTGTCCACCAACTAGGTCCTGCAAAGACAAATGGATACGCCCTCCAAGGATCTCAAGTCAAATGCATCATGATGAGTAAATCAAATCAATAAAAGAGCCATCTAAGCATGTACATCCAAACCACCTTATCAAAATAAACCAATGCTCAAAGACCCTATGCAATTTGCCAAGTTTAGGTATGGGAGGGTTGACAAAACGACCTATTGGGTGACTCATACCTCAAGTTTAGGGGTGTTTCCCTAGGGGAACTCTTTCTATGTCATGTGGGCGAGGTGTCATGGATGAGGGGAAGACTTTTGGGCATGGGGTTCATGACATACAAGGCGTTGTAGTGTCTCATTTATGGGTGCCTTTGTAGAGGGTGTGTTGCACCTTCGTTTTCAATGCAACCTTTTTCCAAGCCCATTTATTGCCTTTTATTTTTTTAAGATGTTTCTAGGTTGAAGTCAAGGTGGGGCTTCTACCTAAGCATGCAAAATTGTGCCCACCTTGACTCTACCCTAGTCACATCATGCTTCCCCAAGTTGAAAACACGTGTGGGGATTCTACCTAAGCATTAAAAACAATGCCCACACATGCTCCACCTTCTTTGGCATTTTTTTATTTGTAATTTTTTACGAGTCCCATCCGTTTCTTATGAGAGACATTTTATTGTCCTTGGGATCCCTAGGTGAGCATCTAGAAAGTTAATGATTGGCCTTTATCTTTTGCCAGCTACAAGCCTCTGGGCCTTCAACCCCTTTCCCATGAAATGAGGAACAACCGCTTCTTGGGTCAGTACACCCAAAAATCTCTAAAGGTAAGGAAATGAGGGGATGAGGTGTGGAAAGTGACAAGTATGGTTGGGAATGGTACGATGACTCGTCAAGAGGACTTCCCAGTAGCAAATCTATCCCCAAGGGTGGCCCATCCAATTTATGCCATAGTTCACACTTTAACTTGTCCAGAATAATATGTGTGAGTGGCTTGATGCTGGGTAGCTTTGTCAAATTAGAAATCTGTATTAAATTAATGTTTTTTGCGCTCCATGTATGAGAGAGGTGTTAACGCAATTTTCTGCACCTATAAACAAATCTGAAAATGGTTAAAAATTTGTTTTTATGCTCAAAATCAGATCTGACATGACATGGAATATGCACAGAAAAAGAGGTTAATTGTAGGAAATTTGCCCCTAAAAGTCACTGACAATTTCCTCTCCTTTTGGACTGGTGCATGCCAACCACAGGGGGTTGTTCCTAGCCTCTATGCTTGCTGTCCGCAACATGTAAATCTGCAAAACAAAGCGAAATAACAGCAGCAAATACAAATATAACAGCAACAAGACAGAGAGGTTTATGGCTGTTTTGGACAGCCTAAGTTCAGAAATTTAAATTTAAATGTTTTTGGAGAGATGCCTACAACTTGTTACTCAAAACTAGCAAAATAAAAGTATGAAGAGAACGATACCAAACAGCTGTAAATCACCCAAATGGTATTCTAAAAAATTCTGAAAAATGAGGTAGATCATAAGCTACAACACACAAAATTAGAAGGCCCGGTACAAGCACATCAAGCTTTTATTTCTGCAAACGTAGAAATCTGTTTGCGCCAAGAAACAAGTACAAAGATGGTGTAGTAGTGATCCCTGCATACAAAAATCAGAAACTAGAAAGAGAGAGAGGAGAGAAATCTGAAGTCTTGAAGTTGCTGAAGTAGAACATCCAACCCATGTACAATGAAATGCACTTGATTATAGATAAATGAGTCAAGAGGGGGAAATGGGAGAGAAGTTAGGAAGAGGGAAATTAGGGAGAGATTTGTGGAAGTGGTTGAGGAAATTTAGGCCCCTTGATTAGTGGGACGAATGGAGAGAAAGGGGGAAATGGGAGAGAAGTTAGGGAGAGGGAAATTTGGGAGAGAAAATAGGAATTGCGAAATTAGGAAGAGAATATAGGGATTTTGATGGGTGAGAGAATTATGGAGAGAAAAAAGGTAGGTGCCTCTCCTCTCCTCATGACTCATCCATCCACATGGATGCCAAATCATCCAAGCGCTTCACCAAACTGCCATGTCATTTTCTGGAGATTGCCATGTGTCACCCCTGCTAAAAATAGACATGCCCAAAATAGTAGTTTCCCTAAAATTTCGGAAATACCAGAAATGTGTTTGGGACCACCAGGAGACCACTGCGAAAAATAGCATGTCTAAAATAGACACTACTAAAAATAGAAAGTCCTCAGATTCAGTTTTTTACAAGGAATCCAGAAATGCAATCAGAATCACCATTTGATCCCCCGATCTCCAACTGCTAAAAATAGAAAGTACTCGCGAGACCTCCCAAAAATGGTTCACTGGCGTCAAAATGCGACCAGGAACAAGACTGTATGCTCGGAAATGTCATGTGAGTCTCCAGACACTATCTCCTAAAAAATAGGAAGTTCCTAAAAAATAGGGAACTGGCTAAAAGCATAAAATTTCTCTCTTTGAACCATGAAGGACTTAGTTGACTCTGTCATTGAAGCAAAACCACTACATAACCAATCTTTGTACCTGCCATCGATGGGAAACAAGTGTTGTCTCTAAAGAAAAGTTTGAATGCTAGCAAATGAAAATAACTGACCTTAACCCAAGGATTTCCAAGTGCGAAAATCCAGGGGTCAACAAGAGGGAAGCTTCCACCTAAGGTGACTCCACCGTAAATGAGGCTCCAACTATAAAGACCACCCATGTCCAATTATAAATCCACGGCTAGATCCATCGTATAACCATATATTGACCCCTTCATATATATATATATTTTAAGTCAAAATGGCTAGCCATTGTAGGAAGGCAGTTCCTAAAATTTGAAATGTCACGAGGCCAAACTGTTAGATGAAAACCTCATAATAAAAAATCGATTTCCCACCTCCACATATATGCCCTTTAAAGCACATGATAAAAATATGGTTGATTCCTTCATATAACTTTTAATTGAAGAGCCCCCTATGGTATACAAGAGCTTGGGTTTAGGTGAGTGGATGCCCCTTTGTAACGACCCCCCTTAATGTACATAATGTTTTAGAATTTAACATGAAAAGACCTTCTCTATTATAATATAACAATCTCTCCTCAACATGTGCACCTCTTCAAGCACATGGATAAATAATACATGGAAGTTATATGTATGAAGGGGGAACCGTTCCTTATGTTCTCATATCTATGGTTATTGATGAGATAGGGGTGGCCCTATGTATAATATAACAACCACTTAAACCTGGCCCCTCATAAAATAATATAAAATCATTTCCATACTTATGCCACTTTGCAAGGGTATATTACATAAAGCTTCATACCATGGGGATAGTAGTTGATATCGCTAGCATACCCACCATAAACCCAGTGATAACCAAAGGGAACCATATGTAATACCGTCATGAACTAGGATCACACCATGCATCCACCAATAATGTATCATAGAACCCATGAGCATCATTAACTTCTAAAGCCTGAAACTTCATCAACCAAGATATGCCACCATGAAGAGAGAACCAAGCCATGACAATCCACCACAAAAGCTACTTCTCATCCGATGGTACCTACTGCCTCCACCAACATCCCAACCTTTTGAAGGCTAGGATCAAGATATCAACCTACCAAAATTGGATTCATGCGATCAAGAACCACATGTATAGTCCCATTCAATATATGTCGTAATAGGAGGGATGATGGAGCCCTCCTTCATGACATTGGCATTTTCCCCTAGGATGTCACACATCTAGAGGATGACGTCATGCTTGGAGTGATGTGAGTTGAGCCGACCTAGCACATGGGTGATGAATTGGCACCTTGTTAATGATGAGATGTGACCCTATTGCAGGGGACACGACTTTTGATGATGTTTTGCACCTTTTAGGGATGGATATGACTTTTGGAGCCTTTGTGCCCCTTGAGTAGACGACGCCACCCTCTCTTTGTACTCTACACTCACATGTGTGGCTTCTTTAGAGGATGTTTTGATGTTTTAGGATTATATTTTCATTTTGGAGGCATTTTCGGGAGTCGGCCTAAGACCTATCCAGCTTGTATCATGGATTTACATGTTTTAGGGGCTTTTTAGGAGGATATAGCGTTTGGTTACCTCATATATATATAGGGAGTGCTCCAATTTGTAAATCATAACTCATCTTGTGGAGAATCATCACTACACTTGCTTTCTATCTTTCTCTTTAACACGATGGATGACGTATGTGCCTTGTCTTTGTTGATATTATGGTAGCTGCAGGAGGTATTAGCCTCCACATGTAACCTTTGACGAGACTAGAATATTCCGGGAAGCAAGAGAAACCCCAAAGCTTTGGATAATAACCCTAGAAAACAAGTTGTCTTAATAGAATAAATTAATATTGAGTTATTAGTTCCCAGGAAGAGAAGTTGGCCCAGTCAGTTAAGATGGAGTAGTATAAATAAAGGGAGCTAGATCTCATTTGTCACTCTCTCACTCACGACTGCATATGGACAAGAAGTGCACACGAGTGAAGGAGAACTGCAACTATTGCAGTAGTGACTTTGTCTTGGGTTATTGGTTTGGAATTTCTGCTTGGTCTTTGGTTATCCTTGTGTTGCCGTCCTTATACACACTTGCTGACGTGAGCTAAGTCCAACTCACTTAGTGTGTCCTCGGAGACACAATGTCTAGGTTCCCAGTCCACACTGTCACCTTGACTGGAACCTCTTCCTTCTAGGCTTACTCCTAGGGAAGCCAAGGGGGGTAGACCCTAGTTACTAAGTTGATTTTAGTATTAATGTTCTAGGAGTTAGTTTTAATTTGTTAAAGGCTAAAGGGGGAAACTAGCCTAAGATGATCAAACAACAAATGCAAAGTGCAAATCTTAATCTAAATGTAAGTCAACCCTTTCCCTAAGTCACTTAGACTAGTGCCTAAGGTTGGGCAATGGGGTCAACTAAGTTTGAGGGTGGTTCAATTACAAAAGTTTTACAAGTGAAACAAGTTAAACTACCCACAAACCCAAGGTTACAATTAGTTACCAAAGAAATCTAAGTGTTACAATGTTTACACCATACACAAATAGATACAATGATACACAAGATACAACAAGATGTAAATGATTCACACACATAAGCCAAGCATGCCCCAATAGCACTTACTCTATTAGACCGCTTTCACTGGCAACCACAAAAAGCACTCAAGAATCAAAGAAAGTGATGCTTCCCCAAGTGGGATACTCAACACTTCCTTGATTCACACCATAAAATAATTGATCCACAAGATATTCAATATTATACTCAAATGTTCACATAGACATAAGAAACATAAACCAACAAGTTGCAATAGATTAAACAATGAAATTATCACCAATATGTTTGCCTATGCATACATCTAATATCCCCCAAACATACAAAGGTGATCTATGCAACTAAGTGTTTAAGGAGTTGTTTAAAGATTTAGTAAATTTTAGTTCCCTTCCCCCTAAACTATGTGTGTGCTTCAAGCTTCCTCCTCCCTTGGCCAAATGACTGCCGGGTGCTCAAGATAGTAAGGCAAACGAGGCCCACCCTAGCTTCCACGGTCAACCCTGACAGTAAGAGTACTTCCCAGAAAGGATCTCCCCTACGAAATCATGAGGACGGTCCCCCGCCTCTTCCTTCCATTGTTTTCCTCAAACCCGTTTTAGATGGTGGAGATGGCTGAATGAGGCCCCTAAAATGTTGTCTAAGTGTTATTATGACCCGCGGGTGGGTCTTAAGGTGTGTTTGGTTGCTTTTAGAAGTGTTTTAAGCCTTTAAAAATTTGGTTTTTAGCGCATGGCCGAATTGAAAAGATGTGAAAATGAGTGCTTGCAAGATGTAAATTAAACCACCATCAACATATCATAACATGAAGGAAATGTTGCAAGATGTTATACCATTCATTCATAAACCATTCCACATGTAAATTGAAAGTTAAAGATAAACGAAATGTACTTGCAAGATGTAAAACTGTAGATGTGAATGCCTTAGACCATAAGATAAGATGAAACGAATGAAAAGAGAGCTTAAGAGATATCCATCATCTACACATTATCCATCCATCACCATAAGCATATCACTGAAAAAGAAAGGGCAAGAACAACTTGCCAAAGTGATTACCAAAATGAGATTGAGAAGTTAACCATTCATCCACATATGTGTGTTAAACTTATGAAAAAAAGATGTGCTTGAAAATGGGAAACTTAACAAGGTATGAAAAGATTTTAAACCATATCCATATCACATGCGTATAAGATTCGTAAATAGCAAAATAACTTATGAAAA
>ML782070.1:100149-134448 GCA_009831015.1 Picea engelmannii | reverse complement strand
GCCCAAACTGTGGTGCGCCCTCTTCCTTTGTTGCCCTCTGAACTGAACTGAAGCGCCCTAGCTCATTTGTAGCCCAATGAAGAAATCCCTCCACAGGAATGTCCTCTCCTATGCTGCCTCTCCACTGAAACTGTCCGAGCTCGAAACCTCCAAGCAGATATGCTACCAGGTAGCTGCCAGTCCTCTCAACTCATGTGCCCTCCTCCAAGCAGAAATGATCACAGTAAATAAACTGAACCTGAAACTGAAAGTCTCTCTCCACAGAAACTAGCGCCCAAGCTCTCCTCTCCCAATGCATCAGACCTCAACCTAATCTGACAAGTCCTCCTCTCCCAGTGAGCAACTGAAGGATAATAAATGCGCCCCTCCTCCTCAAGATGCGCCCCTCCTGCATACAAAGTGCTCCCTCTGAAGAATGAAGGCTAAACCTCCATGGATAACCTCTCCATGCAAGCTCCAAGCTAACACAAGCTCCTCCTCAAGCTCTCAGGGGTTTTGCTCAAACCCTCATGAAGTGCGCCCCTCTCCTCCTCAAGATATGCACCCTCCTTCTCTTCTCAAAAAATCTCAAGTGAAGAATGAGTCTCCAAAATGCCTTTACCCTCTCTTTAGCCTCCTCATGCCAACCCTAAAAGATCAATGGCCTAGATTAGATCTAGCCAAGTCTAATCAATGGGTTAAATCAACTCCAATAATCTCACTAAGGAAACCCACTTTCCTTAGTTGCTTTATGTCTATTAATTCACCCACATTGTGAATTAATTGTCACTTTATGACTTAAGTGACATATTTCACTTTTGACTTAAAACTCCTAAGTCAAAGTGAAATTATAACCATAAAGTAAAGTACAAGGGTAATAGTCTCCCCCCTTTGTGCTTAGAGACTCATAAGCACATGGGGACCACTTTGCAAGGTATCCAAATCTCAACATGGTATACGTGAAATGATGAGATATTGATATTGTCCAAGTTGTTTTTGATTATATACGTTACAATATTTTTTTGTGCCCTAGGGGCGTTTTCTTTGGCAAAGTAATTATCATTGTTGTTACAAATTAATGCTACAACCATTAGGGTTGCAACAAAAATCATCTTCTTTCAATCTTTGCTCACTATTCTACTGCTGAAATTCACTTCTAAACCTTGGTAATTGTTCTACTGGTTATTGACTAATTTTTGGGTAGTTTATTTGCTTATTTCTATGGTTAAAAGTTGTTGTAACAATTGTTTGCTACAACCATTTGTCTATCATAAAAACTTGTTGATAACATCACACAATAGCCCTTTAATATCACCAAAGTCTTGCTTAAATCATTTGAAGCTTAACTAGTTATTACTAGCTTTGTTTATGTCATATTATACTTGATTTTGGTGGTTATATTTGCAGCTATTAACTTCATTCATTGTTGATCTATGCATTTCTTTGCTGCTGCAATTTGGGACAACAAGGATTCTTGTTTGATCCCTTTTGATTAAAGACTTCGTTTATCATCACTTGTCTTGTTCTAGGCAAAGCTAACATTGTTTTGCAGGTATTCAACACTTGGAAACCATTTACCCTTTCACAAGACTCACTCTTAAGCCTTCTTTCTCAAATATTGACCTATAGGGGTGTTCATTGATCATTCTCACACTTTACATCTCAATCTCCCTAGGGTCACCGAGATTCCTCCTTTGTGGTGATTTTATCATCAGTAAAGCGAGGGAACTGTCTATCTAAGGTGACAATGGGTAGGTACTCCTATAGTTGTCCCACCTTTTTCGTTTGGGTTGGCCTTTGCTCAAGCTACAATCAATGCAATAACATTTTGGCGTCGTCGCCGGGGAGGATTTTGAATCCTCTTTCGAGCCCTAACGACACTTTGGCAAGTTATTCCCAAAGTTTTTTCCTTAGCTTGCCCGACAACTCCATTTGAGGAAAGATTCCTTTCCAACTTTGATAAATTTCATAGAAGTTTATTTGGCGACTCAATTGAGGGAAGATACCCTCTCCATTTTCGATAAGCCTTGAGCTCATATGCAATAAGGTACGAAGACTCCATTTGTGGTTGCGTTTATTTACACATAATGAAAGATGGTTTTCTGGGTATGGCGTGGAATGCATCATGCCCTCGATCTTGAGGATGTTTCGGGATTCTCAAACAAGTTCCCCCCAGAGTATCTAAAAAATATTCCGAAGTACAATGATGATCCTTCTTGTGTTGTCTCACATGTCCTATCACTTGTGAGATATACATCCATACTCGAAAGAAGACATGAAGAGCTTTTGGTGGTATCATTTTTACACTCATTGGAAATTAAACAACATGGATGGATAAGAAACTCTTGCAAACCAAAGCGTATCACTTCTCTCAAGACCTTTGTTGAATAATTTTTGAAACATTGTGGTCCAGGATTTCATAAATTTGAAGATACTTATCATGAACTTATGACAACTCTGCAATAGGAAGGACTTTATGACAACTCTGCAATAGGAAGTACTTTTAGGTATTTTTTAAACTAATTCAAAGATTGATGATTATGAGGCTTCCCTGGAAGAAAAATGCAACAACAAACTCAAAGAATACTTAGCAGAAGAAGTATTTGATGAACATGTCTAGGAGGAGGAGGAAAGCTCCAAGGAAGTGCAAGATCTTGACAAGACATCACCCACCAAAGAGCAAGCTTGCAATGACGAGATGAACAAGAGTTACCTTTTTGGTCCTTTCAGGAACAATCAAATGAAGCACTCCACATTCAAGATTAAGCCCCTTGTGATGAAGAGGCACTGGAGGGGCATGTCCATGAAGAAAGATGCCTTGAAGAAAAAGAAGAATTGCGAGGAAGTGCAACATGCTGAGAATCTAGATGAGACATCAGTATCCATTTTCCCACTTGACGAAGACGAATCTGTTCAACCTTGCTTTCCTCCTACACATAAAGATGGATAAGTGATTAGTCCAAATGACGCAGATGATTTCGTGGAGGACCTCTCCGACATGGTTGATCAACAAATCGATGATTTCATATAGGTTGGGAGACGTAGATGGGATGTGGGTTGCTTCATTTTTTATAGAGATCCAATTTACGACATTGAGGGTAGTTCTCAAGAAAAGAGGGTTGCATTTTCATCTTAGGATGAATGGTCTCATGCGTATATGATTCAGATGCTTGGCAACCTGATGATGATATGGTCATAGATTTATTCCATCCATTTGAGGATGACTTGTCACAATATACTCATGATTACTTTCAATCATTCCTTGGGAGTTGTGATTCATATCCTTTTGGGGATTTGGATTTGTTCTATGAAGATTTCCAACCACCTTCATGCTCAAATTGTGATGGACACTAGGTCATGGCTAGTGTAGAGCAGTCAGAGACTCACAGTACAAAACATAAGTATTTTCATATCGGGGATTTTTGTAGTGATTTGCAGATGAAGAGGCAACGATTTTCTTTCTCTGAATATGAGGTTGTCCCTTACCTCTTATCTTCCTCTTTGGGAAGCCATGCGGTTTTCTTCCGATCTCTCATTTCCTCTTAGTCTTTAGGAATGAGTGGTCATGTTAACGAGGAAGAAGATGGGCCATCATCTATACATGGTATCCCTCTTCAACGATGGGTGGATCATGCTTGTGACGATTCTTTCCGGCAAGATTTTCTCCCTCCCACCCATCTCCATCAGTTTCTTTCTATGGTTGATTATATGCTTATTCATTTTCATGATTACTATGTGCCTAACTTGGATTTGATATATTTTATAATTAAGCAAAGGGGAAAGCACTTGGGTGATATGTTGAGCAGGTGGTTTCACTAGTTATATGAGATCACCTGACATCACCTGACACTTGACCTCTGCAACGATGAATTCTGCCCGCAAAGGATTGCTAAGCTCTATTATTTATTTATGATAATAATATTTAACTAGTAGGTGGGACCCCCTTGTAAACAAGAGATGCAAAGATAGACGTGTTACACTTATATGTTGTTGCCATTATGATGTTGCATATACAGTCCTATACAATTGATGATGCAGTCTTGGTTTCATTTGATATGAAAACATGGTTGGTTGATGCATTGCTGCTAAATGTTGTTAATGATTCACTCACAATACAAGCCGGTGCTACAGATATGAGGATTATGTTATGTTTCAGGTGTTATGTTATGTTATAACATTGATAAAAAAAATCTTATACATGATTTTATGCAAAGAGATAATATGATTATATGGGAGCTTGATCAAAACAAAATGAAAGACTATGGATAAGTCCGAAGGCTATGGTAAAAGGACTACATATAAACCTTGAATGCATATATAATTGTTACAAAGTGATGGACCTAGCTGTTATACTATGCGCTTGGTTAAAGGTTGATATGGGAAGCACATATGGTAATGTTAGCATATGGTTATTATTTTGATATGTTTCGGGTGGCGCACTATGCAATGGATATGGCATCGAATCTTTACAATGGATATGGCATTGAATTTATGCAATCGTTATTGTATTGGACTTAATGGTTGATGTTATGTTAATGGTTGGCTAGTACGTAGAATTGAATAGGGCCAGGTGAGGAAGCAATGTGCATTTACTACACGTCACTCCAAACCACCCTTCAACCTGTCAACCTAGTCATAGTTGCGCTTTTCTCTATTGGTTGTGGAAGCTCCACGATTTCAGGTTTTGGAAGGGGAAAAATCAAACCAACTCTTCATTGAAGCGATTTTTCACAGGTATGGCTCTTTACTTTCCATCCACGATGGTCTCTCTATATTATGAATCAAATGGAGGCTCAGGATTGCATGGGTTCTGTATTTTTCTTGAGTTTTCGACTGAGTATCAATACTGTGTTATGGGTTCTTTGTGATTACTGTGGAATGTTGGCATTTTGAAGGAAACTAATGGGTGTTATTGCTTTGTAAAGTCTGCGCATTGGTTATTGATAAAATGAATTCTGTCAGCTTGGGTTTTTATGATGATTCCCTGTGGGAATGATAACAATGGTGCAATGAGCTCTGAGTTTTATTTTTGTGGGGTTTTACCACCATTCTGGGTATCAGTTGCTGTCGCCCCTTTTTCGTCTCGGTCATTGTTGTGATTCTTTATCCAGGTTGCAATGCAACTGTCAAGAATGGTATTGTTCTTGCTCTATTTGGCCGAGACCGAGCTATTGCTTTTTATGGCTTGTTCTTTACTGTCATTATCGCCGAAAGCATTCCATAGTCCAATCTTTGTTTTGCCCAGAATTTTAAAGGGTAGCCTGTGTATGTATCGAATGGCTACGAGTTTTGCTCTGGCATTATTTTCACAAGAGTTTTAGCATTCAATCCTCTCATCTTTTTTATAGTGACTGACTGTTATGTTGGTAAACCTCACTGTCAAATTGTTTTGAAGGTTATAGACCTCTTGGGTATTTGGAAGAGACATTGTCTCTCTGTGCCTTTGATGATTCTTCATTGTTTAAATCAACCCTCGTTTCCTCTTTGCAATAAAGTTTTAAGAGGCATCTGTGTGTGCCTGGGTTGTTGAGCTTGAATTTCTTTGTTATACTCGGGCATTTTCTTTATGGCTTTGTCAAGATTTTGGAGTTATAAGAGTGTAGCGATTTATTTCAAAAAAGAGAACAGACCTCTATTGTTTCAAGGATATATTATGTTACCTGTGGTTGCTTCTTGGTGGTAATTTATTTTAGGAGGTAAAAGGATTACAGTCTCTCTGTGTTTTTGAAGGTTAATCAAATTCTCAAGAATCCAACTTGGTTCTATTGAGCCCGACTTGCTTCTATTCCTCCTCAACCACCTTTTGGTTCTATCAAGATTTTGCAGTTACAAGTTTAATGACTGTGGTAATTATAAGAAAGGGCACGAGCTCTCTAACTTCATGACCTTTCTTGATCGAGTCTTTGTATTTCCTCTCTATGATTAATTTGTATGGTTACTTACAACCCGAGAGATTTCCGTTTGGTCGATTGTGGTCTTTCCAATCATCACTGTGTTAAATCTTAGCACGATCATGATTCTGTCAAGTTTAAGGGAGACACATGTGTGTCAATATGGTTCTGTTCTCTTCGTGCATCATATGGCTCTGTCTTTTATCGAGCGTTTCTTTTGGAAGGAAGTCTGTATATGTTTGATGAACATGGATCTCAGGTTCAAAGCTACATGTTTTTAGTTAAGTATTGTTGTCAAATTAATATTGGTATCAATGATTATATTGTTGAAGACTCGTGTGTATGATAGGTTCATCGAACATGCTCTTGATTCTATCCAAATTTAAAAGGGACCTGTGGGTGATTAAATCGGACCCGATTATTGTTTGATGACAATTGATTGTTGGTAGTTAGTGTTGGGTCTATTATTATTTGATTACCAGGGATGAATATTGGATATAGATAATGGGAATCGTTGTGCATGTTATGTTTGTTTTAAAAAGAAGAGATCAACATTAGAGCATGCAGGACTGTGGCTCGAATGTTTATGTTGTTACCGTGGAATTGAAAATAATTTGCATAGTCATTATATAGGATGCACAAATTGATATAAATTGAAGAATTATGGGAAATTAAATTGTTTTATTGAAGACAAAAAACAATATGTATGCAATTGAGGAACAGTTAAATGTTCTTGGTCTTGGAAGTGGATGCTTTTTGTATTGAAATTGAAACAGAGTTATGATTGTTGTTGATTTAATTTATTTTATGAGCAATATTCATATTATTCCCTCTCATTTGCTCACTTTTTCGCTCATTATAACCCCCTCACGATCGCAAATTCATTTTTTACATGCCCTGTTCAATAAAATAAAATTAAAACTCTGTATGACAGTGATAAAAAATGACACAAAGACAGATGGCAGTTGATCTATTTTGATATTGTTTGCACAATTAGTTATTTAATGAATTGTTGAGAAGTACTCGTGTTATTACTCCCTGTCATAATATCACTTTTTTGCTTATTACAACCCCCCCAGATATCCCATGAACCCTTTTCACCCCCAACTCATTTGACAATTATTAAATAAATTTTATGGATTGGATTGCATGGGTCTTATGTTAATTTCTTAGCCAAACTTTGTTTTATATAAAGAGAATGTCATGTATGGTCTGTTAAGAGATAGTTGCTAATAATTGCTACATATAGGATGAGCTTCTTCAGCAGAGGCAATCATGGCTGAAACAATAGGGGAAGAGGTAACTGGAACAGAAGGCTTAGAAGGCCCAGATTCTCAATTCATTTCGATGTCGATCCTTAAGAGTTGAACCAGCTTTTTCAAGCTGGGTTTTTCAATTGGATTGGGCAAGGGATAGTTCATCCTAGACCAGAGAGGCCTCCCTTCCAATCCCAAAATGTTCCTGGTATCCTTGTGCCTCCCCATGTATCTTTTCAACCTGAAGTTCTCGAGAATGATGGATGTCAGGAGATTGTTCACCCAATAGTCTCCCACAATCGTGGATGGCCAAACTTGTCATTACCTCCTCCTCCACCACCTGTTAACCCAAATGCTCAAATTTCCCTTGCACACTCACCTGTACAGTTCTCCCATGCAAGAAAACGACTCAAAACCGAGGCTCACCATGGGCATGACAAAGGTAAAGCTGATGATTCTCCCTCCTCTCCTTCAAGTGACTCAGCCAAGTCTGTGTCCTCCCATATGCACTTGAGGGACGACTGCTTCCATGTCATTAGTGAGATCAAACCTCAAGGTTCCACCCAACCTAAGGCTATTTATGGGAAGTCAAAAGGGGACATCAACGACAAATGAAGAATTGCCTCTCAAAGTGGAAACTATGGATTTTGATTATGTGTTTATAATTGATTTATTGAGGACAGTGGAATGCAAAAAGTTTTGGAAAACAAACTATTTTTTGGGATATTGTGGATATTTACATCTTTTGGATATAATTTGAAATATTTTTGATATTTAAATTTCAAATTTTGGAAATAAATATGGGAGCCACAATGAGACATTTGTTTCATTGGTTGTCTAATTATGTTTATTTTGTTAAGAAATAAAAGGGAGTCACAAGGGGTCTTGCCTACTTAGTTATTATTTAATAAAAATACCCTTAATTATTATTATTATTACTTTCCTAAACTAAAATTAGTTAAGTTTTAGTTAACTTAACTAAATGAGGTAGTTGAACTACTTCAACTAATTTGGAATGCATAAAAGCTAAATGAGAATGAAGAACAAGGGGAGAATAGAAGGAGAAAACATACTAAGGTTTGCTCTTGAGTTTTATTGAGATAGTTCAGTTTTCATTCATTCTTCAATTTATTAAAGGCCTAATTCTCTTTTTGACAACAGAGTCCTATTGTAGACAACAAGGTTCAAAGTTGAACCATATCATTCAGATGCTTGTTTTCGGAGGTGTTGATCTATCTTTTATAGTTTGTGTAGACTTGCCTGTTTATGAATTGAGTTTCATGACTGATAAATGATATTGTGCAGAGTCAAGTGGGCAACAGTTTGTGGCAAGCTGATCCAGATTTTAAAGTTCAATTTTTACTTCTTGTCAGAGTCCTTTTGTATGGTTTTCATCGGGGATATCTAAGTTTGACCTTGGTCCATGTCCCCACAAGGATTTTTGTAAGAGAGGGATACTTTTGATTTCTTGGAATGAAATAAAGCGATTGCTATTGTGTCTCATCTGTGTTAATCTGTGACGTGGTTATTTTTTTCTTTTGATCTCCACATTTACTTTCTGCAAGTTGTATATGTTTAGAAAATTATATAAAAATGTTATATTTTGCAACAATCTTTTTATTAAAAAAAGAAGCCTAAGCCCTTATAATTAATACTTGTGGATTGAGAAATACATTTTGAGGCTATAAACATAGGGTGATATTCCCGACTATCTTGCTTTAGCCAAGCAAGATCCGAAAATGCTTGAGTAAGATAAATTCATATATTTTCCTCAACATTTATTTTGGCGACCATACTGGGGATATATTCCATATCTCTCTAGTTGATTGTATGCTTGATTATCATAGAATATATTTATATTTCTTCTTTTGATCCTTTGACTGTTTCTTTTCTTCATGACTGTACCTGTTGCAAGGAAGTCCAATATTGAGCCCGGTCTTAAAGATCAGACCAACATTTCTTTAACCTTGTTTAATACCATCTTAGAGACCGCTATTACCCGGGTTGAGCTTGAACGCTCATGGGCAGTGATTGAACAAGACATAAGTGTCCGGGAATGTTGAGAATCTAGGCAAAGACAACCTAGGAATCAACCATAGCTTTTTTTTTTCCTATAGTTTTGATCTTCTTTTCATGTCCTTAAACCCTCACATCTCTAGGAGAAGAAGAGGTTTATCACTTGAGATCAACCCTATTGATGAAATAGGAAGACGAAACATTGTTTTGTCAGTCCAACAAAGTACTCTAAGGAGAACCTTGTTTGATTCAGCTAGTTCGTCTCTCTCTCCCCTACCTATCATTCACAAGATGGCATCTAGTGGTGGCTCTGGTGACACTGGAGGCGCTTCTTCATCTCAACCTTCAGTCTCGTGAGTGATTGGTAGCTTGTACAATCATCAAGTCCCTGTCCAATCTACTACAAACCTTGCCATGGTTATAAAAAAGTATGGGCTTTTTCAGTTTGAAGAAGATGCTACAACTACTCGATGGCATGTTTCCCCTCCTCTTAACCTAGCACCTGCTACTCGTCCACTTCCTAAGTTCAAAGAGAATCTCCATAGGTTTTAAGGGAATAACACGGTCACTATGAATGAAAATTTGGTGGCATTTTTCTAATGCCTGTCACAACATAGGAGCCAATAACAATGGCATTTGTATGCACTTATTTGTTAATTCCCTTGAAGGGAAGGCAACGACCGATTTCTTTGTTCTTCCTCCCAAGATTATTTCCACTTGGGAGGAGTTAGTATATTGGTTCAATTCTACCTATGGGTATTCCAAGAGCCCAACTGAGCAGTTACAGGAGTACAATAACATTGCTTATAAAGACGGTGAAACTATCAAGTCTTTCAACTTGCGTTTCACCAAATTATATAACCAAATTCCTGAACTCATTCGCCCTCAGAACCAAGCCTCTTTTATGCATTATTATAATGCTCTACCTTCCCCATACCGTCCTAGGCTTGAGGAAAAATCCATTGATAACTTGGGTTCCGCTTTGCATACTTGTTTAGAGTATGAAGAACAGCTTGAAAGAACAAGTCTTCCTAAGGGAGACTCAGTTAAACAAACAGACATGCCCACCCTCTTACAACTTGTACAAGACATGAATAATCGAATGATAGAGTATGAGAGGAAAGGAAATGTCTCTTCACTTACCCTTGGGACCTCATCTTCTTCTTCACCACCCTTTAAGAATCCTAATGAAAATAAATTTCATCCTAAATCCATCATGCCTCGTAGTTGGTGTAACTTTTGTGAGGAACACCATGAGGAAAGTATGCGTGAGGTAAATAAGAGTGCCAGAGATAAAATATTTGGTAAGAGGTCTGGAACTATTATTGTTGTTCTAGATTTTGCAGAGCTAGAGGATGTTATGATCATAAATACTAAGAATAAATCCTATGCTACGAAAGGTAAATATGATCCTCCTTGCACTTCTTCTAGTCCAAGATCATCTTCACCAACTGCTACGGTTCAGGTTTCTAAATCTTCTGATAGTCAATGAACTACCTCCCCTCTTCCCTCTTCCAAAAACAACATTCTCAATCAATTGGCTAATATTAAAGTTGATGATACCCTCCTGGACATGGTTGTCATCCCTGAGCAACAAAAGCATCTGAATTTTTTTATGGAAGGAAACGTTTCCATTGTAGCCAACCTCTCTAAAGAGGTAGATGAAGAGGATTCAACTATAAATAAAGTAGGTGTACATAATTTTAGACACCCTCTAAAAAACCCCCCATTTTTTTATTTCTATAAAGATTATGGAAAAAATATCCCATTGTTGTCTCATTGACAGCAGTTCGGGCCCAAGTATAATGTTGAAGATTATTATGGAAGATCTAGGCTTGTCTTGTACAAATGAAAATGCCAGAAGCATGCTCTCCTATAATAGTTTACAACAATCGACCATAGGTGAAATCAAGGACGTGAACTTGGTTTTGTGCACGCATTTTGAAATAAGGACAACCCTTAATATTCAAGTAATCAATATGCCAATGAGTAATTACTCGATCATCTTAGGAAGATATTGGCAAGATTTGATGAGTGGATACCTCTCACTTGACGGGACACATTTATCCGTTCCTCGGAATGGTAAAAACATTATAGTCCTAAGAGAGGGAAGAATATCACCTTATATAGAAATCATTCCACAGCCTAATGTATCGAGGAGGACCTAGGAGTGTATTCCATCTTTGCAGATGAGGACAACACTACCTTGGAACAAATCAACATAGAGGATGGGATGTGGCATATGCACTTTGATGGTTCATGCTCTAATGAAGAAAACATAGTTGGTATTATCTTGTACTCTTGTGTGGGTAAAATTCACAACTTTTCATATAGGTTAGAGTTTTCTTGCACTAACAACGTCACCGAATTTGAAGCGTTACTGCTAGGCATTGAATATTCCTATAATTTAAGTTGTGGTCACCTTACAGTTTTTGGGAATTCCGAACTTGTTGTAAACCTTGTACATAAGATATATTCTTCTAGAAACAAGTTAATAAAACATTGCACCCAAACTGTTTGGGCACTTATCTCAAACTTGCTATCTTTCAACATCACTCATGTTAAAAGGGAATTGAACTCAATGGCTGACATGTTAGTTGTTTTTGTAGCCTCTTCTACTTGACAAATTCTGCTACAAAGACCTAATTGCACCTTTAAATCTTTGTATCGTCCACATATCCCTGACAATGTAGAGTCATGGCAGGTCTTCCTTAGTGATGAGATCATTTGTGATTCATTCAAAATGAATCTTATAAGCCTAAGGAAATTATGTCAATGGAAGACAACAAAATTTTGATTGAGTCCTCTAGAAAGTTCATTTTCATTGAGTGATGTAGGAAACAAAGAAAAACATAAAGAAGAGGAGTCGAAAAGGAAAGTGGGTGAAACCATTTCCTTGAACATTGGGACACCCAAGTGTCCAAAGAATGTTAAGATAGGTTCCCAATGTCCTGATGAAGAAAAATTGACGTTCACTGAGTTGCTTGGTGAATTTCAAAATGTTTTTTTTTGGTCTTATGAGGATCTTCGTGGTTTTGATCTTTCTCTTATACATCATGCCATTCCTATCAAGGAGGGCATAAAACCGGTTAGGCAAAAGCAAAGACCCATTAACCCTGCACTGGAAGCAACTATTCAAAGGAGTTTGGAAAACTCTTGAAGGATGGGATAATTTTTCCCGTTAAGTATTCTGAGTGGGTTTCTAATTTGGTTCCCGTTAGGAAAACAACTGGTCAGATTAGATTATGTGTTGATTTTCACGCATTAAATAGGGCCAGTATAAAAGACCATTTTCCTCTCCCTAATATGGAAATGATTTTGCATCAAGTTGCAGGGTCATAGATGATGTCCTTACTTGACGGTTTTTCTGGTTACAATCAAATCAAAGTAAAAAGGACAAATAAATATAAATCTGTTTTTATTACACGTTGGGCCACTTTCGCTTATGAACGTATGCCTTTTGGATTATCTAATGCAGGTGCCACTTTCCAAAGAGCTATGCAAATAGATTTTGACAATTTGATTGGAAAAAGTATTCAGATTTATCTTGATGACTTAACTGTGTAGTCTAAAAACCAATCAGATCATTTCGGTCAACTTAGAAAGATTCTTATGCGATGCAGGGAATTCAACATTTCTTTAAATCCTTCTAAGTCTATTTTCGACGTTACCAAGGGCAAGCTCCTTGGACACATTGTCTCTGATTCAGGGATAAACATAGATCCCGAAAGGATTGTTGCTATCCTAAATCTTCCTGCTCCTACTTCCAAAAAGGAGGTTCAAGCCTTTATGGGTGTTATCAACTTTGTTCGTAGGTTTGTTCTTGATTTTGCTGTAATGGCTAAGCCAATTCACAATCTTCTTAAGCAATATTGCCTCTTTTCTTGGACGAATGATGTCGAAAATGCTTTTGTAGGGATCAAGAAGGAAATCAGTTCCGCACCGGTTTTGACGAAGCCAGATTTTGAGAAGGAATTTATGATATATACTAATGCCACAGAGGAAGCAGTTTCTTCTATCCTCATGCAATGTGATGACCAAGTTAATTAAAATCCAGTGACTTACATGAGTCAAATCTTGTTAGATGACGAGTTTAAACATTATTATATTGAAAAACATGCTTTCGCTCTTGTTAAAGATGTTGAAAAGTTTCGCCACTTCATCTTAGGTAAGCACATGCTGGTAAAAGTCCCTTTATCTGCTGTCAAGTTTTTACTCTCATAGACTTATCGTTCAGGGAAGCTTGCACACTAGCTTGACAATATCCAGGAGCATGATCTAACCATAATGACTTCTAAAACTGTCAAGGGATGTGACTTAGCCCTTCACTTAGCTCAACATGTTGAAGCAAGTGAATAAATTGATGAACAAGATAGTTCTCTATCAACACTGTTTTACATTGACAATCAAATCCTTCCAGTGGATGAACATCCTTGGTATAAGGATCTGGTTTATTACTTGCAAAATCAAAGATGTCCAGATAACTTAGATACCCATCAAAGAAGAAGGTTTCATCTCGAATCTTCTAGATATTTCATTATAGGAGACTTCTTGTTTAGGAAATATGTTGATGGCATGTTACTTCATTGTGTGAACAATGAGGAAGCACATAAATTGTTACAAGAGGCCCATGGTTCTTCAAATTATGTTATTGATGTAGGAGGTCACTTTTCTGCTAAAACTACTTCTTTTAATATTATCATGAAAAGGTACTATTGGCCTTCAATATTTCGTGATTCTTATATCTTTTCAAGATCTTGTGACAAGTGCCAGAAGTTTGCTGGGAAATAATGTATTTCTGCTATGCCTTTACAACCTGTCCTCCATGACTGTCCTTTTTCAAAATGGGGTTTGGACTTTATTGGTCCTAATAATCCTTCATCTTTAGTAGGAAAAGTTTTTATCTTGACAACCACAAACTATTTTACGAAATGGACTGAAGTTGTCCCGCTTAAGCATTCACAGGATGAGTAGGTGATGTATTTCCTTGAGACTAATATTTTTTCCAGATTTGGTCTTCCTTTGGAAATTATTACAGACAATGGTCCCGCTTTTATTTCTGCTAAGCTGACCTAATTTTTAGCTAAATTGGGGGTTAAACATTTTACCTCATCAACTTATTATCCCCAAGGAAATGGGCAGGTTGAGTCTACCAACAAGAATCTGGTTAGAATTATGAAGAGGCTCATTGAAGATAATCCTCGTCAATGAAGCACTATCCTCACTTACGCCCTTTGTGCACATCGCACTACCACCAAGGTGAGCATTGGTTGCACTCATTTCCATCTTGTTTATGGTCAAGAAGCCATTATTCCTACCGAGCTGGAACTTTCTTCTCTAATATTAATGCTACATGTTGAAGAATTAAAATTTTCCGATATCTCTCAAAGAATGAATTCACTTTTGGCTTTAGAGGAGAAAGTGACATTTGCCTTGGATAACATAAAGAGAAGACAACAAACTATTAAAATATATAGTGTCAAAGCTGTCAAATTTAAGGTTAGTGAGAAGGTATTGCTGTGGGATTCATCTCATGCTGATAGAGGAAGGTATTTAAAGTTCCAAAAATTATGGTTGGGTCCTTTTAAGATTGCTTTTGTCCTGGGCACAAATTCCTATATCCTAAAGGACTTGCAATAGTGATTGTTTTCCTATAGCACCAATGGTTCCCACTTAAAACACTATGTGGAACCAACTTGAAAGTTTAAATGTTGTATGTAAATTTTTATGTATTATAGTTTGTTTTATTTTCTTTGATTTTACATTTTTGTTATTCATTTTAGCTATTTTTGTTCTTGTTATTTTGTTTCTTTTATTTGACTTCATTCCTTGTCAAAATAAAAGGTTGGATCGGTTTTTCCACAACAACGCTATTTTGCAAAGTATTGTTAATCAATAACAACCAGGTTACACAACTGTCATGATGTTTCCCCTTGAAAGAATCATTGAAATTGTTATCTGCTTCAATTGTTGTTATATAAGATAGTTGGTTTTATCCCTTTTCTGCTTTTCTTTTCTTTCATCCAGTCCAAGATTCAAAAGAGCATACCAAAAGATTTTTCTCCTTGAATTCAAGAATTCTTTTACTATGATTAATCAAATAATTAAGCTTACAGGGATAAACCCCCTCATACTTAACATTTTCCATGAGTTATTCCAAAAATCCCAGTCATTTTCCCCTTAAAACCGCTCACTCCCCCCTGTTGCATAATTATTCTGATGTTTATTTTCTTGATCTGATGTTTACATGGTCTGCGAAACCAGACATTTTGAGTTCTTAATCTGTTGGAAACAGATTTCCCCGTGGAGTCGCCAGTTTGTTGACGATTAAAATCGCAATGGTGAATTCTTCCTGCAAAGGATTGCTAAGCTCTATTATTTAGTTATGATAATAATATTTAACTAGTAGGTGGGACCCCCTTGTAGACTAGAGGCGCAAAGATAGACATGTTACGCTTATATGTTGTTGCTATTATGATGTTGCTTATACAGTCCTATACAGTTGATGATGCAGTCTTGGTTTCATTTGATATGACAACATGGTTGGTTGATGCATTGTTACTAAATTTTGTTAATGATTCAATCGCAATACAAGACAGTTCTATGGATACGAGGATTATGTTATGTTACAGGTGTTATGTTATGTTATAACATTGATTAAAAAATTATTATATATGATTTTATGCAAAGAGATAATATGATTATATGGGAGCTAGATAAAAACAAAAGGAAAGACTATGGATAAGTCCTAAGGCTATGGAGAAAGGATTACATATAAACCTTGAATGTATATATAATTGTTACAAAGTGATGGACCTAGCTATTATACTATGCGCTTGGTTAAAGGTTGATATGGGAAGCACATATGGTAATGTTAGCATATGGTTATTATTTTGATATGTTTCGGGTGGCGCACTATGCAATGGATATGGCATTGAATCTTTACAATGGATATGACATTGAATTTATGCAATGGTTATTGTATTGGACTTAATGGTTGATGTTATGTTAATGGCTGGCTAGTACATAGAATTGAATAGGGCCAGGTGAGGAAGTGACGTGCATTTACTACACGTCACTCCAAACCACCCTTGAGCCCGTCACCCTAGCCATAGTTGCATTTTTCTCTGTTGGTTGTGGAAGCTCCACAATTTCAGGTTTTGGAAGGGGAAAACTCGAACCAACTCTTCATTGAAGCGATTTTTCACAGGTATGACTCTTTGCTTTCCATCCATGATGGTGTCTCTGTATTATGAATCAAATGGTGGCTCAAGATTTCATGGGTTCTGTGTTTTTCTTGAGTTTTTGACTGAGTATCAATACTGTGTTATGGGTTCTCTGTGATTACTGTGGAATGTTGGCATTTTGAAGGAAAGTAATGGGTGTTATTTCTTTGTAAAGTCTACACATTGGTTATTGATAAAATGAATTCTTTCAACTTGGGTTTTTATGATGATTCTTTGTGGGAATGATAACAATGGTGCAATGAGCTCTGAGTTTTATTTTTGTGGGGTTTTATCACCAGTTTGGGTATCAGTTGTTGTCACCCCTTTTTCGTCTCGGTAGTTGTTGTGATTCTTTATCTAGGTTGCAATGCAACCATCGACAATGGTATTGTTCTTGCTCTATTTGGCCGAGACCGAGCTATTATTTGTTATGGATTATTATTTACTGTCATTATCGTCGGAAGCATTCCACAGTCCAATCTTTGTTTTTCCCAGAATTTTAAAGGGTAGCCCGTGTATGTATCAAATGTCTACGAGTTGTGCTCTGGCATTCTTTTCACAAGAGTTTTAACATTCGATCCTCTTGTCTATGTTATACTGTTTGACTGTTATGTTGGTAAACCTCAATGTCAAATTGTTTCAAAGGTTATAGACCTCTTGGGTATTTGGAAGAGACATTGTCTCTCTGTGTCTTCGAGGATTCTTCATTGTTTAAATCAACCCTCGTTTCCTCCATGAAATAAAGTTTTAAGAGGCATATGTGTGTGCCTGGGTTGTTAAGCTCGAATTTCTTTGTTATACTCGAGCATTTTCTTTATGGATATGTCAAGATTTTGGGGTTATAAGACTATAGAGATTTCTTTCAAAAAAGACCACAGACCTTTGTTGTTTCAAGGATATACGCTACTACCTATGGTTTCTTCTCGGTGGTAATTTATTTTAGGAGGTAAAAGGATTACAGTCTCTCTATGTTTTCGAAGGTTAATCAAATTCTCAATAAATCCACTTGGTTCTATTGAGCCAGACTTGCTTCTATTCCTCCTCGGACACCTTTTGGTTCTATCAAGATTTTGTGGTTAAAAGTTTAATGATTGTGGTAATTATAAGAAAGGGAAAGGTCTCTCTAACTTCATGACCTTTCTTGATTGAGTCTCTATATTTCCTCTATGTGATTAATTTGTATGGGTTACTTACAGCCCGAGAGCTTTTCATTTGGTCGATTGTGGTCTTTCCACTCATCACTGTGTTAGATCCTAGCACGATCACAATTCTATCAAGTTTAAGGGAGACACCTGTGTGTTGATATGGTTCTATTCTCTTCGTGCATCCTATGGATTTGTCTTCTATCGAGCATTTATTTTGGAAGGAAGTCTATATATTTTTTATGAATGCGGATCTCAGGTTCAGAGCTACATGTTTTTGGTTAAGTACTGTTGTCAAATTAATATTGGTATCTATGATTATATGTTGAAGACCTGTGTGTATGATAGGTTCATCGAACATGCTCTTGATTCTGTCCATATTTAAAAGGGACCCATGGGTGATTAAATCGAGCCTTATTATTGTTTGATGACAATTGACTGTTGGTGGTTAGCACTAGGTCTATTATTATTTGATTACCAGGGATAAATATTGGATATAGATAATGGGAATTGATGTGCATGTTATGTTTAAAAAAAAAGAAGAGATCAAGATTAGAGCATGCAAGACTGTGGCTCGAATGGTTATGTTGTTACTGTGGAAATGGAAATGATTTGCATAGTCATTATATAGGATGAAAACATTGATATAAATTGAAGAATTCTTGGAAATTAAATTGTTTTATTGAAGACAACAAGCAATCTGTATGCAATTGAGGAACAATTAAATGTCTTTGGTCTTGGAAGTGGATTCTTTTTGGATTGAAATTGAAACAAAGTTATGATTGTTGTTGATTTAATTTATTTTATGAACAATATCCATATTATTCTCTTTCATTTGCTCACTTTTTCGCTCATTATAACCCCCTCACGATCCCAAATTCATTTTTTACACGCCCTGTTCAATAAAATAAAATTAAAACTATGTATGACAGTGATAAAAAATGACACAGAAATAGATGTCAGTTGATATATTTTGATATTGTTTGCACAATCAGTTATTTAATGAATTGTCGAGTAGTTCTTGTGTTCTTACTCCCTGTCATAATATTACTTTTTTGCTTATTACAATACCCCTAGATATCTCATGAACCCTTTTCACCCCCTGCTCATTTGACAATTATTAAATAAATTTTATGGATTGGATTCATGGGTCTTATGTTAATTTCTGAGCCAAAATTTGTTTCATATAAAGAGAATGTCATGTATGGTATGTTAAGAGCTAGTTGCTAATAATTTCTACATACAGGATGAGCTTCTTCAACGAAGGTAGTCATGTCTGAAACAATAGGGGAAGAGGTAACTGGAACATAGGGCCTAGAAGGCCTAGATTCTCAATTCATTTCGATGCCGATCCTCAGGAGTTGAACTAGATTTTTCAAGCTAGGTTTTTCAATTGGATTGGGCAAGGGATAGTTCAATCTAGACCAGAGAGGCCTCCCTTCCAGCCCCAAAATGTTCTTGGTATCCTTGTGCCTCCCCATGTATCTTTGTAGCCTGAATTTCCCAAGAATGATGGATGGCAGGAGATTGCTCACCCAGTAGTCTCCCACCATCGTGGCTGGCCAAACTTGTCATTACCTCCTCCTCCTCCACCTATAAACCCAAATGCTCAAATTTCCCTTGCACACTCACATGTACTATCGTCCCATGCAAGCAAATGACTCAAAACCGAGGCTCACCATGTGCATGACAAAGGTAAAGTTGTTGTTTCTCCCACCTCTCCTTCAAATCACTTAGCCAAGTCTGTGTCCTCCCATATGCACTTGAGGGACGACTGCTTCCATGTCATTAGTGAGATCAAGCCTCAAGGTTCCACCCAACCTAAGGCTATTTTTGGGAAGTCCAATGGGGACAACAACGACAAAGGAAGAATTGCCTCTCAAAGTGGCAAATATGGATTTTGATTATGTGTTTATAATTAATTTGTTGAAGACAGTGGACTGCAAACATTTTTGGACATCAAACTATTTTTTTGGGATATTGTGAATATTTACATGTTTTGGATATAATTTGAAATATTCCTGATATTTAAATTTCAAATTTTGGAAATAAATATGGGAGCCACAAGGAGGCATGTGTTTAATTGGTTGTCTAATTATGCTTATTTTGTTAAGAAATAAAAGGGAGTTAGAAGGGGTCCCACCTACTTAGTTATTATTTAATAAAAGACCCTTAATTATTATTATTATTATTACTTCCCCTAAACTAAAATTAGTTAAGTTTTAGTTAACTTAACTAAATGAGTTAGTTGAACTACTTCAACTAATTTGGAATGCATAAAAGCCAATGAGAAGGAAGAACAAGGGGAGAATAGAAAGAGAAAGAATTATAAGGTTTTCTCTTGAGTTTTATTGAGATAGTTCAGTTTTCATTCATTCTTCAATTTATTAAATACCTAATTCTCTTTTTGACAGCAGGGTCCTATTGTAGAAAACAAGGTTCAAAGATGAACCATATCATTCATATGCTTGTTTTCAGAGGTGTTGATCTATCTTTGATTGTCTATGTAGACTTGTCTTTTTATGAATTGAGTTTCATGAATGATAAAGGATATTGTGCAGAGTCAAGTGGTCAACAGTCTGTGGCAAGTTGATCCAGATTTTAAAGTTCAATTTTTACTTCTTGTTAGATTCCTTTTGTATGGTTTTCATTGGGGATATCTAAGTTTGACCTTGGTCCATGCTCCCACATGGATTTTTGTAAGAGAAGGATACTTTTGATTACTTGGAATGAAATAARGTGATTTCTATTTTGTCTCATCTGTGTTAATATGTGACTTGGTTATTTTTTTCTTTTGATCTCCACATTTACTTTCTACAATCTGTATATGTTCAGAAAATTATATAAAAATGTTATATTTTGCAACAATATTTTTGTTAAAAAAATTAGCCTAAGCCCTTGTAATTAATACTTGTGGATTGAGAAATACATTTTGAGGCTATAAACATAGGGTAATATTCTCGACTATCTTTCCTTAGCCAAGCAAGATCCGAAAATGCTTGAGTAAGATAAATTCATATCGTTTCCTCAACACATAGGTCATTTTGTTTTTCTACATTTGCATTTGTATGTCCATGGTAGTTTAGTTGCATTTGCATTTGCATATTGCTTTATTTGCATCATTTCATAGTTCTTATGATTCACTCGATTACATGTTAGTTGAAATTTTTGAAAAAATGCAAAATTTATTTTCTTAGATTAGTTTTCAATTTTGGAGTTTTGGATTTTTGATTATATGAACAAAGGGTGAGTGTGATACCCTAGATATCCAATGCATTGTTTGTTTTAGTGTGTGTAGGCATAGGTCTTACCAAGATATGTTGAGACTCTCATGCACTCTATGGCGAGTACATGTCCTCGAGTAGGAGGCATATGTTATCCCCCATTTCTAGGGATAACTAAGGAGATGATGTCTCGAGGCCCACAGGTTGTAGACATGGAGTACTGAGAGGAAAAAAAAAACAAAGTCGCTCACCCACCACACATCACCATCTAATTGATGGCAAGAACATCCACCACATCCAGCTTGGCTCACCAAAGACAACAAGTCTTGCTCCATGAGGTAACAAGTTCGGTGTTGTGGTAAGTGTCATTTTGATAAATGAAGCATTTGAACATGTTGCAAAGGGTCCTTTCTTGATTTTGAAAACTTTTTCTTGGAAATTATTCCTTTTTCCTCATTTCACCTTGGTGGTTGACATGTCGTCTTAGCAAGTGGGTCACCCTCAGAGATAATATTTCTACTGGGGGGGTCTCCCCTTGAAGAGTGATAGTACCACTCTCATCCATACTTATCATTTTCCACGCTCATTTCCCTTTGTTTCATAATATTTTGGGTTTTCGAGCACATGCACATGGATTTGAAATGTGGCAATCAATTGTAGATGGATACACAACACCAACAGTTCTGCCAACAAATGAAAAAGTAGTGAAACTCGGTTAGAATAGTTTCAAATCCAAAAATTCACTTCTGAATGGTCTTAGTGAAATGATATTCACCAAAGTTTCACATTGTAAATCCGCTAAAGAGATTTGGGACAAACTTCAAAATATTTATGAAGGAGATTCAAAATTCAAAGCAACAAAGCTTCAAACTTACAGAGGTTAGTTCAAACAACTTAATATGAATGAAGGTGAGAATATTGCAGCTTACTTTTTACGAGTTGATGAAACAGTAAATGCAATCATAGGATTGGGAGAAGAAATCAAAGAATCTGTAATTGTTCAAAAATTACTAAGATCTCTTCCTATGAGATTCGACCCTAAGATATAAGCACTAGAAGAAAGATTAGATCTAAACTCAATAAGCATGGATGAATTACATGGAATCTTCACAACACATGAAATGAGAACTAAATAGGAAAATCCAGATATAAAAGAAGCAACCTTCAAAGCATCCAAAAAGTCAAAGGAAAAGGGAAGGCAAAAAGAAGAACATAACAACAATAATGACGTCTCGGAAGATGATGAAGTGGCCAACTTTGTCAAAATACTAAACAAGGGAACTGACAATAGGTATAGAGGTAAGCTTCATTTAATTTCTTTTAATTGTGATGGTATTGGTCATTTTGCTAAAAAATGTCCTTATAAGAAAAAGAGAAAATATGAAGGTTACTCAAAAGGCAAAAAAACATATAAAGGAAAAAGAACCACAAAGAAAGTTTTCAATAAAATCTTATGCACCAAAGAAGACATCTCATCATTAGATGAAGATGAAGTCAGTGACAGTGAGACAAAAAGAGTTCTATTCATGGTAGTAGTAGACTCTGATAAAGAAGACTCTGAAGAGAATATGAAGAAGCCAAAGAAGAATATGAAGAAGTCGAAGAAGAAATTGAAGAGGAATAAGTTGACTACCGAGAAGAATTAATGTGTTCCATAGAAGTTATCAGAAGAGAAAAGAAGAAAAATAAGAAACTACAAGCAGAACTAGAAAAGAAAGAAGACACTCAAGAACTAGAACAAATGATTACAAATTTGAAGGTTCAAATAGAACAAGATAAAAGAATTGAAGAAACACTCAAAGAACAACTAGAAGAAAAAGACAAGATCATTGGAAATTTGGAAGCAGATATTGTCACATTAAAAAAGGATCTTCAAAAGAAAAATATGTAGAACAACTCAAAAGTTTTGGATGACATTACCAACAGTCAAAAATCTCATCATGACAAGTCCAGACTTGGATACAATCAGACAGAAAAATGATCAAGCTCCAAAACAACAGAGCAAGAAACATATCCAAAAATCTTTGCAGAAATACTCAAGGAGAATAGGAAGATGTACAAGGAAGATTATAGGGACACTCCTCCACCGAGAAGATTCAGATTTCATAATAAAAAACCGACAGATAGGTCTCAGGAAGAAGAAGAATTCATAAGAGTACCTCCTTTCAGAATATCTTCAACTCCCAGGTATCAAACTATCTTTTTTGGTTTATGTTATGCATGTAATAATTTTGGACATAAAGATGTGAATTGCAGAGCTAACAATAGAAACAAAAACAACTTTTAAAGTCATACACAAAGGGGTTATCCAAGAAGGCCTAGTGAAACAAAGAGAAGAAGTTACAACATGTTTGAATATTTGAGCACTGAAGTGGAATGTTACAAATGTAACAATTTTGGACAGATGGCCAAAGATTGTAGAATGGAAGTCCCTCTTAGAGAACCGCAACATAATAACAACAGTCATAGACAGGAACCTCAAAAAGGACATGGATAAGAAAGCAGGATCAATATAGCAATGCAGAATGCACACTCGCTCTACAAGCTAAGCATAAGAAACGTGGTTGGTATGTTGACAGAAGGCGTTCAAAACACATGACAGGTGATAGAGACATGTTTCTTACATTACGAAAGGAAAGAGATGGATCAGTCTCCTTCATAAATGATGATTCAACCAAAATCATTGGAAAAGGCAAATCAGAATTGGGAATAAGAATACAAAGACATAAAATTTTCTACTAGTAGAAGATATGAAACATAATATTCTAAGTGTGAGTCAAATGTGTGACCAAGGTCATAAAGTTACTTTCAATTCACAAAAGTGCGAGATAAGAAAAGAAGGTTCAGGAAAATTGATTGCTACAGTTGCGAGAACTTCAAGCAACATATAAGTGTTAAGTGAAATTGGAAATGAAAAGTGTTGTCTAGGAAAGGAAGGTGAAAGTTGGATATGGAACAGAAGAATGGGTCACATACATTTTGATAACCTTGTCAAAGTCAGCAAAAGAGAAGCAGTCAGAGAAATACCCCAGATCATGAAACCAACCAACACTTTATGCAAGCATTGTCAACAAGGAAATCAAACAAAGACCACGTTCAAATCAAATGAATATTCAACAACAAGACCACTGGAAATTGTGCATACTGATCTAGTTGGACCAACTACAAAAAAGGGCTTAAAAGCTGAAAAATAATTTATGTTATTAGTTGATGATTATACAAAAATGACCGCAGTTTGGTTTCTCAAGAATAAGTCAGAAGATTTTGAAAACTTCAAGATCTACAAGGAAATGGTTGAAAATGAAATGGATTCAAAAATAAAATGCTTGAGATATGATAATGGAGGAGAGTTCACTTCAAAGGAATTTATGGACTATTGCAGCAGTCATGGAATAAAAAGTCAATTCTCCGTTGCTAGGACACCTCAACAGAATGGAGTTGTTGAAAGAAAGAACAGGACAATATAGGAAATGGCTCAAACAATGCTAATGGATTCCAAATTAACAGATATTTTTGGACATAGGCAGTGCATACAGCAATTCACATTCAAAACAGAGTAATGCTCGGAAACAACATTGACAAAACTCCTTACGAGCTATGGAAAGGAAGACCAACAAATGTAAAGCACTTCAAAGTTTTTGGAAGAAAATGCTACATCAAAAAAGAAGATGGTAGAATGGGAAAGTTTGACTCTCATGTGGACAAAGGAGTACTTGTTGGATACTCAAGTACAAGAAAAGCATACAAGTGTTACAACCTGAGATTGAACAAAGTGGTAGAAATCCTCAACGTAACAATTGATGAAACAGATAGACAAGAATTAAAGGAAGAAGAAAATCAATCAATGGAACAACTTTACGAAGAAGAAACAAAATATGAAAAAGAAGGGGAAGATGAAGAGGATTCGACAGAAATATAAGAGAAAGTTCAGCAAGTAACTCCAAAAACACCTAGCAGACGAATATAGAATAATCATCCTTTAGATCAGATTATCGAAAACAAAGACGCAGGAGTTGAGACTAGAAGAAGAATTTGTTCACTAGAACAAATGCACATAACACTCACATCTATGATTGAACCAACCTATTTTGAAGAGGCCAACAAGGATGAATTTTGGAACAAGGACATGGATGAAGAATTGGATCAAATAGAGAAAAATGACACTTGGGAATTAGTTCCGAGACCAAAGGATAAGAATGTGATCGATACAAAGTGGGTATACAAGAATAAATTGAATGAAGATGGACAAGTTACAAGGAACAAATATAGATTGGTATGTAAAGGATATGCACATGTTGAAGGAATCAAATTTGAAGAGACATTTGCCCCAGTTGCCAGAATGGAAGCAATCCGATTGCTTTTAGCTTATGCATGATCCAAAAATATTAAAGTGTATCACATGGACGTAAAATAATATTTTATGAATGGGAAACTTGAAGAAGAAGTCTACATTGAACAACCAGAAGAATTTCAGTTGTCAGAGAAAACAAATTATGTGTGTAAATTAAATAAGACCTTGTATGGTCTAAAACAGGATCCTAGAGCATGGTACTATAGACTGGATAAATATTTACAACAGGCAGGGTTCAAAAAAGGAAGTGTAGACAACAACCTCTACATCAAGGTAAGTCAAGATAGTATTTTATTAATTGAATTTTATGTTGATGATATTATTTTTGGTAGTGATGATGACAGGTTAAGCCAGAAATTTGCAAAGGATATGCATAATGAATTTGAAATGTCATTACTTGGAGAATTATCCTTCTTTCTGGGACTTCAGATATGTCAAAGCAACCAAGTAATTTTTATTTCTCAAACCAAGTATATCATAGAAATTCTAAAGAGGTTCGGAATGGAAGATTGCAAACCAATTATCACTCCCATGCAAACTAGTTGCAAGTTAAGAAAAGATGATGATTCAAAGTCTACAAATCATAGGGAATACATGTCAATGATTGGTATCCTAATATATGTGACAACATCTAGACCATATGTAATGCAGGAAGTTGGACAGGTGGCACGATTTCAAGCAACACCAAAGGAATCACATGTATTAACAATGAAGAGGATTTTCAGATATCTCAAAGGAACATAAGAGTTTGGATTATGGTATCCAAAAGGAAAGGATCTATCACTTATTGCCTACACAGATGTAGATTGGGAAGGTTGTATTGATGACCGACGAAGCACCAGTGGAGTATCGTTCTACTTGGGTGAGTGTTTAGTATCATGGCTAAGCAAGAAACAATAATCAATATCTCTATCTACATCCGAGACAGAGTATATTGCAACAACAACTTGTTGTACACAGGTTCTATGGATGAAAAAAACTCTGACAAATATACAGGTTGAGTATGATGAGCCCATTCCAATCTATTGTGATAATACAAGCACCATCAATATCTCAAAGAAATCGGTGATACACTTCAAGACAAAGCAAATTCCAATCAAGTATCACTTTCTACGAGAATAGGTTGCAGAAAAGAACATCAGAGTTAAGTATGTGGGCACAAAAGAACAAGTGGCAGACATCTTTACAAAACCGCTTCCACGGGAAGCCTTTGAGTATCTTTTCCAGAGACGGAGTTATTTCTACTCCAAAATGAATTCTTTTGAATGCTTATCTTATATGTCTTAGATGTACACGAGGAAGCACCATAAAGAGGAAAGTTCAAGTTGGGAGATCAAACAGTTCAGTTAGGGGGAGCAGCCCCGGATGGAAAGATACCTTTTCCATTGATGACAAAGGGGGAGAGATTGATCAGATGCAGAGGATAGATGCATGACTCCAGGGGGAGCAATGGTCATAGAGATGTAGAAGACAAAGGCATGGTTCCAGGGGGAGCATGAGTGATATGACTTCAATATTGCATGAAATGATTTCAGTATTACATAAGAGTGTTTCCATCAATGCCAAAGGGGGAGATTGTTGATTAAGGTTGGTTGCCATTGATGTCAACCCTTGAATAAAGTCCGATAAATAATTCTGGTAGCACAAAGGTTTGGGTAATGGACCCAAGGTTGTTTCATGTATAATGGTATGAGTTTTAATATATTTAAAGGTAATACTATTCTATATGGATAGTACATGTCATTCCATTTCCAATGGTATGTGGAATGTCACATAACTCCTCACGGTTAGAGAGTTATGGCCATGATAAGTTGGAGAACCCAGGTTTGGGTAATGGACCCAAGTTTGTATGATGGATAATGGTATGAGTTTTGATATATTTGCAGGTAAGACTATTATAGATGCATAGTTGTTATAACCCTAATTTGCACCATACATGCTTACTTGGCATCAGGCCACCTCAGATCCCTTCTTTGCCAAAGCATTGTTGAACAACTCTTTAAAAAATCTCTTTTATAAAGGCCCACGTTCCCTACTCCATTACTGCACGCGTGTACACGCTAGTTGACTTAAAACAGCCCGCGTGGACCGACAAAAGCAGGAAAAAAGAGAAGTTGCCGACGGAACACACAGCTTTGGGTGAGTTAATTGAAACTCCCGGCCATGCATGGCCGAGGGTTTATACAAATACCTAGCTTCCTCTAGCCTATAAAAGAAGGGTTAGGGGTCCCATTTGGAAGAGGAGAAAAATAGTAAAGAAACTCTGCCCAATTGCACATTCCCATTGTCCCAACCCTTTAGCCATCCTTGTGTAAGAAGAGATACAAAGAAAAGAAGTTGGAGGACATTTGAAGAGGAGCCCAGGATCAGGATTTGTGGAGCAGTGGCCGGTATCGACATTGTAAGTTGATTCATTAAAGTTAATAATAAAAAAATGATTTTCCCGTCCCACTATATGAGTTCTTCATAGTTCAGTAAATATATGTTTGAATCTCTAACCCATTAGTTTGTAGGTAAAATGCATGTGTAGTTTGTTGCTTGTTTTGTACGTAGGTCAATCTTGAGAGGATAGCTGCCAAAAAGCGATCAAGCATGAAGAAGGATCGACATCGAACATCCAGAACAAGGTATGTTGGTCTAACCATGTATTTGCTGAAAAGAAATGGGGATTAGGTCTGGGGACGAAGGTAGAAAGTAGTTTTCTTTTGGTCATATATGCATGCATAATATAACCCTATTTTCTAGTCCGTAGGGGGATTTCCCTCCACAACATAATTGGCGACCATACTGGGGAAGTCTCTAGGGTTCCTGGGAATTTTAATTTTTTGGGTAGTTTTAAAAGACTGGTTTTCTTGCCTATTTTTTGAAGTTTCTGTAAAGTTCGAGTTAGCAGAGAGTCTGGTTTTCCATACCAACTATCTCTGTTATTTGCTTGACTGTGTTTTTTTTAGACCCACAGAGGTACACACAGCCTGCATAAGGTCTGCACGTGTGTACCTGCGCCCTACTCTCTTACAGCCCGCGTGTAAACACTAGCTGAAGAAGTAGCAGTAGCGTGTAGATTCCAGAATTTTTTTGAGGCAGTCATCCTCTTCCCTGTCAGAATCAATCATTCTCAGGGGTTTTCTGGAATTATCTCTAAGTCTTGGTTGTTTGCAGTCTTGTCTCAGATTGGTTTGTTTCACGGATTTTTTCCTTATATTGTTTGCTTTTTCTGTTAAAGAGAGTGTCTAAGCCTTCAAGGGATCTTGGTTCTAAATATCAGTGGTCTCTTCCTGGTCTGGATTGTCTGTTTTTATTTGTTTTCAGATTTTTAGAGATATACACGACCTATATAAGGCCAGCATGCGTGTACACGCCCTCTGGTTTTACATAGCTCGCGTGCACAGGCTTGCTGCTGGATTGTCAGTAGTGTGCTTGTGCAGGATAGTTTTTGTTGAGGGTAAGGTAGTCATCCTTTCCCTTGACGAGAGTTATACCTCTCAGGTTTTTGAATCTTTGTATTAGCAATTAGTAGCTTAGGATTGATCTTATCCTTAGCTTGCTTTTTCTCATTTAAAAGTTGTCAAAAAAAAAAAAAATTTAGGGTTTTTAGACAAGTGTGAGAGTCATTTTTTAAATTGCTAGTGTGTGATTTCTTGAAGTGATTCTTTGCGATATGTGATTAGGACATAATTGTTTTTCTTGGTTTTTTACTTGTTGGTATTTTCCCTTTTTGCTTTATCAACATTTAAAAAAAAATAAAAAAATCTCTTTCATTTTCTTGTTTGGTTGAAAAGTGTGATTTTGCATTAGTATCCAGGGAAAAAACTTTGTTTTCTTAAGTTCTTGATAGTTTAATTAGATCGTAAGTAGCTCATAGTCGAGTGAAATCCTTCTTTAAGTTTGTTGATTCAAAAGATCTTAGAAAAATATATATTTTTTTTGAAAAGTTGTTGAAATTTTGCATTAAGTGAAAGTTTTTTGTTTCCAACTTTTTATTTTTACTTTCGTCTTTTAAACATCACCAGTTTCACTTTCATACCCCTTGACATAAGACAAGCCATAAAATTAACGCTAAATCTAAAATTTATTAGACTTTTATGTTTGTAGGGTTAACCAACTAATTCAAGATTAGGGCCTTGGATTAGGTTGGAGAGGAAACTCTTCAAGGCCATTAAAATCAAACATTGGAGTCTGAGTTAGGGAGTGTCCAAGTCCAGTATCATGAAAGTTATCCGAGACCCCCCTCTAACACAGGGGATAAAAATGAGGTCGCGTGCGGAAAGGTAGCGGAGATAACCCCTCCAAAGCTAGACCAATCGTAGTGGAGAACACATATAGAGGACTTGTTTTGGGATTCCGTCGATTGCATTTGCCATGGGGCTTCATGGGTCTCGAATCCATTCGAGGTCCTCAGTGGTCTTCTGGACCACTTGCTTTCGATACCCTTGACAGGTTTTGGGCTTGATACCCTGCTCATTGTGGTCTACCCGACTTTCGACTGTACCCGCTTGGTGATTGTTCCCACGCTGGAAACCTAGTTGCCTATCTTTTTTAGGGACATACACAGGTGAATGCGGGGGTATACCACGATACCTAGGACAGACATCGGGCCATGATTTGCATAGTATACCCGAAGGGTTCTTCCGTTTTCAAGTTGCACTTGCACCGGTAAGTTGCTCTAGTGTTGGTTGTTGTAACTGTTCTTCCAATTAATTTAGTGTTTGTCTATCTTATCTTATAGGGACTTTTTTAGTGTGTGTTACTTTTGAACGGTTAGACTACCCTAGAGTGTCTTTGATCTTCTCACACAGTGGAGGATCACGAGCTCCGTCGGTCATGAAGGCTTCTTGGCTTGCTGTCGGTTACACTGGAGCCACCCCCGCCACCACTAAGGCGAAAGCTAGACCAACAAAGGTCTTTTGAAGCGATCGGGTCACAAGAAATTGTGCCTGACCAACATCCAGAGGAATCAACCATCTTAGACCTTGGAGCGCAAGATTTTGGTCTGGTTGAAACTTCCACCACTGATCTTTCGACACCCACCATTGTACCGATTTATCCTTACGAGTGCCAGACAGTGTTGCACGCAGCAATGGAAAAAAATGTTGTTACCCCTTCTGGGAATTCTTCAATTCCCACTATGGTTGTCACCATAGGAGAGTTTCCACCTCTTAACTCATTGTCACCGGTCTGAGCCACCATGGTCTTGACCACCTCTACATCGCACAGTGGTCTGATCCCGTCTTTGGCGGCGGCCACAACCCCTTTCACACCAAGTGCGACAGGCCCTCCGTTCTCATACGGGATGCCTAGTTCAGGTACAAGTCCTGTACTTTCCTACTCCACTTTACAGACTCCAGGTCTATGGGTAGGGAACTCTAATGCTCCTCTGTAAGGTCACATGGGGGGAACTCCTGCTCCTTTTAACGCTTTCCCTTATGGGGGAGGTCATATACCTCCTTCGTCCCCTTCACTCGGTGGCTCGCATCAACGATCCGCCTGGCAACCTACACACCATAGTTTATTTGGAGCGGGGAGTCAAGGACCACCTTCGCATAATATGCCAGTAGGTTCGACACTGTTTTCTTTGTTCGGTGCGTTTGGTAACAATGCCTCCTCGTCAACTACTTTCCCAACTGGGGGCCCTGGTTTCAGACAATCTATTCCTATGCAGGGTACTATTCCTACACAGGGGGCACACCCAGGAACTTCTTCCACATCAGGGCCTTAGAATTCTTAGCAGGGATCCATTCCCTCATTCGGAATGTCGATCTGGGGTAATTCTTTTCATAATCAATGGAACCCCGGACAAAGCACTATGCCTATCCCCACGGGACCGACATGGAGCAATCCTTCCCAAAGTCCTTCGAATGCAATGCATGCCCAACCATCTATGTCCTATTTCGGAAATTCATCGATGATGTCTCCTCACACGCAAAATCCATATGCTGGCCATGGCCATGCTTTCTACCAGAATCTGGGCCAGCAGCCGAACTTTTCCTGGCAACCTGGTGCCAGTCAAACTCCAAGCCCATTTTCCCCAGGTTATCACCAACAACCCAAACTACCCTTCCTGGCAACTTTGCATTTTCCAGACTTGACAAGGTTGTTGAATGACCCTATCTGTCACAATCCGCATTGGCCTCCTATGCTGACAAAATTGCCTTCGGACATCCCAAATTTTGAAGCCAAGCCTAATGAAGATCCAGGAGATCATGTGACTACCTTCCATATTTGGTGCTCATCTAACTCGTTGAAAGATGACTCCGTACAGTTGCGATTGTTTCAACATACTCTCATTGGGAGTGCTGTGAAATGGTACATTGAGCTCGACCGCTCAAGATACTCTTTCTTCGGTGAACTAGCGGTGGCTTTCCTAAACCATTTCCAGTTTCCTGTGAGATATGACACTGGCACCGAATTGCTGGCCAATTTCTCACAAACTAAAGCGGACCATATCTCTGATCACATTCGAGAATGGAGATGCAGAAAGAGTTTAATTAAGGTACAAATCCCACCAACATTCATGCTTGAGTGGTTTCTTAAGTCTTTGGTCCCACAGTTTTCCAAAGATGTCGCGATGTCGGGAGTATTTTCCGAAGAAGACGCCATCATGAGAGCTCAACAACTTGAGCTAATCTATTCTTAGTCTGGTTTATTAAACGAGATCTTGCCAGATGCACCACACTCAATACTTGATAAAACCAGACAGAGAGCTGGACCACATGCCGATGGTATTGTCGGTTTAGCACAAACAGAGCCCGTTGAGTAACTAACGACTCAGTTGCAACAATTGTCTATACAACACACATCGACCAACCAAACTACTGCTTCGGCTGCTCCCCCTACCAAAATGTCAGATGTACACACTGTGCAATCGGCTAATCCAAAGGCCACCCAATAGCCTGAAGGAAAGAATAAACAACGAAAGAAGGGTCAGGGGGATAAGAAACCCACTGATAATGCTAGCGGGGGCAATACTGAGAAATGAAAGGCGAGGTATCCATGCAACCTGTGCGCGGAAGACCACCCGACCCACCTTTGTCCTCGGCTTGTAGAGGCCCAAAAGTTTGTGACACAACAACAACCTACTGTGTTAACCAATCCATTTCAACATGGGAAAAATCTAACACAGGCCTCTACAAGCATGGAAGGGGGCAGCCAAGGACCCTCTCCGCCTGTGAACAACCCCACATCCGTGAACGTATATATGGTGAAGAGTGATGCTTTTATATCGACTAGAGCACATGACTATAGTAAAACAAGCACTTCTGAGAAGGGAAAAGAAGATGAACTCCGATCTCTTCCTCTATAGATTGAGAAGACGTTGGGTGAAACAATGACACGCATTCCCAAAGGCGCATTCAAAAAAGATTCTCATAACCCAAACGCAAAGGCTGCCCATAACTACTCTGTGGTGGAAGATTTATCACAAACCCCTTGTGCGATGTCCACTTTGGAAGTCCTCCAAAGATGCCCTTCCTAGAGGAAAGCCTTGTTAACCTCTTTAGGATCTACTGAGACTTGTAATCCAGGTACAATCATGCTGGATACAACCGACTTAAAACCTTGTTTTCCTTACCATGTAGAATTTTAGATAGTAGTGGCTTATCCCACGAAATTTTTTACTTGAAATATCTTCTGCACAGTGGTTGATGAGGGCGCCTTGACATGTGTTATGTCGTTGGCATGTTGGAAGGCCATTGGCCAACCTGTTTTGTCTCCATCACCTACTCTCCTCACTGCTTTCGACGGTTGTTCATTCTGACCACATGGTATCGTTCCTTCTTTCCTTGTGCAGTTAGGAGGGAAGACTGTGTGTGTCGAGGTAGAGGTAGTTGATGCTCCCCTCGACTATAACCTCTTGTTAGGAAGGAGTTGGACTTATGCCATGCAAGCTGTGGTTGCTACAGTTTTCCGAGTTTTGTTGTTTCCACATGAGGGCCGGATAGTGGCCATCGATCAATTGTCTTTCTCCAGACTTGACCCTGCATTGGGGGCATCCACGGTCCCGATGATTGATAATCCTCAACCAGGTGTCGTCAATGTAGGGGTTGGTTTGTGCCCATCTTTGATGGGTACCTTCAATTACCTGCCCCTGCAAGGCGATATCAAGTTTATATTCAATCACCACAAGGTTGAGATTTTTCAAGTTTCGTCATTCCGCACGACTTACTTCGACGATTCGTGGATACTTCCTTCCTCATCGGCCATGATGGATGGGACAGGGCACCTGGGCATGTCTATGCCCTTGTTCGCAGCTGAAGTAGCATACTCTTTAGTCCAACAAAATTCAACCCACACTGATCCAACTCCTGCACAAGAGTTCGATCCACTTCTAGAGCCTATTTGGGCTTAGGGTTCTCTCTCTCACAACGATTCGTTAGACTTGGTCTTGCCCTCTGATGAAGAAATAATTTAAGCAATAAATAGTTCGGACAAACCCTGGGAAGATCTTCATCACCGATCATACTTCCTCCCAGAGTTAAGCCAAATCGAAGAAGGAGAATTTACCGTGACTATGATGGGAGATCGGTCTTGTCCTATTAATCCCTTAGCTACACACAAGGTTTATGCTGAGGGTAATATGGAAACTATCGCTGAAACCTTACCAATCAATATCTCCTGAAACCCTGGCTTCGTGGAGAATGTCTTCGTCGAAGCTGACTGCTCCCCCAGAGAGATCCAAATCTACACTGATCTTTTTAAAGAATTCTGCGACGTTTTTGCCTGGTCTTATAAGGAAATGCCAGGCATCAATCCAAAAATAGTTGAACATGAAATCACAACGTATCCAAATGCCAAGCCTGTCCGGTAGAAGCTTCATCCAGTTAACCCCAAGAAAGCGACAACCATTAAGGTTGAGGTTGAGAAATTGCTAAAATCCGGTTTTATCTATCCTATTCATTTGACCCAATGGGTGTCAAATCCCGTGCCGGTCAATAAAAAACAAGGCACTATTCGTGTATGTACCGACTTCCGTGATTTGAAGAAGGCATGTCCTAAAGATAATTTTCCCACACCATTCATCGACCAGATCATTGATGAATGTGCTGGGTGCGAGGCCTTTTCTTTCATGGACATTTTTTTGGGATATAATCAAATACAAATCAAACTCGAAGACCAACACAAAATGACATTCATCTGTCCATGGGGTACATTCGTGTATCATAAGATGCCTTTTGGTCTCAAAAATGCTGGAGCCACCTTTCAGCGGGCCATGTCTTTT
>ML782070.1:67616-79879 GCA_009831015.1 Picea engelmannii | reverse complement strand
CTAATCATGCATTATGTTTTGGAGGTTCAGAAACTGTTCTACAAGGATATGTTGATTCAGATATGGAAAGTGATAAAGATAGCAGGAGGAGTACCACAAGGTATGTGTTTACTATAGGTGGAACAAAAGTAAGTTGGATTTCAAAACTAAAAAAGGTTGTTTCACTTTCAACAACAGAGGCAGAGTATGTTGCTACTACAGAGGCTAGTAAAGAGATGATTTGGTTACAGAGGTTTATGGAGGAATTGGGAAAGAAGCAAGAGAATAACAGGTTGTACTGTGACAGTGAGAGTGCCATTCATCTTGCAAATAAATCAGCCTTACATTCGAAGACTAAGCATATACATTTGAGGTACCACTTCATACGATCCGCCTTGGAAAATGGACATTTGAAGTTGGAAAAGATACGCACTAGCCAGAATCCTGCAGACATGTTAACAAAGGGAGTAACCAGGGAGAAACTGAGTTCCTGCTCAGTTTCAGTTGGTCTTCAAGAATGAAGATGAAGATGAGGAATTTGCTAGGTCCAAGAAGGTTCAGAGTCCAGCATATACAACAGTGGTGGAGTTGTTGAGATCAGTCTCCAAGTGGGAGATTGTTGGTTGTGGAGCTTGATTATCTTCCTGATTCAGAGGTCTTTTACTTTCAGCTGTGTTTATACCCCATGAAGTATTTACACCCCAGAAGTATGTACACTCTTCCACGCAGGGGAGTGCATAGGTGGGGTACCCCCTCTGCAGGGTTTGGGGGGGCTATCCCCCCGGTTGGGGGGCCTGGGGGAAAGCGGGCCCCTGAAGGAAAAATTGCCTTGTAAATTTATACCGTAATTTCATTGTAAATCTGGACCGTTCATTATAAGGTCGAAGATCTAACGGTAGAGATTATGTTAGGGTTTTTTTCCCTATAAGGAAACCCTCTTTTATGAGGGAAATGTATTGCGACTATGGTTGATGGTGAATATTGTATTCTGAGATAGGAGACTGTGAGAGAAAGAAGAGGAAGTTACAACGGGTTTGTTGTAGGTTGTATCCCTTCATATGCTGGATAATAATAAAGGAAGGACTTGGCAATTTCTCTGGTGGATGTAGCCCACACTGGGTGAACCACGTAAATCTGTGTCTCTATTGTATTGTGTATCTTCTGTGTTTTGTTTCCACATTTGTTTTATTTTATTTCTCCACGGTCTTGTTTTTCTAACAACCAACCTAACTTTCTTTCTGCACGTGAAGATAAAAAATTGATTAATGAAACAGATGATTTCATGAATGACACCTCCAACATGGTTGATCGACACATTGATGATTTCATACATATTGGGAGGCATAGATTGGATGTGAGTTTCTTCCATTTTTTATGGAGATCCCATTTATGAAATAGAAGGTAGTTTTCAGATGAAAGATGTTGATATGTTACCTTCAGAGAGATGGTATTCTTGCCCAGGTGATCCAGTCATTTGGCATCATGATGATAATATGAGTATAGATTGGTCTCCTCCATTCAAGGATGACTTGTCGCAATGTACTTATGATGATTTTCGGACATACATTGGGAGTTGTGATGTATATCCTTTTGAGAACTTAGATCATTGTGCGGTGAGGATTTTCATCCACCATCATGCTCAAATATTGATGAAGATAAGACCATGGCCAGCCTAGAACCATCATAGACTCACACTAAAAATAAATAGTATTTTCATCTTGGGGAGTTTTGCAGAGATTTGCGGGTAAATAAGAAACATGTTTTGGTTATTGGGAAGGATTATTTCTCTAGACCTGAGATTGTCCCTTATCTCATCTCTTCGTCTCAAGGAAATTATAGGGTTTTCTTGGGATCTCTCATCTCCTCTCGACCTTCAAGAGTAAGTGGTATTCTAAATGAGGATGAATATGAGTTTTCGTCTATACATGGTAGCCCTCTTCAATGATGGGTGGACCAAGCTTTTGGCCACTCTTTTTGGGAGGATTCTCTCCCTCCCACCCACCTTTATGAGTTGTGTTTTATGATTTATTATATGTTTACTTATGATTATGCTCATATTGTGATTAAATTGTCTTTGATATGGTTTATAATTAAGCAAAGGGGGAGATACCTTGATGGGATGATAAGTTGTTTGTATTGGTTGTATGATTTCACTTGACATCTCTAGGATTTATACTTCTATGAGCTGCGGGCCCCAAGTAAGTAGGTAGGTCATTTTATTTCTTGCATTTGGATTTGTGTGTCATGGTAGCTTAGTTTCATTTACTTAGATTAACATTCTCATGTTGATTTACATATTTCTTTATTGCACCTATGCATATTTTCATTACTTCACTTGCTTGATTTATGTGACATGTTAGTTAGAATTTTTTGGAAAAATGCAAAATTTTATTTTTAATGCATAGTTGGATTTTTAAATTTTGATAATATGAATAAAGGGGTGAGTGTGCCACCCTTAGATATCCAAACTTGTCTTGTTTTAGTGTGTGAATGCCTAGGTCTTACCAAGAGATGTTGAGATTCTCATGTACTCAATGGAGAGCACATGTTCCCAAGTAGGAGCCAAATGTTTCTAGGGATGACTAAGGAGATGATATCTCGAGCCCCATAGGTTGCAGACATGGAGTGTCCAAAGCCAGGTGAGCAGAGAGAGCCCATCCTCTTACCACACATCACCATTGATCGACAACAATAATGTCCACCACACCAGCTTATCCCACAGAGGACAATAGGTCTTTATCCATGAGGTAACAAATCCAGTGTCATGGTAAGTGTCATTTTAATAACTAAAGCATTCGAACATGTTGCAAAGGGTCCTTTCTTGATTTTCAAAACATTTTCTTGGAAATTATGCCTTTTGCCTCATTTCACCTTGGTGGTTGACATGTTGTCCTAGTAAGCGTGTCACACTTAAGAAAATGGTTTCTACTAGGGGGTCTCCTTGAAGGGTCATCGTACCATTCCTACACATACTTATCACTTTCCATACTTATTCCCTTCCATTTCCTCACCATTTGGGTTTTCAGGCACATTGACCCAAGAAGGGCTTGTACCTCGTTTCATGGGAAGAAGGGGTTGAAGGCCTAGAGGTTTTTATCTGGAAAAAGATAAAATCCAACGAATTATCCTCCAAATGCTTGCCCTAAGGTCCTAAGAGAAATTAAATTCTTATCCACAAAATTCAAGGACCTGTAAAATAAAACACATAATTAATAAATGTCCTACTTGTTAAGGGAATGCATTTGCAGTGTCTTTTACTTTCCTTGCACATGGAACTCAATTTTTTCCTAGATTCAAGTGGAATCGTAGTACTCTTTACTTTCCCTTGCATATAGTACTCAATTTTCATACCTTAATCAATTAATGGAAAATAAAGGTCTTGGAAAAAGGTTGCATTGAAAATGAGGATGCAACAGACCCTGTACAAAGGCACCCATAAATGAGACAATATGAGCACTTGTATGTCAAGAAACCCCATGCCCAAAAGTATCACCCCCATCCACCTCATACTCTTTTTCATGACTTAGAGAGGGTCCTCTTGGTAAACACTCCTTGAATTGGGGAATGATCTACCCAATAGGGCACCATGGAAACCCTCCCATACTTAAATTTGGCAAGTCATATAAGGTATTTGAGCATTTGTTTTTTTTGAAAAGGGGGGATTTGATGCACATGTTTGGGCGGTTCTTTTATTAAGTATGAATTACTTATGTTTCTTAATGGTCACCTATGCATTTTCTACTTTTTTCATACATCCCTTTGTTGCATTATTGTTTTCCCAAATCCTGCTTACCACTATTGTAGTATCCTTTGACCATCCACCTCTTGCATTATTTATCCTATGTTTTTCATCCATCTACCCATGGAGAGAACAACTGCTAAGAGTGGATTCTAGTACCATATGCATTCATCTTGCTTAGGTCAGCTCCATGCACTTGGAACACAAGAGCATGTTGTTGAGACACTCATTCTCTCTAGACAAGTACACTTTTATCTCTATTTAGACTCGTAAAAGGACACGAAAAATATACTACCGAGCACACTTTTATCTCTCTTTTGCGCTCATTAAACCATGAAGGAAACACTAAAACCAAAAAAATAAAAAAAGAGTGTGGTATTTTTACCATTGATCTATTGACAAAATGACAACGTCAGTCGAGTTTCCCTTGAACATGGCACATGTTTGAGTCATCATCTTATAGTTGGGTTTTAGCTTTCCTAGGAGTCATCCCAGTAATATGATTCATAGATACTCCTCCAACTTGTTACTCTTTCAGCCATCATGGAGAGTGCCTCAATGTTTGATGCATTGTTGCACTATATTTGTCTAACTCTTGTGTCTTGCTACCAAGTCACCATTTTGTCGTGCTATATGTTCAAGGGAAGTTTAAGCCTGAGTCAACCATTTGTTATTTCATTGACTTTTTGAGTCTGCCATCCCTATGTTAGTTGTAATTGGTGATACTCTCTCTTCACATCATCTATCAGTGTATGTTTTGTGTCGATTTATGGGGGATACATTAAGGCCCTCCTTCAACAGATGTATTCCTATAGACTTCAGAACATTATCTAGGAAAGGGATCTAGAAACCAACTAGTATATTGGATCTTGCAGTCCTTAATGACAAACCTCCTCGTGATCGACAATGGGTTTACATAATTGACTCCTGATTGATTTATTCTATGAGTGTTCGACATAATATCCTTTATTCACACTCGCTAGAATGTACTAGGTACCTTAGGGTCCATCTTCATCATTGGTGGGTCTCTCACGTCTATTAAAGGTATACATCAATGAACAATAATCAAACACTTTCTACCATGCTTGACATCAAATCATCTATTCACATGTTGTATATTTGTGCCATCGAGTTTTGGATGAAGACCTTGGGATTGGGGCCACATCATTCCTTTACAACATCCTCTCCCAAGTTGTGAAGAAGTATATCACTTATCTATGAGTAATTTTCAGACTTTGGGGGAACTTTCCTCAGTGTTTGTTGTCTTCTTGATGTATATGTTGTGACATATATCCACATTGTATTTTCTCTTGGTTATGATCTAGTTGATAACATGGATCCACCATGTATTATTTCATGGCCAAGGTATTTCATTTCCTTTCATGGATCCGAAGTGTATTTCAATGGTGACCATGCTTTGTTTCTCTTCCGAGAATGGGTGTGCCTACCTCGGGGATGATCTATATATGTCGACTTGATGTCTGATTGCAGGTACTCATTGGTTCCTTGATCTTCTAGATCCTTCCTTATGCCCCTCGTCACCATGAATTTTCGTAATGTATTTTGACCATTAGTTCCTCTTCCCACCTCACACATTAAGGGGCATACATGTTATATTTTTATTTTCCACCATAGGTTTTGCAAGAACGTTATTAGATGTTATGAGGCTAGAATTGCATAATTGAGTAAAATTCTCATAATTATTTCACAAGGAAATAATTATTTTGTCAAAATTTCATAGTTGTGAAATAAGAATTATTTCATAATTGAGAATAAACTAATAATTGAAAATAAAGTTCATAGTTAGTTGGAAAAAGCTCATAATTGAGCATGGAACTTTAGAAAAAATACCATAATAGAGAAAAAGTTCATAATAGGTTGGAAAAAGCTCATAATTAAGCATGAAACGTGTGCATGAATTGTAATTTCTTAGTTCACATGCCATCAATCCTATCTATGACTTGTAATTTCTTAATTCACATGTTATCAAGCTATCCATGACTTGTAACCACCTAATTCACATGTCATGAAACCTATCTCAAATCTCTTCTAAATTCCTATAAGAAGAGGTCAAACCAAGGAGATGGGGTAGAAGAGTTTTGAGAGTGGTTATGCTAGAAAAATAGAGAGAGAAGCTCAAGAGGCCAAGGAGGAACATTGAGAACCTGGAAATAGGAGGAATGCATCAAGACTCAAGGTAAAATCTTATGTAATTCTCCATTTCATATTAACATAGATCATTGGTTTTCCTCTTTCATATTGTTCATGTTCAATTATATATGTTAGATCAGATTTATTCTCTTATAGATCAGGTTAGATCCAAGCTAGATCTAGGATTCTAATGCTAAGAATAATAGTAGGAAGGCATTGTTCAGTCACTTTTTTGCATGTAGCAGGTTGAAGGATCTTGGAGCTGAATCTACAGAACTACACCAGTCAAGAATACACGAGGACAACTGATCTAGATTTATGAGTGGAACGAAATGAATAACAGACTGTATACAATAACACAGAGATACGAAGAACAACAACAAATATCCAATGAACAATAAATTCTATTGAATTAATAAAATAGGATGAAACTGTAAAACTGCAGAACTGAAAAAAACTTGCTCGAATGGTGATATTTATCTCTTAGAAGAGATGTGGTTTCTATGCGCATCTGTCTGAGTAGAATGATTACAATGAGGGTCCAGAGGCATTTTTTTTTTGAATAATCCAGAGTCTTCGTATTATTTATAGGAATAAAATATACAAAAACAAATTATTGTTGGCCTGCCCATCGAGAAACCAGACCAACAACAAAACATAATATTGTCATTCAACATCTGTATGATATATGTAAGGCATGTGACTGATAAACTAGATTAGGAATAACTCCTAGTTCCTCTGCGAGAACTTCTATCCTTATTTAATCTAATAAGAAAAGGTGGTACTCCCAAGCCTCATTGGTATTTAAACAAAAACCACAGAAGGAATAACATACAACTTAGCTAATGCTGCAGCCTGTTGTCACTGGGACTTGGGGATGAGCGTATTCCAGGTTGGAAAGATCCATGTCGACTAGATTTTCCACGATCAAATTTATCTTATGGTCGACAAGATTGATCTGGAGTTGCATGTCATCGAGCTGCAAGAGGACCTCTTGGCGAGCTTCATGGTGGTCTAGTAGAACTCTTCCCATCAATTTTTTCAAGTGCCAGTAGATTTCCACCATTTTCATATACTGCGAGGCCTGACTATGGACAAAACCATTGTCAGGAACCCATGAGTTGGTTGTTTCCTTCACCTCTTCATCCGAGATGAACTTCCTTAAGACCCAAACATTTGCCTCCGTCGCATCCATTTTCGACTGAATTTATGGAGGGGTGGATACTATAGGTATTCTCCGAATTCTCAGCCACATCCACCAAATGAAAGCATGATCGGGTTCTGGTTTGGCGAGAGGTTCCCCCCATGACACTACGAGAAGAGATTCCCCTAGCCATGTAGAAGAAGGTGGAGAACCAGAGCACAGAGTACAAGAGTGAGAAAGGTGAGAGAGTTCCCACTTCCGAATGCAATAGAGAATCTGTGAAGGAGCGAGAGACATAGGAAGCAATAAAACAATAGTAATGCATCAAGAGGGATACACAAATGACATAACTATATAGTGCCAGGGCCCATAAATGGAGAATGTTGCGATGATTTGTGGAGATATGGGCCGTATCAACCATCACAATATTGTGCTTCAACATCTTTCCAAACCTCGTGCGAAAGACGACATGCTTGAGCTGGTAGAGAGTGGGCAGAGTCATGACATGAGAGTGAGGACATGGACACTCAAGTGCAAGGGGGAGACAACAATGGTTAAAGAGTCATATGAGGAGGCGAGGCAGAGGGTGAAGGTCGTTGGCAGGTGTTCATAGATAGAGAGGCCAGGTGAGTAGGGGGGTCGGGGACCCACCGATGCTTGGATTGTGCCCTTGACACCCCATGCAAGGGCTTTAGAGGCCTTTTTAATATTGCTCATGAATTTCAAAACCCTAGACATCCAAAAACCTAACCCTAAGAGATGAAACGCCAAAAGTTATGTGGGCCCCGATGAGTAGGTTGGTACCTCAACTTATCGGGGTCATAAATTTTGCATACGACCTTTGTTTTAGGCATGTGATAGCCCATTGGAAAGATCTTTTTGAGAACTATACATTATGCCATCAAACTTTGACTCTGTCTACATTTTGACTGTGGAAAGACAAAAAAACATTGTTTAGGGCCCCAAAATGGCCCTGGAAGTACATAAAGATGTACTGACATGAAAAATTCCAAAATAATCCAGTTGGATTAGGTGGACAGACACCAATATCTACCTGGAAGTTGTGTAGGGCTTTAGACAACCCCGAAAGTGTAGAACCCACAATTACAAATAATTACAAAAGAACGTGTTGAACTAAAACTGTCAAAAGGAGCCAGTTGGAATAGGTGGGTGGCCACCAATATCCACCTGGATCAGTCCTCCCCTCTTAGGAAGCAATGGTATCCATTACGTTGAGTGCCCCCATCAGGTGAGGAAATTTCTGTTGAATTTGTCCCCAGGTGAGCCATTTTCCTTGGTTCAAGAGTTGGCATGCCTTGACAACCCGATAAAGCTAGATCCTCTGCTGGCGAGTGACCTTGACTTGTGTGTCTACTATCAGATCAGTGGATTCATGTTCCATGCAGTCAAGGTTGAGCTATGTTGGTATCAAATGTTCTGTGATCTCTGAGGTGTCCAATAATGGTGAAAAATATGGTCGGAGGAGGTCCACATTGAACACTGGGTGCAAGCCAAGGAAGGGGGGAGTGTTGAGCTAAAAAGAATTGTCTCCCACAACCTTGGTGATAGGGTAAGGCCCATAGCAAAGTCGATGGAGCTTCTGATGGAGCCTTGTAAGGCATTCTTTCTGCAAATGTAACCATACCTTGTCTCCCACCTGAAACTTGTGCGATACCTGATGTTGATCATGGTGTTTCTTGTACTTAGCATTGAATTTATGCAAAATCTCATGGACTTGTTGGTGGATGTGTTGAATCCGTTCAATGAATCTGGTGGCTTTGTCGGTCGTAGACTAAACATGGGAATATTTTTTTTTTCTGTGGTTGCAAGAGCTAGTGAAACATCAATGGGACCCAAGGGTTGGAATCCCAGCCCCACTTGAAATGGGATATGGTTGGTGGAGCTATGGAGAGCCATGTTGTAGCTATGTTGAACATAGGGAAGACTCTCATCCCATGTACACATATTCTTAGAGTTATACATGCACGAGATGTCCAAAATCATCCGATTGATGACCTCTGTTTGGACATCGGTTTGAGGGTGGAAGGAAGTGGATTTAGTGAGATTTGTGTCCAACAGTGACCAAAGACTCGACCAAAATGTGTTGAGGAATGTTTTTTATTGATCATAAATGATGGTCTATGGTATCCCAAAATGGACCCACACTCGTTTGAGAAAGAGCTTGGTAGTATATTTCATTGTGATGCTCTTCTTGCAGGCTATGAGAATGGCCATCTTTGAAAACCGATCAACCACCACAAATACACAATCATTTCCTTTCTTGGTGGATGGAAGGCAAGCCATGTAATCCATTGAGATGGATTCCCAAGGCCTATTAGGAGTAGGAAGAGGGGTGTATAAGAATTTCTTCTTGATGGTTGGCTTGGAAATGACACAGGTAGTGCACAATTTGATATATTTTCTGACATCCTATCGAAGTTTTGGCCAATAAAAATGTTTTTGTATAATGACCATAGTTTTCTCCATGCCAAAATGTCCTGCCATTTGACTGTAGTGAGCCTCCTAAATCATCTTTTCACTCTCACTTGCAGGAACACATAGGTGGAAAAAATGGAATAACAGTATGTCATGAATGTGAAAATTGGTGACATTTCATGCCTGTATGCAAGAGATTATAGGTGGTGGTGAAGTCAGGATCTTGTTGATAAACTTGGGGCCACTCATATGCATCATGACCACATGAATGGACCATGGTGATGAGTGCAACCATGGGAGGTTGACTGAGGCAATCAACGACATGATTTGTGCTCCATGTCTTATACTTGATGTTGAGATGGAACTGCTTCAGGTATGTGGACCACTTTTGATGGTGATCATTCTGCAACTTCCCCTATGTTTGTATGAACTGCAGAGGCTGGTGATTAGTGTGGATGATTGTCTCCTTTTTCAGAATGTAATGTTTCCATTGACAACAAGCTTGTACAATGTAATACATTTCCTTGTCATAGGTGGGGTATTTCTGGATAGTATCTGAGAGTGTCTCACTATGGTACGCTACCGAATGACCGTGTTGAGTGAGAAATGCACCTACAACATAGTCAGATGCATCAATCTCAATCTCAAATGGTTGTTGAAAATCAAGTAAGGAGAGTACTGGAGTTGAGCACAAGCGATGCTTCATATCATCAAATGCTTGTTGTTGTGCATTCCCCCACGTGAACTTTGCCTTGCCATCGCCCTTAGTCACTTGGATAAGGGCCCATGCAATATGGGAGAATCCCAACATGAACCGTCGGTAGAAGTTAGCATGTCCCACGAAGCTCCAAAGCTCAGTTAGTGTGGTCGAGGCTGTCCAGTCATGGATGAATTGGATATTAGCTGGATCCAGATGTATCCCATGTTCATCAATAATGTATCCCAAGTATTGGACCCTGTTCATGTCAAAGGAGCAATTTTCCAAGTTGGCATATAGCTTGTGTTGCCGCAGAGTTCTCAAAACCTGTTGAATATGATGCATGTGCTCCTCCTAAGTTCTACTCAAGATGAGGATGTCATCCAGATAGACTACCACAAAAGAGTTGGTGAAGGGTCTCAATACATCATCCATAAACCTCATGAAATTTTTTAGTGCATTTTTTAGGCCAAAGGGAATGACCAACCACTCGAAGAGACCTTCTTTAGATTTGAAATTTTTCTTTCATACATCAGTCGATTCGATGGGAACCTGGTGGTAGATAGTCTTTAGGTCAATCTTGTTGAATAACTTGGCCCCCTTGATTTGTTCAAGAAGGTCATCAATTCAGGGAATTGGGTATCGGTTCCTAACTGTAATTTTGTTTAATGCTCTGTAATCAATGCAGAGCCGCTAGGTCCCGTCTTTCTTCTGCATCAGTACAATCGAGCTTCCAAAAGGGGAGGAGATGGGTCTGATGTGCCCCTTTTGAAGAAACTCTTGGATCTTACGCTTGATTTAGTCATTTTCCATCAGTGAGTGATGATAAACTGATCCATTAGGTAGAGGTACACCAGGGGTTAGATCAATTGGATGCTTGACTTGGCAGTGCATAGATACCCCGGTGGGCAAGGAGAAGATGTCTATGTACTCTTCCACGATTCCATCCACTTTATTCTGCTACAAAGAGAGGCTCTATGTAGAGGTCATAGATGTGGCAACGACCTTCTTCTTACTGTGAGCACAAATCACAAAGAAGACAAACTTCCTGGTCCGTGAAATGGCCTTACTGCATTGCTTAGCATAGATTAAAGAAATAGCGGTAGGCGGTGCTACCTATGGTATATTTTACAATTGTCTACCCAAAGTAATAATAACATTGCGGGGTCTAGACTCATACACAACATGTCACTTCCACAAATATGGTTGTCCTAAAATAACATCACAAACTTCAAGGGTAGCAATATCACACAATACCTCATCTTTGAATGGCTTGATGTCGTAGGGAAGATGACACTGTTAGCTGGCGTCGAGATATCTTCCTTAGCGAATCCAGTCGATGGTGTAGGGTTGTGGGTGTTGTGTCATCGGTAGGTCCAACCGCTTGATGAACTCTGCTGAGATCAGGTTCTTCTGATTGCTTTTATCGACAATGAAATGAAGCGAAGCCCCTTTTAACCACATATGTGAGTGAAAGAGGCATTCCCCTTCCTTTGGTTCTTTTGGTTCACTTGGATGGACTTTGGTGGTAGAGAAAGTAGCAATGGGTTAGGCATCGATAATCCACTTCCCTAATTCTAGATTTGATTTGGAGTCAGAATCTTCTTCTGACTCAAAATATTTCATCTCAACCACCAGTGACTGCTTGGAGTGACATTCTCCAGTGTTGTGCCAAAGGATTTTATGGTATTCACATCACTTTCTCGTGTCCTTCTTCAACTTCTCATTACCCTTCTTGTATTTCGACTTGGATTAGTTGTCCTGAGAGTGGAAATCTTTGCTTTGTTCCTTGTTTTATGGGTTGGGGCCGCCTTTGCCCTGCTTCAGCTGTGAGGAGTTTGCAGATCCAAACTCTCGCCTCTTCTGCTTAAATTTTTGTTCAATCTTCACAACATATATATAAGTCGTACCCAATGATGAAATGTATAGAAACTCCATTTTCGTTTGAATGTATCTATGTAGACATTTGTGGTATTTGAGCACCAGATTCTGTTTAGAGTCTTTAATACCCAATTTGGTGCGCAGGGTATGGAAAATATTGGTGAAATTCGGTATTGTTTGGTCCCTTTCCTGATGTAGGGTGGTCCATCTTGTGTACTGGTCCTCGTAGCTTAACA
>ML782070.1:9979-46266 GCA_009831015.1 Picea engelmannii | reverse complement strand
ATATCTTCCTAAGTTTCCTCCGACACTCCATACCAATGCTCCTGTGAATGTGATTCATTATACTTCTTCATCAATCCTCAAGCAAAGTGGAGGTACATGTCCTCCGCCCAAACTACCACCCGATCATCCATAGTATCAGTAAAACTGGGATGGCATTATGGACCCACTGTCCATATCTAAGCCCCTTTTCCCACTTTTCTTTTTTGGTACAGGAGCCCATAAGCTCTGTTTTCCGAACCACCTTCGGCCTCTTCTACATACATTTCCATCTGGTGATCATTTTCCCTTTTTCTCGGTGGAGCATCTACCCATGACACACTCAGGTACGCCTGCGCATATTCAAAATTATCAAATAAATGTTCATATCTTAGATTCTCTTCAGATATTGTTCACGTCAGGTATTTGGTTTTCATGTGTGCAGGTACTTGGTCATTATACATCAACGCAACCCCTTCAGGTATATACTCAACACTGGAATGTAGTCATTCCCTCTGAATCACACTTACATTTCCAGTCACACCCTTTGATATTTTCCTCTAGGATCCCCATTCTCGGCTCTGCAGTACCCACACCTCCATTTGCATCTTCGGTACTGTCACCCGGTAGCATTCTTCCCCACATGAGTTGTCCCATTCATAGAACCTTGTGGCACTTCTGACACTCATTCTGTTTTTCAAAACCCTTTAGGGATGGGAGTCTCGATAGTCTTTCATCATGTCGCGAATCAACCACATACTCCTTCTCCTCATTTTGCTAGCTTTCCCACACAGACTCCCAGATTATCTCTTCACGGTTCTATTTTTTGATTGCACCTCCACAGTATCATGAACCCTGCATTTCATCCCCAATCAGTTTGCCCATAAACAAATCTCCCTTCATTTCACCTACCTCATACAAAAACTCACCAATGGGGCCCCCACCCTTCATCAGTTTTATGAGAAAATTATGCCCTACATGGGCCACCCATATCACACTGGGGCACCCGTTTCTGTATTTGTATATTTCTACCCAATTATTCGTTATTTATTGTAGAAACGCCTTTATTTCCAGTCATTACATTACCTTTTTTTTGTCGTCACCTTTGGCGACCTGCTTCCCTCTTTTTGGCCAGCCGCAACCCATGTCACCCTTGGTTGGAGCACTACTTATCATCTTCCCTTGTCGGCATCGTCCATATCTTCAGAGTACCCCATAGGTCACTTACCTCTTCCCTCTGAATTTGTTCACCTTGTCCCACCTCTGACACAACTTATCCTCGGTCTTGTCGTCCCCCTGACACTTGACCTCGTTGAATGGTTGCAGCCACTTTTTATCTCACACATACTCCAACCAAGGGCAATATTGAGTCTTCCCACATCTTGACTTCGTCCATGTACCTCCTCCACTTCCTCACCTCACCTAGTATATTTCATGAAGCCATTTGCTTCTGGGAGCCGCGTCCCCCTTTTTGTGAACATAAACACAGTTTCCAGAAGGGCGACAGTATCTTGATTCTCATTATCCACTCAATGAGAGATCTCGAATGGAACAGGGTGAAACACCATTGCTCCCTGATGTCGTTGACCCCCACAACATTCGACGCCAACACTTTCTGATGTTACGGTGGGTCTTACTTTGCGACTATTGCAGTTAGTTCTTTTATTTGCCGAAGACGTCTGAACTTGGCAGGGCTATCAATGGCCGCATAATCGCTGCTACTTATTACCGTGATCACTGCCTACTATTCAGAGCATGTTCATTTGCAGAATTATCTTCTACCTTTATTACAACCGCCCCCGAGGGCGCTGCAGATGTCTACACCAACACTTCAGTCATCTTTTTTCAGAGTTACATGACACGAGCATGGGGCATGCCCGCCTCGTTTGTACATAGTTTTCTATTTTACACACCTCATGGAAGGTCGGGTCCTACCGGTTCCTTTTTCCCTCCAACGGATCACTCTGGACGATCGCACTATTGCTCTCTCTTACAAAAACATTCTCAGTAGAAGAAACATTGAGGGATTTCGGCTATACGTATGCTCCTAACCTCATCCATCAGGGGGCATCTGTTATCACTAAAATTTCGTCCACACATGGTTACAAGAACTCAACATCGTCAAGCAGTGATGAAGTCGTCCATGGACCTGAATTAATACCACAACATTCAAAAAGGTCAAAAAACTATACAAAGTAGTGAAAAATTGAAGAGCGCTATGCAGACATTGGGCGCACGCGCATGCGCAAAACAAGAATGCCAAAATCGCGCACAGGCGCACGATGCACGACTGTTATCGCAAAAAGCTGCGCATCTGCTAAACGACGCATTTAGGAGAGTGGTCGGCCTCCCACCCACTTATGGTTCTGCTCCCAAGCCGATTTGACCCTCAAATCTGGACTGGATCCAACTGGTGGGTTGGTCAAAGACCTAGGAATGCCCTAAATGACCTCTTTTCACACTACAAAGTAGTTAAACTATAACCCAAAGCAATGCTATAAAAATCCATGGATGCAGCTCATTTTTTCAAGGAATTCAAAGTAATGTTATGTTGTCTCTATTGTCTTGAGGACTCCATCCTTGTCAAGAGCATATTGGCACAATTATATTGGACAATCCACCTCACCCATTGAGTGGATTTGTAAAGAGTTCTTTCATCATCATTTTCCATTTTTCTTTGTTGTAAGAAGAGCTAGCTAGTGGGGGTCCAAGAGCCCTCCCTTGGAGGAAGAAGGGACTCATAGTCCCCTTTCTTCTTGGTTCTTTGTTTCACTAATAGATTAGCCTCAACATTGGTGACATGGGTCTTATGGTTCTTTTTGTTTCTATGTCCATATGCTCATGAATTTAGTTGTTATTGCATTTCTTAGTTTAATTCTTAATTGTAGTCTTTTATTTTCTTTCCCTAACTCTTTTCCTTGCAGTTGTCCTGCTCAGCAGACCCAACTAAGCTTGCAAGCACCTCTATTTTTCTCACCAAGGTGACGAAAGAGGCACAACACCTACCTCAAGGTTTCATCCAAGAGCACCTTTAACACCTAACCTCTTTCAATACTCTCAATTTTATTTTCACCTAGATCGATCCATAAAATATCAATAGGATGATAACATGTTGTTTGATGGCACTCGGGTTTTCTCACATCCCATGACCACCAACACATTTGAATACTTTTCATTTGGATATAGTCTTAGAGATCATGTCATATCATATTACATATTACAAACAATGAGGAGAGACAATGTAATGATATCAAAAAACTATATATTGTTTCATTTAATAACATGAATTAGGAAAGCTTAGTGAGAAGTGACAATTCCATTATATCACATGGGTATCGAGAAGAATATTTTCCACTCTTAGGATTTGGACCAAGGTAAGGTCATACTCGTGAATTTCAAGGCTCAAATCATGCCAAGGTTGGATAATACTTCCAAAAACTTCCTCTATCCAAATATCAATAGGGTTTTTGTAATCATAGGAGTGGTTCAACCCATTGATGAAAAAGGGTTGTGAAGGTAGCTCCAACTAGGATTTACATGGAAATGATTGACTTTCCACACTTCTCTTGGTCAAAAGTAAGGAAGGAGAACACTCATAAGTCAAAGCTTAGTAAGGAGGATGAGGAAACTCATGATTCAAAGATAGGCTACAAGGTAATGAATGCCCCACATCTATAACAACATTTTTACACTTAACCCTTTCATGAAGAGGTAACCAATTCTCAATGAATATCTTGAAGAAATTTGAAAGTAATGAGATCTTTCCTTCACCAAGTTCTCCATACCAATCCAAAATATCATCCTCAATAAAATCCAAGAGCAATATAGACATCTTCATATTAAAATCTACATGATTAATGTTGAGATTTGAAATAACATCAAAGAAATATGAAATGTGTAAAATAGGTGAATCACTAAGTCCATGGAATCTTGGTAGTTTATCTCTCCAATCTTGATAATTATTTGGATACCCTTGGACTCTTGAAAAATCCAGAGGACAATGTAAATCCTTTAATAACCATTAACTTCATTTTCTTCAAAATTATTATTATTAAATTCTTTAAGAAAACTTTGTAAATGAGATTATTCATAAGGTCCAAGCTCTTCAATCTCATCTTCATCCCTATAATTAGTATCATAAGTGGGATCACCTTCAAAGTAAAAAAAAATTATATCCCACTTAGATCTTCCTATGTGGAAAAGGTCAACAAGGATTTTAACATCAAGGTCATCATCCTCTTCATTGAATGAAGGAAATTTTGATACTCCTTCATAGTTCACCCTTTCAAAATTATCAAAGGATGGATCATGAGGTTCAAGATTTTGATAAGGGTAATAATTCATCAAGTCTTCACTTTCATGTGGATAGGAAAAACAAAATTGGTTGATTTCACCATCAAGGCATGTATTTATAACTTCATCTTCCCTTAACTCTTCCTCCTTTATGGATCCATGAAGTACTTGATATCCTCTTCATAAACTCGGTCATTACTAAGGTTGTTGTCTTCATTATGTGGCTCTTCCTTAATGTGATCCCAAAATGATTGGTCTTATTTTTTACTTTCAAAGGGAAGAGAGGATACTTCATCTATGTTTCCTTCATATTTTTTTATCTTCAATTAATGGAAAAGTGGAAAAATATTCCCCATGAGTTGTAACCATAGATTCTTACTTCTCAATTGAGTTCAAACGGGATTTGTTTTCTTCTATCTTTGTTGCATGAGATTTCTAGATTTAAACTATGTACAAAATTTTGAAACGTCCATTGTTTCGAGTGGACACTCCACCCATCGTCAGGGATAAAAGAATCTTATGAGTGAGAAAAGAGTGCCAAGAAGGGAAAATAAATAGGATGATAGAAGAAATATATTKTTAAAGAAAKGGAGGAAAKTCAAATTGAAAATTGAAAAAATGAAATTAGTTAATTAGCGGGTAGGATTGAAAATTGAAAAAATGAAATTAGTTAATTAGCGGGTAGGATTGAAAATTAGTTGTTATGAAGAATAGTAATATAATAATTAAAAAGAATGAATAAAGGAGAGACTATAATGATTCAAGGATTAATGATAATACAGGTTAATAATAATAAGGGGAAATTATTATTAATTAACTCTATTGATTTTTCTTTTCTTATTAATAAAATTAGTCAATTAGTAGTTGGAAATTAGTCGTTGTGAAGAATAGTAATATAATAATTAAAAATAGTGAGAAAAGGAGAGTCGATAATGATTAAAGGATTAATTATGATGGAGGGTAATAATAACAAGGGAAAATTTAATAAAATTAAGAAAAAGAAGATTAGGAGGATAGGGTTTAGACTAGGCTAGAGAGAGAAAGTATTTTTCAAAAACCGGAGATGTGAATATAACTTAGGTTTCATGTTCGAGGTGATGAATAATTGGATTCCAAGAATGGCTCAGTTTGTATCCATCTTCATGATTAAGATTATCAGGGTGTTTTTCAATTTCAAGGGCCTCATAAATGATGTGTGAGGTGTAGTGGGGTGTTGAGGAAAGAATTTTTGTTTGATCGAATAAAATAAGGTGTTTATATTTAAGGGCGTGCTAAGGAATAACATATTTGGAGATGCGATTATGGGTTGTGTCAGCAATATGCTCTTTGATATGGGCTTTAAATGATCTGCCAGTTTGGATAATCTAAGATTTTCCACTGAAGTAGGGAATTTGGTAAACTCATGGACCAAGCATAGGGTTTGACTTATCCTTGGTAGTATAAAATAATTGTTTAAGTGTTTTGCAGGGTTTTAATATTCTTTTTGGCCAACATTTTTAAAATTTGAACTATGGTGCCTTGGATATAAGGAAGAGAAATAGGAGCTCATGGTGGAGAGGATGGGGTATTTTTAAAATTAGGATTGTGGGTCAAATATAAATCTTTGTTGATTTGAGAGATAGAGTAGCCATCAACTATAAAGGCTTACGTTAAGTTGGCTTTTTCTTTTTTGAAAAAATGGGGAGCATAGATTTTCTTGCGTGAGAGATGAGAGTTTCAAGGATAGTGGATTTATGAGATGGGTGATGATGGGAATGGGCATGAAGGTATTGGTTAGTATCGGTATTTTTCCGATAAAATTTAGCCCCCGACTCTAATGAAATATTCCTTTGATACTCAAGGAACAAAGCATCTATTTTTTCCTTTGAAGAACAAATTCAATCCAATCATCTAAGTGTTCTTTAAAATATTCTTCATGAGTTTAATTCTATGTGTCATGGATGTCTTATTTTGTTTTCTAGCTTCATCCATACTAAGGGCCTCCAAATATGACACTCCATGTCTATATGGTATAGGGGGGTCATCATCATCCTCATCACATCCACTCTCTTGATTCTAATCAAAATATTCCTCATCAAAACCATGACAAGATACTTCATCCAAATTCATTTCATACCTTTGATTTCAAATAATATATAAAGTAAATGTTTCTTCAGTCTCATTGTTTTCAGTAATTTCCTGATATTTATCTTCCAAAGGAGAACCCCAACACTTGAAAAAGATATTTATAAAATACTCACAAGATGATATTGACCTAGGATTAAGGCCATTTCTCACCCAAGACTTTCTCCTTCCATCCAAGGAAACAAAAAATAACTTGATTAAGATATCTTCGTTTGTTACTCCAAGATTCCAAACATATTCCAAAAATGAAAAGATGTGTTGAGTGGCATGAAAGATTTCACCGTCAAATTTTGGAACATTTTCCTTCAATGATATAGGTATTTCATTTGGATATCCCACAATTTTCCTAAAATCAAAGAAAGGAAAGATTTCTTGGAAATCCTAAGGTGCCATTTTCTAACAACTTCAACCAAAAGTGGAGTCACCAAGGTGAATAATCAAATGTTAATCAAAGATGCTTGCTCACCCCACACGTAACCAAGATTTAATATCTCCAAGTGAATTGGGCTTCTTGTTTAGATATTCTTTCAACCCTAGGTATGATCTAATACCATGTTGAAATTCCCCTTAACCTAGCACCAAGCAGTTAATACCAAGAAAAATATGTTTAATGAATTAAAGTACAACTAGGTTACTTAATGAAAGATGCAGTTGAAGCATAAACTAGGAAACTAAATCAAGCACATAAGAACACCAAGATGTTTGGGTATAAACTCTTGGAAAAACATTGGAGGGAAAACCAATCCAATGATTCTTTTATTAAGGTCAAATAAAGGCTCCTGTAATAGGAAAAATGGCCCACTAAGAGAATTATACAGTACAGAAAAACCCAGAGACTCATGTGCTTTTGTATGACCTTGTACTGGCATGTTTCCCAATACATCTATGAATTTTCTTTATCTTACCTACGAACATCCGTGAATTTCCCTTCTCTGACTCGCGGATATCTGTGACTGTCTCCACTGAGACTCATGGATGTGTACGTAAATACTGTATGACACTTTGTATGACTCTACTCTTCCCTGTGCCTTATGTCCTTTGAAACCTACCTGTGGTTGCTTCTTCTCTCTCTCCTCCTTGAACTGTATGACCTCTAGATGAAATTCATTCTCCACCTATAAATATCTTGAATCACGATCTTTTTTATCCAACCCTCTCATCAGTACTTGGATGAACTCTCTTGACCCAACCACTGAGATCTCCTCACTCTAGTGTAAGCAAAAATCCTTATTTTCTCCTACACTCCTCTCACTAGAAAAAATCCTTTTCTATCTCTGATCTTGGCATCTCACCAAAGATCCCAATCTTGGCATCTCACCAAAGGTCCTAAACCTTGGAATCTCACCAAAGGTCTCTTATTATTGGCATATCACCAAGAGCCTCCTGATCTTGGAATCTCACCAAGTATCCTCACCTTGGTCTCTCACCAAGGTCCCTTGCTCTTGGCATCTCACAAAGAGTCTCTTGACGGTGTTGACTCCCTCAACACAAGTGACTTTCTCTCAAAGTGACTTCTCCTTTACCCCAACCTTGATTTTATAATCATGATTTACAATCTATTTCTAATATCCAAAGTGATCTATGGTTGAGATTACTTCTCACACTCAATTAATATTTAGATTACATGTTGCATGCTAAGCATGTACTTAAACAACTCAATTCACTAATTAATTCCTTCTAACTAAAGTAAACTCAAGACTATAATATTTTCGACTAGTTCCACATGCAAAACACATGCCTATGTGGAATAACCTGTCCAATTCTACCAAAAACATCAACACTCCCTCTTAGCGAGGAAGATACTTCTCGCACCTAGATTCTTTTCTATCTTTGCCACCAGATCCGCTACCATGCTTTCTCTCCAATACACCTGATTGGTTTCTCCCTTTGACACATAATTTATCCCTACCATGATGGTCTGACCTACCTTGAAAGACTCACTGCCTATGAACATGCTCCTAGAAGTCTCCTTCTCCTTAACATCCTACATGTCCATCTCATACCATGACTCCTTATTTACTGAATTGGAAGGCTTCTCCTTCCCACCTGAACCTGAAAGTTGAGTCCCTCTAATTTTCTCAACCTTCAGAGCTACCTACTCCCCGTTCTTTGTCATTGACATTGATCCATGATACAATATTCATCTTGGGATAATGTTTCTCCCGAGGAATATAAATCAACAAATATTCAAGACCTACAAACCTGAAGATCGGTCCTTTGATCTTGTTGGTTGAATTTTATCCCCCTTACTGCCTCTTTCTCCTTTCCTTGAACCTTTCCCTACACACTTGAAAGAAATTCCTTCTCCATCCACTTAATGAGATCTCACTCCCGCATTTTGTGTGTGTCTTTTTTCCACTAATAAATATCCAACACCTGCAACCGAGCACCTATGTTGTTGATGTACGATAATGTAACTGTAACTCCTTTATTTCCAAGATCTATCCTTGCTACCTTATCTGCATGCTACTCATGGTTCTATTCTAGATGTTCTTCTCTTTTGGACTAATTATATCTCTAGGTGAAATTCCTTCTTCACCCCTTTCTGAGATCTCCTTGATAAAAAAATATTCTTTTCTCTGTATGTGAGTCACTAACTATAGTAAATTTGTCATCATCTGATCTCTAGATGAACTTCCTTCTTCACCTATATAAGATCCCTTTGATTCATTTTCCATCGTGGCTCAAGCACTTGATAAAAAGTCCATATTTTCTCTAAAGTAGATGACTCAAGCACATGATCAAAAGTACTTCTCTTCTCCCATGTGCTCCCTCTCTCCTTCAAAGTTGATGTTTCCTAGAAATCAGTTCTTTGATTTCATCCTGTTGGTTTATAGATATACTAATATCTCTCGTGGATCTGTGCTTAGTCCTTCAAGCACCCACTTTGGAACTCTTGATCCCATAGATATGAACTCGATCTCATAGATCTTCTGATACCATGTGCACTAGGTTTCCTCCCAAAGAAACATTGCTCTGAAACCATGTTGATATCTTCTTTCAACCCTAGGTATGATCTAATACCATGTTGAAATTTCCCTTAACCTAGCACCAGGCAGTTAATTCCAAGAAAAATATATTTACTGAATTAAATCACAGTTAGGTTACTCAACCAAACATGTAGTGGAAGCATAAAATAGGAAACCAAATCAAGTACATAAGAACACCAATATTTTTGGGTATAAACCCCTGGAAAAACGTTGGATGGAAACTAGTCCAATGATGCTTTTATTAAGGTCAAACTAGGGCTCTCGCAAGAGGGAAAATGACCCACTAAGAGAATTATACACTACAAACAAACATGGAGACTCATGTGCTTTTGTACGACCTTGTACCAACATGTTTCCCAGTACATCCACGACTTTCCTTTCTTTGACCTGTGGATATTCATGAATTTCCCTTCTCTGACCTACAGATATATGTGATTGTCTCCACTGAGACCCGCATATGTGTACGGAAAGCTTGTACGGAAAGCTCCGTATGAATTTTCTCTTCCCTATGGCTTATGTCCTTTGAAACCCACATGTGGCTGCTTCTTCTCTCTCTCCTCCTTGACCTGTATGACCTCTAGATGAAATTCCTTATCCACCTATCAATATCTTGAATCACGATCCTTTGTGATCCAACCCTCTCATCAAGACTTGGATGAACTCTCTTCACCCAACTAGTGATATCTCCTCACTCTAGTGTAAGAAAAAGTCCTTCTTTACTCCTACACTCCTCTCACTAGCAAAATTTCTTCTTTGCTATCTCTGATCCTAGCATCTCACCAAAGATCTCGATCTTTTCATCTCACCAAAGATCCTAAACCTTGGCATCTCACCAAAGGTTCCTTGCTCTTGGCATACCACCAAGATTCTCTCTATCTTGGCATCTCACCAAATATCCTCACCTTGGTCTCTCACTAAGGTCCCTTGCTCTTGGCATCTCACCAAGAGTCTCCCGACTATGTCAACTCCCTCAACACAAGTGACTTCCTCTCGAAGTGACTTCTTCTTTACCCCAACCTTTCTTTTATAATCATAAATTACAATCTATTTCTAATATCCAAAGTGATCTACAGTTGAGATTACTTCTCACACTCACTTAAGATTTAGATTAAATGTCGCATGCTAAGCATGTCCTTAAATAACTCGATTCACTAATAAATACAATTTAACTTTAATTAATTCCTTCTAACTAAAGTAAACTCAAGACTAGAATATTTTTTACTACTTCCACATGCAAAACACATGCCTATGTGGAAGTACCTGTCTAATACTACAAAAAAAATCAACACTCCCTCTTAGTGAGGAAGGTACTTCTCCCACCTAGATTTTTCTCTATCTTCGCTACTAGATCTGCTACCATGCCTGCTCTCTAATACACCCGATTGGTTGCTCCATCTGACATAGAAGTTATCCCTTCCATGATGGTCTGAACTGTTTCCGAATACTCACTGCCTTTGAACATTCTTATAGAAATTTCATGCTCCTCAACATCCTGCATGGCCATTTCGTACCATGACCCCTTCTTGACTGACTTGGAAGGGTGTTCCTTCCCACCTATACTTGAAAACTGAATCCGTTTGAGTTTCTCAACCTTCGAGGCTACCTGATCCATGTTCTTTGTCACTAACATTGATCCATGATCAAAGATTCCCTTGGATCCTTTTATAGGATCATGTCCTTGAATAATGTTTCTCTTGAGGAATACAAATCAGAAAATAGCTAAGCCCTACAATCCTCGAGATCAGTCGTTTGATCTTGTTGGTTGACTTCTATCTCCTTTACTTCCCATTTTCTATTTTCCTCGAACCTTTCCCTACACACTTGAATGAGATTCCTTCTCCATCCACTCAATGAGATCTTACTCACTCATTTTTTTCATGTCTTTTGTCCACTAAGAAATATCCAACACCTTCAACCAAGCACCTCTACTATTGTTGTATGATCATGTACCTGTAACTCCTCTACTTCCCAGATCTATCCTTGCTACTAGATATGCCTGCTACTCATGGCACTATTCAGGTTGCTCTTCTCATTTGGACTGATTATATCTCCAGGTGAGATTCCTTCTTTACCCCTTTTTGAGATCTCCTTGATAAAGATTCCTTTGTTTCTATGTCTATGAGTCACTAACTCCAATAAATTTGTCATCCTTTGATCTCTGAATGAACTTCCTTCTTCACGTATCTGAGATCCCTTTAAGTCATTGTCCTTCGTGGCTCAAGAAATTGAGAAAAAGTCCATATTTTCTTTAAAGTAGATGAATTAAGCACATGAGAAAAATTCCTTGTCTGCTCCCATGTTCTCCCTCTCTCCTTCAAAGCCTCAACTCTGATGTTTCCCAGAAACCAGTCCTTTGATTTATGCCTACTAGTTTATAGATCTACTAATATCTCCTGGGGATTTTTGTTTAGTCCTTCAAGTACCCACTTTTGTACTCCCGATCCCATAGATCTAAACTCGATCTCATATATCTGTCGATACCATGTGCACTTGGTTTCCTCCGAGAGAAACCTTGCTCTAATACCATGTTGAGATCTTCTTTCAACCCTAGGTATGATCTAATACCATGTTTAAATTTCCCTTAACCTAGCACCAAGCATTTAATTCCAAGAAAAATATATTTACTGAATTAAAGCACAGCTAGGCTACTCAACGAAACATGCAACAGAATAATAAACTAGGAAACCAAATCAAGCACATAAGAACACCAATATTTTTGGGTATAAACCCCTAGAAAAACCCCAGAGGGAAAACAAGTCCAATGATGCTTTTATTAAGTTCAAATCAGGGCTCCTGTAAAAGGGAACATGGCCCACTAAGAGAATTATACACTACAAACAAACCTGGAGATGCATGTGCTTCTATACGGCCTTGTACCAACATGTTTCCAAATACATCCACGACTTTCCTTTCTCTAACTTGTGGACATCTACGACTTTCCCTTCTTTGACTCATGGATATCCGTGATTGTCTCCACTAAGACCCGTGGATGTGTACAAAAATATTGTACGGAAAGATTCATATAACTCTACTCTTTCTTGTGGCTTATGTCCTCTGAAACCCACTTGTGGTTGCTTCTACTCTCTCCTCCTTGACTTGTATAACCTCTAGATGAAAGTCCTTCTCCACCTATCAACATCTTGAATCACGATATTTTGTGATCCAACCCTCTCATCAATACTTGGATGAAGTCTCTTCACCCAACCAGTGAGATCTCCTCACTCTAGTGTAAGGAAAAATCCTTCTTTCCTCCTACACTCCTTTAACTAGAAAAATTCCTTCTTTGCTCCTACACTCCTCTAACTAGAAAAATTCCTTCTTTTCTATCTTCTGTATTGGCATCTCACCAAATATCCTCAACCTTGGCATCTCACCAAAGGTCCCTTGCTCTTGGAATCTCACCAAGAGGCTCTTGATCTTGGTATCTCACCAAATATCCTCACCTTGGTCTCTCACCAAGATCCATTTCTCTTTGCTTCTCACCAAGAGTCTCCTGACTGTGTCGACTCCCTCAACACAAGTGAGTTCCTCTCGAACTAACTTCTCCTTTACCCCATCCTTTCTTTTATAATCATGAGTTACAATCTATTTATAATCTCCAAAGTGATCTACGGTTGAGATTACTTATCACACTCACTTAATATTTAGGTTACATGATGCATGCTAAGCATGTTCTTAAATAACTCAATTCACTACTAAATACAATTTTACTTTAATTAATTCCTTCTAACTAAAGTAAACTCAAGACTAGAATATTTTTTACTACTTCCACATGCAAAATACATTCCTATGTGGAAGTACCTGTTCGATGCTACCAAAAAAATCAACACTTCTTCCCCTCAATGGAGTAGTCAGGTGAGTTAACTTATGAAAACCTTCAAATATTACTCACCAAATTTATTATTCAAGTCAAACTTTGAATACCTAGGGAATGGACTTTATCCCTAAGAATAGCGCCAAAATGTTACCACTCAAACTCTACCAGAGGAGGAAAATTCCTAATCTCAGCGAGAGATCCTAGAAGCACTATAGGAAATCTACCCAATATCACCTTAGTACCCTTTCCCCACACTTTAGACTAAGGAAAAGATACTCTATCCTATGGGGAATCCCTATGGTCAATCTAATCCAAATTGTTTAGTATGCTCAAATTGAAAGAAAAAAAAACTCGCTATCAAAGGTGAAAGAAAATATAAACACAATACAAGCTTGTAGTGAATTAGGTTCCCAAGTGATGCAACGTTAGTTAAATGACACTAGATTTTTCCTTTAAATACAAAAATCCTTATGATCACTAGTCCAAAGTGTCCAACATGCAATGGTACACCTTGGAGTAGAAATGCAAGCATTCAATGTAAAATTTTGAAATCTAATTGATTTTATCCTAGAAATTTAGCTAATTAAGTCAATATTGGAAAATGAAATGCTAATGAGTATTACAAGTTTGTAAAATCACTATAAACTTAGGGGGTTTACCATTCCATGAAACATTCCATCATATCCAATGATCTTAGATGATAAAGAAATTTTCTTACTTAGAGAACCTTTCAAATGCCATTTGGTGAATAACCATGTGCCAATGATCGAGTAGAACATGACATTATTAGGAAAACAAGTTGATCATATTTCATTACAATGCATTGAAAGATTAAGTCCAATAATCATGAGACCATCAACAATAAGATGCAATGAAAGTAGAATGTGGAGTTTGTTGCTATAGATACTAGAGAAATCAATTTTGTTCAGATGAAGTGTCAAATACTTAAGTGATTCAAATACCCACTTGTGCTCATAAAATTATTTAATCTGGGGAAATAAATGAGGTTTATATTACTTAAACCCAAAATTCGAAAAAAAAAAAATATCATAAGTGCCCACAATTAGCAGAAATGTTTAGGATGGTTAATTAGGTTTCACCATACATTTGAACATCTCAATTATGTGCAATATCTTAAACCGTCCACAAAAATATAAAGAAGTTAAAACATGCCTATGCAAAAACTAAGTTGCTACTATCATAGGTGATACATAGGATGGTAGAGATGTATATCATGTTCCAGTTATTTACAACACTTGGAAAACCTCCAAATGATCAAGAAAGATGTATTTCAGAACATTCCCAAGTGAAAATGTGATCTTAGGAAATAAACAATGAGCAATCCCATAAATTTAACTACAACAACTCAAGATTTTAAGTATTGTATGTAAGTTGATTTAAGTGGACTATGTAAAGCAACAATGAGAAAATAATCATCACATACATAGAATCATCATTAAAAAAATCAATTTTAAACTCTCTACATTGTGATGATAATATTGTTTAGAAATCAGAGCTAAAGATACCAAGGTATTCTACCTACTAGAGAATCAATCTGTTATGTGAAGGAGTGAAGAGCATAGAAGTGTTAAAATGTTCCCCAAGTCAATAGTCTCTGGTATCCCCCATTTCTAGGGATAACTAATGATATTATGTCTCGAGGCCCTTAGGTTGTAGGCATGAAGTACCGAGAGGCAGATGAGAAGGAAGGGGTCCCTATCATACCACACACCACCATCGGATCAATGGAAACAACATCCACCACACCCAACTTGGCCCACAGAGGATAGCAGGTCTTGATTCATGAGGTAACAAGTTCGATATTGTGGTAAGTTTCATTTTAATATTTGAATCATTTGACATGTTGCAAATGGTCCTTTCTTCATTTGGAAAACATTTGCTTGAAAATTATGTTTTTTCCCTATTTCACCTTAGTGAGTGTCATGGTTTCCTAGTAAGTGGCCACCCTTAGGGAAAGGATTGCTACTGGGGGGTCTCCTTGAAGGGTCATCATACCATTCCCACTCATAATTTCCACCTTCCATCACTTCTTCCCCTATGTCTCCCGACCTTTTAGGTTTTCGATCTTATTGATCGAAGAAGGGCATGTACCTAATTTCATGGGAAGGAGGGGCCATTAGGCTTAGAGGTTCCCTAGAAAAAACATCATGCAATAAAGGATCACCCTGGGATCCTGAGAAAAATGAAACTCTACTCAAAAAAAAATTAATGGACCCATAAAATAAATGATTGATCAATTACTTAAACTTTCCAAGGTAGAGTGTTTGTGGGCTATGCATTTCCTTTTCAATGCCCCTTATTGACTTCAACTTGGAAATTCATACAAACCAAGGTAGATAATATGTGGGATATACATTTCCTTTTTAGTTCCCCTTATTGTCTTCAACTTGATGACACATGCAAACTAAATGGCTCATAACGAGTTTGGAAAAAATATGCCTTAAAAAAGAAAAAGAGAGATGTGGCTAGCCCACAACAAAGGCACCCATAAATGAGACAATATGAGCCCTTGTATTTCATGAAACCCAATATCTATAAGTATAACCCCATCCACCTCACATTCACTATATTTCCTAGAGAGGTTTCTCCTTTGGAATTTGCCCTACTTGAGGAATTGGTTTACCCAATAGGGCACTATGACACCACTCCCATATCTAAATTTGGCAAGTTGTATAAGGTCTTTGAGAATTTGTTTGTTTTGAAAGGGGGGGATTTGATGCACATGTTTGGGTGGTTATCATATTAGATATGTCTTACTTAGCATGATATCATGACTTTTGGACCCTTGGAGGGCGTACTTGTTTGTCTTTGCAGGACCTTGACAGGTGAAATCTTTATCGTGAAGGAACAAGGTCACTTAGACCTTCATTTGGGGCATGAATCCCATAGGTTGGATGGTGTGCCCCATTCTCTTTGGACACATGGAATATGAATGTTTCCTTTGGAGGAAAGAGAAGAAACCTTGGAGAAGGAGACTAGCCCTCCCTTTACCCAATGTTTGGTTTTGAAGGCTCAAAACATCATATCCTAGGGCATGACATCATATTTGGAGGGCTAGGGTTTGGTAGTGATGGATGATTTGATGATGGCTTGGCACATCTAGATGAAGGAAGACCCTTTCACATGAATACATGGCCTTTGGAGGCCCAATGTCTCCCTCAAGAACCTCAACGACTTGATCATTATGCCAAAACGTCACCCCTAAAGGGAATGACATAATCATCTAGGGTTTTCTTCTTTTGTAAATTTGAATTTTAATTTTTAAAAGGGAAAATTGAGGAGGTCGGCCTCCCTAATTTTTCTTTTACTCTAAGTATGTCGACAAATTGTTTTTATAGGGTCTTGTATAAATAAATGCCTTGTCACTTTCATTTTGGACATAAATCACTTGAGAATTACATAAGTGTTGGCTAAAATTTTCTCCCTACTTGGGAAAATCACATGTCTCTCTCTCTTATGTTTTTGGATGCTAGTACTTGTCTTGTGGTAAAATAAGCTAAGGAACTATCTCTTGGATGACTTGTTCTTGCTTTGTGGTGGAATCTTCTTGGTAGAGAAGGGTTTTTACTTGCTATCTATTGGAATTGGTAAGGAATTTTCTGCATATTGTTGTTATTTCTTATTGTTTCATTGTTATTCTTGTCTAAACCCTTGGAGGATTATAAGGGTATACACCCTCCACTGAGATCTATCACTTTGTCATTGAATAAGCTATTGCAAAGGTTGCTAGGAGGAGTAAAAATGATTACACCCTCCTAGATTTACCTTTCTAGTTTTGCTTTCTCTAGGGAGTAAAAAGGATTACACCCCTAGAGAGGTAACACACCTAGCTCTTATAACAAGAGACCCCATAACCCAATTGATAAGGCACTAATATAATTTACATTGGATATCTAAAAACATTGCATTGATATAAGTGAATTGTTAAGATGTTGTAGTTGTCTTAGTTGGAATTTATTCTACATGTTATAAGCTTGTTTGAGCCCTAAGGGTGTCTCCTTTAGCCAAGTGATTCTCTTGGTGTTATAAAATAATTTCTACAACCATTAGGGATACTGCAAAATCACTCTTTAATCATCTTTTACTACTCTTTCTACCGCTGAAAATTGCAAGTAATTGGTGCTAATTATTCTCTTTGTCAAGGGCTTTCATTTGGGTTCTTTGCTTGTAAATTTCAGTGGCTAGAACTTGTTGTTGTAGAAAAGGTTTGCTACAACCACAAGGATTCCATAGTATATTGTTTATAACATATTTTTTCAGCCCTAGCTTTCCATCAAAACTTGTGTTTAAGTATTGGGATATTGTCTACATGATTAAGGCTTGATATCCAAATAATTATTTGATGTTTTGGATGGTTAATTTTGAAGATAGTAACATCTTTATTTTTATATCTATATATTTCCATACTATTACAATATGGGACATCAAGGATTCTTTCTTGATCCCCTTTGATAAAAGGCTTGGTTTATGATCATTTATCTTGTTCCACGTAAGGATAACATTGTTTTGTAGGTACGAAACCCTTGGAAACCATATCCTCCTTCACAAGACTCTTTTCCAATCCATTCTTCACCTCGAAGATTGACCTATAGGGGTTTCACCCATCATCACATCACTTTTCATCTCAATCCCCTTAGGGTCATCGATATTCCCCCCTTGTGGTGATTTATCATCACTAAAGTGAGGGGAGTGTCTATCTAAGGTGGCAGTGGGTAGGTACTCCCATAGTTGCCACATATCTATGGATTGGGTTGGGATTTTCTCAATCTACATCTTGTGCGATAACATTTTGGCGTTGTTATTAGGGAGGATTTTGAATCCTCTTTCGAGCCATAACGACACTTTGGAAATATTTGATCCCAAAGCCTTTATGATGCAGGAGCATCATGCAAAGCCCAAAGCACGCGACTAATCCAAGGAAATAGTTGGACGCGTGAAGAAATAAAAAGAGCACGTTTTCATAAGAACCGTTTTGAATTTTGAACTTAAAAGGAATTAATGTAATAGTTAGGAAGAAGGCGTACTTTGCATTTATATATTGGAGGTTGTAAACAGATCTTGAGCGATTTTATCTCATCTGTCAATGTAAAAGGCATTTAAGCCCTATTAATGAAAGTAGGTAGATTTAAATTATAGATTAGATAGTTTAGAGAGAAGGAGGGAAAACGAATATAGACACCCTCACTCTTGTATCATTGTATCATTAACATTAGCATAGCATAGAAGAAGAGAGTTGCAGAAGAGAGTTGAAAAGAAGAACCCATGTACAGGAGCTTTGAATTAATATATGAAGCTTTGAGTCAGATTTCATGGTGTTATGATGTTTTTTGTTTATACATGGTGAATGGTATGCTTATAGTTGTTTTATTCTCTTTGTTATGCATTTTATTTAATATTGTGTTGAATGTATGATTTCATGCTGAATGTCTGAAGTCTAAGAGAGAGAGAGAGAGAATGAGTTTCAATTGTTTCTCTTCCTGAGTAAGAGAAGTTCCTGCAAGGAGTGCAGTGAAACGTCCGCAAGGTGTGTGTTGACCAGGGTTATGAGTTTTATCTTAGAAAGCTCAAGAGAGATATCATTGTTCTCATTCCAACAGAAGTGAAAGTGGAGCATAGAAGCTGTGCAAGGTGTGCGTAGGCTAGTCGAGACCTTAACCTTATCAACTAAGGTTGAAAGGTGAGGGACTGTTGTTGTAGAGGGTGCACAGAATCGAAGAATCAAATACTTAGAAGTATTTGAAAGATTTCCGCAAGGAGTGCGCGCAGGAGTCCTTTCGAGACTTGAGTTGCAAGCAAAAGCTCAGGAGGGTCAGCACCTTTGAGAGTACTCAAAGGGAGACGAAGATTGAAAACGTCTCGCAGAAGTTAAGTCCCAGTGGGAGAACACTGGTTCATTTTACAGAAGCTGCCAAGGAGGGAACGAGTGGTTGAAATTCTCCAAGGAGAGCTCGCGAAGTCGCGAGAACTGTAGGATCTAGAAAAGATGCAAGGTGTATAGGGGCAGATGAACCCATCACTTTGGTATCAGGAATCAATGTGGACCATTGATTTTGATTTGTTGTGAGCCATCAGATCATTTCAGGGATTCAAAGTTCGTAAGTTTGGAGTGTAAGCCAAAATCCGTGGTCATTCTAACTCCCGAATCGTGAAAAGAATTGTTAAGTGAAGGATTTCAGAATTCGGGATTTCAAAGTGTTAGGGGGACGGTAGTCGGAGGCTTGTTCAAGTCCCAAAATATGGGAAGAGGGACAGGTGGAGAGATTCCATGTCAGAGATAGAAATCATTTGGGTGGACAGGTGGCGTGTCTTCGTCAAATAGGCAGAGTCAAAACTTGTTGACCATTTCAGGGTTTTGGAGGTCAAAGGGCTGGGAGCCTTGCACCCGGATTCGTGAAGTTGCGAAGCTCGAAACTCCGATGAATATTAAAGTCCATTGGGAATCCAACCTTTTCTAAACACATCGAAATTCAACATTTCGGGGTTCATAGGTTGTAGAGACAGGAACTCTCGACAACAGGGATCGCAGAATTGCGAAACCCGATGTCCCGGTTTGGCGAAGGGTGCAATCTTACTGATATCAAGAGACTTGAGTGGTGATTTGTGGTTGATCACACAAAGCATACTCATAAGGACCCGTGGATACACCACCGAGTGTGTGAGGGATTCCCTATGGGGAAAACCAAGAGTCAATCAGACTCTAGAAGGCATATTTAGAATGATCCTGAGCGGATCTCAGCCTGAGGGTTGGAGGTCTGCGCCATTTAGGTATCAAAGCATAGGAAAAGTTCTTTGCTTTCTGTAGCAAAGAAAAGAGAACCATTTTCAGCCATGCCACTGAGAAGAAGAGACAGACCAAGGCCTGATCCAGCAGTGGAGAGGGAAATGCGCAAGTTACGCGCCAGGCTTGATGCCATGGAGACAACACAGAGGTGCATAGTTGACGTTGGGGATATCAACGAGGCTAAAAGTGAAAATGAAGCTGGGAACGAAGGAGAAGAATCTGCAGTCAAATATTTTGCAGATGAACGCCTAATTAGGGTTGTTGCAAGGATAGGTGCTAGAGAAAAAATGGACATTCCAATGTATGAGGGAAACCTGGATGTTGAAGAGCTTCTAGACTGGATTAGAGATCTGGATAAATACTTCGACTATGAGGATGTCAAGGAAGATAAGAAGGTCAAACATGATATCACCAAACTTAAAGGACATGCAACATTATGGTGGGATGAACTGCAGGCTGACAGACGCTGCAAGAGAAAGCAGAAAATCAAAAGTTGGGATAGAATGGTTGCGAAGATGAAAGCCAAATTCATACCCAAGGACTATCAAATTACTCTATTTTGGAGGATGCATAATTTGAGTTAGAAGTTGATGTCAGTGAAAGAATACACTGAAGAATTCTACAAGATAAACATCAGAGCAGGTCATTGGGAAAGCGATGATGAAAAGGTTGCCAGGTACATGAATGGTCTGAGATATGACATCCAAGATGAGATGAGCATGATGATCATTCGAACTATAGAAGATTATTATCATATGGCTCTGAAAGCTGAAGAGAAGCTGAGCCAAAAGAAAGGTCAAAGAGGCCGAGGTAGAAGTCAAGCCAGAGGAAAAAAAAATTCCCAAGACAGAACTCAGAGACCTAAAGAAGAGGGGAAGAAACCTCAAACTCAAACTGAGAGAGGAGGAAGCTCACAGAGGGGGCCGTATGTAAATAGAAATACTTTTCCTCGAGCTAGAGGAAGAGGAAGAGGCTGAGGAGGTGAAGTGAAATGTTTTGTCTGTGGAAAAAACGGACATAAATCTTATGAGTGTCTAGAGAAGAAGAAAGATGGTGGTGAGACTCACATTGCTGAAGCTCAAGGATGGAATGTTGAGGCAGAAGATGCTGAGGGCGGAAGATCCTTGATGATGAGGAAATTTCTCTTAACGCCAGAAAAGAAGGCAGAGAACCCAGCCCAAAGGAACAGTCTATTTCAGACTACTTGCAAAACAAAAGATAGGGTATGCAAAGTCATTGTGGACAACCGTAGCACATACAATCTCATTTCTACAAAGATGGTAGAAAAGTTGGAGCTGGAGACTATCGTACATCCAAGCCCATACAAAGTTTCGTGGCTACAAAAAGGACATCAGGTAAATGTCACTAAACAATGTTTAGTTGAATTTAAAATAGGGGGATATAAGGATGAAATATTATGTGATGTCATTCCCATGGATGTTTGTCATCTATTGTTGGGTAGACTGTGGAAATATGACAGGAATGTGGTTCATGATGGGAGAAAGAACACACACACCCTGGAGAAGAATGGTAGGACGCACATGTTGTTGCTGATTAAGGACAAAGAGGTGAAACCAGAGGTGAGCAACATTGTACTTCTCATGAGTGGGAAGGAACTTCTTAATGAGGTCAAGAAGAAGGAATACACACAATTTTTTGTGGTTAGGAAGCCTATAATTGTTTTGACCAGTACGAGGATAAATGATTTACCAGAAGAAATCCAAAAGTTGTTGGAAGAGTTCACTGATATAGTAGTGGACGAACTACCTTGTTCGCTGCCACTGATCAAGAGTATAAGCCATCACATTGATCTTATACCTGGAGCCAGTTTACCAAACAAAGCAGTGTACAGATTGACGCCGCAGGAGAATGAAGAAGTTAAGAGGAAGGTCTAGGACTTAATGGACAAAGGATTGATTTGAGAGAGCTTGAGTCCATGCGTTGTTCCAACAGTGCTCAACCCAAAGAAAGATGGAGGCTGGAGGATGTGTATAGACTCAAGAGCAATCAATAAGATTACCATCCGATACATATTTCCATTACCAAGGATGGATGATTTGATGGATTTCTTGAGTGGAGCAAGATTTTTTTCAAAGATTGATTTGCAAAGAGGATATCATCAGATTCGTATGAGAGAAGGTGATGAATGGAAGACAACATTCAAGATGAATGAGGGGCTTTATGAATGGCTTTCCATGCCATTTGGTTTAACGAATGCACCCAATACTTTCATGAGATTGATGAACGAAGTCCTGAAGGATTTCATTGGGAAATTCGTCATTGTATATCTTGACGATATATTAATTTTCAGCAAGACAGAAGCAGAGCACTTAAATCATTTAGCCGTAGTGATGAAGAGATTACAGCAAGAGAAATTGTTGATTAATATGAAGAAATCATCATTTATGAGGACATAACTCATTTATTTGGGTTTTGTTATCTCTGCAAATGAGTTGAAGATGGATCCCGAAAAGGTGAATGCAATTAAGAATTGGCCATCACCGAAAAGTGTGTTTGAAGTTCGAAGCTTCCATGGTTTAGCTAGTTTCTACAGGAAATTCATATGAAACTTCAGTGGAATTAGCACACTAATGATGGATATGGTGAATAAAAGACATAAATCTTTTCACTGGACAGAGGAAGTAGAGAAGAGTTTCAACCTGCTGAAGAAGAAGATCATTGAGTAGCCAATTTTGGTTTTGCCAGATTTTAGCAAGACATTCCAGGTCAAGTGTGACGCGAGTGGATTTGCAATAGGAGTGGTTTTGAGCCAAGATGACAGACCGATCGCATACTTCAGTGAAAAAATGAATGAAGCGAAGGTTAAGTACTCCACATATGACAAGGAATTCTATGCGGTCATACAAGCACTGAAGAAATGGAGACATTATTTGGTTCCTAAGGAGCTTGTTTTGTACATTGATAATCATGCTTTACAATTCGTGACTCAACAGGAGAAGTTGAACCAAAAACATGCTAAATGGGTTGAATTCATGCAGAATTTTACTTTTGTGATTAAGCATATTTATGGAACTGCTAACAAAGTTGTTGATTCTTTGAGCAGGAAATGTTTGCTTATGCAGGAATTCAGAGTCAAAACTTTGGGTTTTGATAACCTCAAAGAGATGTACAGGGATGATCCAGATTTTAAGGAAGAATATGAGGCATCTGAGAATCCAGTTCTCAGGGACAGAACCCAATGGATTGAATATATGATCCGGGATGGATTATTATTCAAGGGCAATCAACTATGTATTCCAAAATGCTCCATGAGGGAGAATTTGCTGAAGGAAAAACACAATGGAGGATTGGATGGACACTTCGGTCATGACAAGACGTTCTCAAAGTTGAATGGCTCATATTTTTGGCCAGGGATGAGGAAAGATGTTAAAAAAATTTTGGACAGATGCAAGATTTGTCAGTACACAAAAGGGAAAAGGCAGAACACAGGGTTATACCAGCCATTACCCATACCTGCAAGGCCATGGGACGCAGTGAGCATGGATTTCATATTGGGACTGCCAAGAACATAAAGAGGATATGATTCAATCTTTGTGGTAGTTGACGAATTTTCAAAGATGGTACATTTCATACCATGCCAGAAAACCAGTGACGCAACTCATATTACAAACCTGTTTTTCAAGGAAGTCGTCAGACTTCACGGCTTGCCAAGGAGTATTGTTTCTAATCGAGATACTAAGTTCGTGGGACATTTCTGGATGACTTTATGGAAGAATCTAGGGACAAGTTTGTCTTTTAGCTCAGCATATCATCCTCAGACGGATGGGTAGACAAAAGTCGTGAACAGGAGCTTGGGAGATTTGTTGAGGAGCTTAGTGACTGAACACCACAATCAATGGGATCACATTCTACCATAGGCAGAATTTGATTACATTGATTCACTCAATAGAAGCACAGGGTAGAGTCCATTCCAGATTGTATATGGAATGCAACCAAGGGGATTTTCTGAATTGAAAGATTCGGAACAAAATGAATTCAGGATTTCTAGTGCAGAGAATTTTGCAGAAGCAATGAAGGAGCTTCACAACCGAGTCAAGGAGCGATTGCAGAGTTCGAGCCAAGAATACAAGCACAGAGCATATCAACACAGGCGAGAACTTCAATTTGAAGTTGGTGATCTAATTCTTGCACATCTAAGGAAGGAGAGGTTCCCAAGAGGAACATATAATAAACTGAAGATGAAAAAGATTGGACCATGCAAGGTCATAAGGAAATTTGGGGCAAACGCATATGAGATTGAATTACCCGATGGGATCAGAATTTCACCGATATTCAATATTGTGGATTTGTACCCTTACAGAGCTGAAGAAACAAGAGCAGAGGAGGAACAAAGAGAAGTTCAATGGACAAAACAGATGCCTGTAGATGAAAATTCGCAGATGGAAAGCATAATTGACAAGTGGATTAGCAAAAAGACCAGGAGGAAGGATTATTTTGAATACTTGGTCAAATGGAAGGGACATCCACTTGAAGATGCCAATTGGGAAGATGAAGCAAAAATTCAGAATCATGGACAGACCGTGCAAGAGCTCATGAACATGAGTTCATGAAAATTTTCAAGCGAGGGAGTATGATGCGGGAGCATCGTGCAAAGCCCAAAGCACGTGACTAAGCCAAGGAAATAGCTGGACACACGGAGAAAGAAAAAGAGCACGTTTTCATAAGAACCGTTTTGAATTTTGAACTTAAAAGGAAGTAATGTAATAGCTAGGAAGAAGGCGTACTTTTCATTTATATCTTGGAGGTTGTAAACAGATCTTGAGCGATTTTCTCTCATCTGTCAATGTAAAAGGCATTTAAGCCCTATTAATGAAAGTAGGTATATTTAAATTATAGATTAGACAGTTTAGATAGTAGGAGGGAAAACGAATATAGACACCCTTACTCTTGTATCATTGTATCATTAACATTAGCATAGCACAAAAGAAGAGAGTTGTAGCAGAGAGTTGAAAAGAAGAACCCATGTTCAGGAGATTTGAATTAATATATGAAGCTTTGATTCAGATTTCATGGTGTTATGATGTTTTCTGTTTATACATGGTGAATGGTATGCTTACAGTTGTTTTATTCTCTCTGTTATGCATTTTCTTTAATATTGTGTTGAATGTATGGTTTGATGCTGAATGTATGAAGTCTGAGAGAGAGAGAGAGAGAGAGAATGAGTTTCAATTGTTTCTCTTCCCGAGTAAGAGAAGTTCCTGCAAGGAGTGCAGTGAAACGTCTGCAAGGTGTGCGTTGACTGGGGTTCTGAGTTTTATCTTAGAAAGCTCAGGAGAGATATCATTGTTCTCATTCCAGCATAAGTCCAGGTGGAGCACAAAAGCCGTGCAAGGTGTGCGCAGGCTATTTGAGACCTTAACCTTATCAACTAAGGTTGAAAGGAGAGGGACTGTTGTTGTAGAGGGTGCACAGAGTCGAAGAATCAAATACTTAGAAGTATTTGAAATATTTCCGCAAGGAGTGCGTGCAGGAGTCCTTTCAAGACTTGAGTTGCAAGCGAAAGCTCAGGAGGGTTAGCACCTTTGAAAGTACTCAAAAGGAGACGGAGATTGAAAACGTCTCGCAGAAGTTAAGTCCCAGTGGGAGAACATTGGTTCATTTCGCAGAAGCTGTCAAGGAGGGAACAAGCGGTTGAAATTCTCCGAGGAGAGCTCATGAAGTCGCGAGGACCGTAGGATCCAGAAAAGATGCAAGGTGTATAGGGGTGGATGAACCCATCACTTTGGTATCAGGAATCAATGTGGACCGTTGATCATGATCTATTGTGAGTCGTCAGATCATTTCGGGGATTTAGAGTTCGTAAGTCCGGACTGTAGGCCAAAATCCATGGTCATTCTAACTCTCGAATCACGAAAAGAATTGTTAAGTGAAGGATTTCGGAATTCGGTATTTCAAAGTGTTAGGGGGATGGTAGTCGGAGGATTGTTCAAGTCCCAAAATCTGGGAAGAGGGACAGGTGGAGAGAATCCACGCCAGAGATAGAAATCATTTGAGTGGACAGGTGGCATGTCTTCATCAAATAGGCAGAGTCAAACCTTGTTGACCGTTTCAGGGTTTTGGAGGTCGAAGGGCTGGGAGCCTTGCATCCAGATTTGCAAAGTCGCCAAGTCCAAAACCTTGATGAAGAGAAAAGTCCATTGGGAAGACAATCTTTGCTGAATGCATCAGAATTCGACATTTCTGGTTTTGGAGGTTGTAGAGATAGGAACTCTCGACAACAGGGATCGCGAAATCGCGAAACCCGAAGTCCCGGTTCAGCGAAGGGTGAGATATTACTGAGATTATGAGACTTGAGTGGTGCTTTGTGGTTGATCACACGGGGCATACTCATAAGGAACTGTGGATACACCGCCGAGTGTGTGAGGGATTCCCTGTGGGGAAAACCAAGAGTCAATCAGACTCAGGAAGGTAGATTTAGAACGATCTGAACGGATCTCAGCATGAGGGCTGGAGGTCTGCACCACTTTACCCCTATCTTACCCGATGACTCCATTTGAGGGAAGTTTCCTTTCCATTCTTGATGAGCCTTCCATAAATCTCATCTGGCAACTCCACCATCCCTTCCCTCAGGAAGATTCAATCCTTCTAAGGTTTACCGAAGAAGAATTCCTCATAACTCCCTTATTTTCTAAACCTTATTCCAATGTTTCATTCCCCTCAACACAATGGCTCACAGTTGATCTAATTTTCTTTTCCAAACCATTGAATTAGGCCTCCATATTTGGGTACCCCAATACCATGCCCAAAGACATGCATAAATGGTTTCCAAAATTCACTCGAAACAATGTGGTTACACTAGAAGACCACCTATACATAGTAGGCATGGCCTTGTTGAATGAGGGTGTGGAACATGAAGACATTGTGATGATGCTATTAGCCATGTCTCTTGATGAAGATGCCCACATATAGTTCAGAGGACTACCTGATGGTTATTTGGAATCTTATGATGATTTCGCTAAATTTCTTACAAGCAGGTGGTCAACCAAGAAAGACAATGGAATGTTATTAGCACAGTTCAATCAAATCAAGAAAAAGGAAAATGAAATAGTGAAAGAGTTTGATACCAGATTTGATAATTTGTATGATCAGATCCTGATTAACCTATTTCTACCAACAAAAGTCATTTGTGTCCTCTACATGAATTCTTTTGAAGGAAAAAATTATTTTATCCTCAATGATAAAGAACCTGACACTTTGGCAAAGGCCAAGGAATATAGTACATAGATCGAGGAAAACCTCATCAACTCAAGGATTGAGACCTTTCAGTTTCCTTGTGCCAAGGTGGAAGCAAAAAAAAATACTGTGACAAGCACTGCACCAAACCCAATCACTCTCCTAGTGCATGAGTTTTATCAGATGAATACTCGGTTTGTCCAGAGTCAAAATCAGATTATGAAAAGGTTCATAACATTGGAGAGAAATAAGTCTACTCCAAGACCTTAGGTTTTCATACAACCAAACACAAGTTGCAATGAAAGGCCTCAATAGGAGGCAACGGATCTCAACACATTGAATCTAGTTGGAATGGTCAATATGAAAGAATCGATATAGTGATTGCCTTGTAATGAAGCACATTCAAAAAATGAGTGCCCAAGATGGACAAAGGAAGAAGGTTCAACAAACTAGAAAAATTTCATTGATACAATATTTTCTCTTCAAGATAATGAGTATGTGTAGATTACACCAAAGAAGCTTAAATAGGTCGGGAAAAGGGGTGCCAAAAAGGGGTGGCTCAGAGCACTAAATCAACTAGATGAGAATACCTCATTTTTACATATGTAAGAAGAAATAGAGTTCCAATTCCTCCACCACCAGCTCCAATGCATCCACTGCAAGCAAAAGAGGATCCAAATTAGCTAATAAAAGAAGTGCCTCCTCCTCCTCCACCAATGCACAACTTGATCCCAAAACCCATGCCAACCAATGAAGAAATATAATTGAATATAGATGTTTCGACCATGATAGGGAAGATGAACATGTTAGTGCATGTAATTGAGATGCAAAAGATCCCATCTATAAGAAGAGAAGTTATGATAGAATTGAAGTTACTAGATGAGGCAAAATATCCTACTATAATTATGAACACCATGTATCATGGAAAACAAAGATATGAAAACCTTCCTTTATATCTTTCATTGGATGTGAATGGTCTCTAATTGAATAATTGCATGTTGGATTATGGCACCTCAACAAAAGTGATGTCTTTGAAGGTCATGGAACAACTTGGTTTGAAGACAACCCACCCATATGGACATGTGTGTGGCATTGATTTAAAGAAGGTGAAAGTATATGGTCTCATAGAAGATATGGAGATGTATTTGCATGATTTCCCTCATATTAGCCTCATTATGAACATAGTGGTGATTGATGTTCCAGATGCTTGGGGCATGCTACTGTCAATAAGTTGGGTTTCCACCATGGGAGGTTTTCTTAGCATGGATCTTACTCATGCACATATTCCCATGGGGGATGGCACATTTGAGATGTCATATAGCTGATAGGTGGTCAAGAAGAATGTGATGGATCTGAATCACCATGATTATCAAAATGATTGTGATTTTGACGTACCTCAACAGATCATTGAGTATGACCCTTGGGATTTTCCTTTTGAACAAGAAGATTTCATCAATACACTACTTCCGAGGATGGAAAAATACAAAGAGAAGCTTGCATAATTCCAAGGGAAAGAAACATGATCCATCAAAATACTTAGGAAAGAGGAAGCTAAGAAAGATAGAGAGTGATAACTAGCTATCAAAAATATGGTCAAGGAAGAACCACCTTCACAACCTGACATTCAAAACATACCTTATATTAACTTCATTGAAGGGAGACTTTCACTCATGTGGGATAAGAAGAGAGGTGAGCCCAAGTATGATGAAAGGAAAAATGTTTTATGGCTTGGCCCTTACATCGTCAAGAAGAAGTCAGAGAAAGGAAAATACCACTTGTCTGACATGGATGGGAGAAATATGCCATTACCAATTGATGGGTCTCTTCTCCGACCCTACATCAAAGGAAGTTGACTTCTTCACGGCCCAGGCCCCAGTTAAGTAGGTAGGTCATTTGCTTTCCCTTGCACTTGCATTTGCTTGTTCATAATAGTTTAGTTACGTTTGCTTATATTTATGTGTCATATCTAATTTTTCATTTTTCTCTACCTGCATTATTACATGGTTGCTTTACATCATTTTCTTTCGTCATATTACATGTTAGTTCAATTTTTTTTGAAAAAATGCAAAATTTTATTTTAAACATTAGTTGAAATTTTGAATGTTTTAATCATATGGACAAAGGGTGAGAAAACCACCTTCGATATACACAATTTTTTGGTTTCAATGTGTGTAGGGATAGGTCTTACCATGATATGTTGAGGTTCTTGTGCACTTTACAACAAGCACATGTCCTCGAGTAGGAGCCAAATGTTATCCTATATTTCTAGGGATAAATAAGGAGATGATGTCTTGATTCCCTCAGGTTGTAGGCATGGAGTACCAAGAGGAAAATGAGCAAGCATGGGCCCCTAACATACCATGCACCACCATCCGATCGATGGCAACAACATCCACCACACCCAACTTGGCCCATAGAGGACATCAAATATTTCTACATGAGGTAACAACTCTGATATTGTGGTAAGTGTCATTTTAATATTTGAAGCATTTGAACATGTTGAAAAGGATCCTTTCTTGATTTTGAAAAAATTTTCTTGGAAATTATGTTTTATTCCCTACTTGACCTTGGTGAGTGTCATGGTTTCCTAGTAAGTGGAAACCCTTAGGGAAAGGGTTGTTACCAGGGGGTCTCCTTAAAGGGTCATCATACCATTCCCACTCATAATTTCCACATTCCATCACTTCTTCCCCTATGTCTCCCCTCCTTTTAGGTTTTCGGGATTATTGGCCTAAGAAGGGCATGTACCTCATTTCATGGGAATAAGGGGCCATTAGGCTCAGAGATGCCCTAGAAAAAACATCATGCAATAAAGGTTCACCCTGGGATCCCAAGAGAAATGAAATGCTTCTCAAACAATAAAATTAAGGGACCCATAAAATAAATGATTAATCAATTACTTAAATTTTCCAAGGTAGATTGTTTGTGGTCTATGAATTTCCTTTTTAGTACCCCTTATTGAATTCAACTCAGAAAGGCATGTAAAAAAAGGTAGAGAATGTTTGGGCTATGCATTTCCTTTTTAGTGCCCCTTTTTTTCTTCAACTTGGTGACACATGCAAAGTAAATGGAGAATAAAGGGTTTGGAAAAAATATGCCTTTAAAAAAAAAGAGAAAAGAGATGTGGCTAGCCCTAAAAAAAGGTGTCCGTAAATGAGACATTATGATCCCTTGTATGTCATGAAACCCCATATCTAGAAGTATAACCCCATCCACCTCACATTCACTACATGGTATAGAGAGGTTTCTCCTCGAGAACTTCCCCTACTTGAGGAATTGGTTTACCCAATAGGGAACTATGACACCCCTCCCATATCTAAATTTGGCAAGTTGTATAAGGTCTTTGAGCATTTGTTTATTTTGAAAGGGGGGGATTTGATGCACATGTTTTGGTGGTTATATTATTAGATATGGCTTACTTGGCATGATATTGTGCCTTGTGGACCCTTGGATGGCGTACTTGTTTGTCTTTGTAGGACCTTGACATGTGAAATCCTTATCGTGAAGGCACAAGGTCACTTGGACCTTCATTTCAGGCATGAATCCTACAAGTTGGATGGTGCACCCCCTTATATTTGGATACATGGAAGATGAATGTTCCCTTTAGAGGCATGAGAAGACACCTTGGAAAAGGAGACTAGCCCTCCCTTTGCCCAATGTTTGGCTTTGAAGGCTAAAAATGTCATATCCTAGGGGATGACATCATATTTGGAGGGCTAGGGTTTGATGGTGATGGATTATTTGATGATGGATGGGAACATATATATGAATGAATACCATTTTCACATGAATACATGGTCTTTGGAGGCCCAACATATCCCTCAAGAATCTCAATGACTTGCTCATTATGCAAAAACATCACCCCTAAAGAGCATAACATCATCATTTAGGGTTTTCTTCTTTTGTAAATTTGAATTTTAATTTGTATAGGGGAAAATTGAGGAGGTAAGCCTCCCTAATTTGTGTTTTACCCTAATTATATGGAAAAATTGGTTTTAAAAGGTCTTGTATAAATAAAGGCCTTGTCACTTTCATTTTGGATTTAACTCACTTGAGAATTACATAAGTGTTGGCTGAAATTTTCGCCCTACTTAGGTAAATTGCATGCCTCTATCTCTTATGATTTTGGATGCTAGTACTTGTCTTGTGGTGGAAGAATATAAGGTGCTATCTCTTGGAATACTTGTTCTTGCTTTGTGGTGGAATATTCTTGGTAGAGAAGGGTTTTTACACACTATCTATTGGAATTGGTAAGGAATTTTCGTCATATTGTTATTATTTCTTATTGTTTCATGGTTAATATTGTCTAAACCCTTGGAGGAGTATAAGGGAATAAACCCTCCACTAAGATCTATCACTTTGTCATTGAATAAGCTATTGCAAAGGTTGCTAGGAGGAGTAAAAAGACTTACACCCTCCTAGATTTACCTTGCTAGTTTTGTTTGCTCTAGGGAGTAAAAAGGTTTACACCTGTAGAGAGGTAACACAACTAATTATTACAACAAGAGACCCCATAATCCAATTGATAAGGCACTAATCTAATTTGCATTGGAGATCTAAAATCATTCATTGGTAAACGTGAATTGTTGAGATGTTGCATTTGTCCTAGTTGGAATTTATTCTACATGCTATAAGATTGTTTGATCCCTAAGGAAATCTCCTTTAGCCAAGTGATTCTCTTGTTGTTATAAACTAATTGATACATCCATTAGGGATGCTGAAAAATCACTCTTTAATCATATTTTACAACTCTTTATATCGATGAAAATTGCAAGTAATTGGTGCTAATTATTCTCTCTGTCAAGGGATTTCATTTGGATGCTTTGCTTGTAAATTTAAGTGGCTAGAACTTGCTGTTGTAGAAAAAAATTTCTACAGCCACAAGGATGCCATAGTATATTGCTGATAACATCCTTTTGCAGCCCTATTTTTCCATCAAAACTTGTGTTTAAGTATTGGGATATTATATACATGATTAGGGCTTGATTTCCCAATAATTTTTTGATATTTTGGATGGTTAATTTTGCAGCTAGTAACATCTTTATTTCCTTATCTATAAATTTCCATACTTCTGCAATTTGGGACAGAAAGGATTCTTGCTTGATCCCCTTTTATAAAAGGCTTGGTTTATGATCATTTGTCTTGTTCCAGGCAGGGATACCATTGTTTTGCAGGTACAAACCACTTGGAAACCATATCCTCCTTCACAAGACTCTTTTCCAAGCCATTATTCACCTCCAAGCTTGATCTTTAGGGTTTTCACTCATCATCACATCACTTTTCATCTCAATCCCCTAAGGGTCACCGAGATTCCCCCCTTGTGGTGATTTATCATCACTAAAGCAAGGGGAATGTCTATCTAAGATGACGGTGGGTAGGTACTCCCATAGTTGTCACACATTCGTTGATTGGGTTGGGTTTTTCCCAATCTACATCTTGTGCGATAACAGTCTCCTTAACACAATGTGAGCTAAAATAGTCAAGATTAAAGGTTTGTTTAAACATGCATTCAAATTTATTATGTGAAACCCTTAGTGAGTGAGTTATTTGATTAATGACTTTAGGTGTAATATGTGTGTAATAAAGCAGAAATAAACTTAGTTACACCACAAAAAACAAATTGACTTTCTTACAAACCAATATAAAAGAGGTCTACCTACAATTTAAACTCAAGTAGTGAAATATTAAAGCAAGGTTTAGCTCAAACTTGAGTGAAAACAACCTAGATCTGAAAATGTAGATATATAAAACCCTAGGTTGCTTGAAACAAAAAAGAAATTAAAGGGAAAATTTAAATTGATATGGTTAGAGAAGAAGAGAAAACTAATTGCTACCATTCAGCATGGAGTCTTAGCCACTTCTTAAGTAGTTTCCCTCTTCACCTTTAATGTTGAAGTCCCCACACATCTCTTGGAGAATGCTTGGTTAACATCAAGCTAGGGAAAATTGAACTATACAAGATTCACAGGGAGGCTAAACTAATGATAGATTCAACCCAAGTATTGCAAACTTTAAAATATTAAAGCATAAATCTAGGGTAAGAAGTTAAAACCCTAAGATATTCAACCTCAATACTAATATCTAGCTCTAAAAATTCACAAAGAAACAAGATAGAACGTGTCGCACCTTACTTGCATTTCTTGATTTGCAAAAACACCTTCCTGAATGTCTCTTGCATGCCAAAAACTCTTCTACAATCATACTAGAAAAACTTACTTAAGAAAATAGAAAAGAAACTACACCAAATATTGAGCAAAATGAGTCTTCCAATCTATTCCAACCATGAAAAAGTGAGGGAGAATCCCTCCTTATATAGATAAATTCCTCCCTCAATACCTGTTGGCAGCCAATTCACATTTTTCTACTGTCTTATAAGCTGCCTACACTAATGTGTTGCAAACCTTAATTTTTCGTTGCAATTCTAAAATAAACGACACTTTTATTTTTGCGCTATTTGCACACTTACCTTCGTTTGTTTTCACGACTGTAAGCGTGAAAAATTGGTTTTTCGAAGTCGCATTAGAATCATTATTGAATTGTCATTATCCTTCTTGTCGATATACCTATTGCGCTTACATTTTACTTATCATTATACAGTTGGCAAGACCTTTTGATCTGCACTCATTTGACATTCTTTGATTGACCATGCAATTTCGTTCCATGAGTAATTGAGGTTGTGATGCATTGACATTTGGATCTACTTGTTATTTGATCAATTCACTTTGCACATTGGCTGCATAAAAGCACATAGGTGTTATGGTCAAACCCTTGATATATATCTTTTAATATGACACCTAGTTCATGTGATCAAACGCATTGGCACATTGGTAAAACTCTTGGTATGAATTATTCTATAAAACGCATTGGCGCATTGGTCCAACACTTGGGATTGGTTTTGATTTGTATGTTGGTTTTAAATCTATGGCATAATGTTTGATTGTGCGCATGGTTTATCCACTTACCAAAGGTTTCAATGGATTGATTGAAATGGCATAGTTATAACACATGTGCGTTGTGATTTGTATAGTTGAAAGCATCGGCGGTTGTACCTTGGCAATAACTATTATGCATGGCCAACGAATAGCTCCACCACCTTCGCACGATGTCATTAATGCCTATCCCTTATCCTTGTTTCACCTCTGTTAGCTCGGGTAACCCTTCGTGCACTCTGCTCCTGTGTACGATATGATTCAAACCCTGGACTTACCGTGTGCTCTTCTCCATGGCACCGGTGGTGTGAATTGAGCCGAACGGTAGCCAAGCCTTGCTGCTGTTCGACAATGCACGGAAAGACTTAGAGGATAGAGGTTGGCTCACCTTTGTACAATGATTCGAGGGTTTTAATCTATTTGTTGCACAACAGTTCGCCCTGACTTTTGATGGTTGTAGGGCCAAGGTAGGTGACATTCAGTTGGAAACTAGTGAAGAGTTCATTAGCTCTGCCACAGGGTTACCATCCACGGGCCAGCGTTGGTTTAAAAATTCTAAAGTGGAGGAGGTGCCATGGTCATTACTGTTCGTCTCACGAAAGGTCACATCCTGTGACAGAGGTATGCCCATTTCCACACTTAAACCACGATGGCATGATCTTTTGATGGTGGTCAAACAATTTGTGACCTGTGAGGGTCGATACAGACTCGTTTTTCTTTATCACCTTCGACAGTTAATGAATTTTATAGGGTATCCATTGAATATGCCTTTTTACTTCCAGCATAGCCTTTATAAAATGTCGAAAAGGTTTAAAAGAGAAAAGGCCGATAGTAGCTTGTTCCACCATGGCCTAATCAGACTCATCGTTGTTCATCACTTAAATCTCCACGGTGATAGCTGACAAGCTTTTATCTCTCGAAATGGTTTCGCTGAGGCAGAGCCGATCCAAGTTGACAAGCCTGTGGTTAATGAAACTAAGGTCGGGCCACCCGTACCCTTCCATGTCCTACTACCCTCTCCTAAATCCTCGGTCGACCCTGATATTGACCTACCCGACGTTATAACTGAGAAGGCTAAGGCTATAAAAAAGCCTGTGAGAAAAAAGGTCAAGGGAAACCCTAATGTTGATAGAAAAGGTAAAAAGAATGATCGGCTTATCTCGAGAATGGCTAGAAATAAACCTAAACCTAGTGCTGAGCAGAAGCCCATAGTCCTCAGTGAAGACTCGAACTCTGACATAGAACACTTCCTAGCTAGTGAGTACCCTTACTCACATGGTCTGTGCTCCAAACCACCCTATGACTTCGTTTCTAATCTCCCCCCTTGCCTAAGGAAAAATCCTAGCTACCCTGGGATCAAGCTACCTAACGAAACCCTCAGCAATTTAACCAAACCCTCACCTGCTTTTTCGAAGCATAGACAATCGTCATGTGACCAATGTGATGTGTGGTTGGAACGATACTATATAGTCGTCCCCTTATTACAGTCGAAGATCCAATCTTTGGAAGACCAAGTTGCAGTGTTGACCAACCAAAGGGACAAGCTTCAAGCAAATGATAGGAAGCAAAAAACCACTGGTTCCATCGTATTTAGGAATGTTGAAATGGCTACAGCTGTTGTCAACTCCAAAATATCATGATCAAGTTGTCTGCTCGTCATCCAGGTATGAATTTAGGTATCAATTTCGTTTTGTGAATTCCTCAGATTAATATAATGATTTGAGTTTGGTTTTCAAAAAGCTCTGTCTATCATTTGAAATGGCTTTGTCATAATGTTGAATTTAGGAATCAATTTCATTTTGTGAATTCCTCAGATTAATATAATGATTTGAGTTTGGTTTTCAAAAAGCTCTGTCTATCATTTGAAATGGCTCTGTCATAATGTTGTTCATCCTGTACATTGTTTTCGTTTTGCTAAAATTGAATGAGGTTATGATTTGGTTAAATGATTTGGTCATGCCTAGTTTAGCAATTGATAGGTTTTCATCGGATTTGATTCGTTTGTCTGTTGAGTTAACTAAATCGATGGTTTTCTTTCGATTGGATTTGTTTGTATCTAATCTGAACAGGAGGTTTTCATGCTAAATTTAGAGCACGATCATGTTTTGATTTGGTATGATTTCGTTATGGTTAGTTTGTATGTTGTGATTTTGGAACGACTT
>ML782069.1:386857-407299 GCA_009831015.1 Picea engelmannii | reverse complement strand
AATTTTAGTGGGAATAACAAATGCCCACAACAGAAAAACCTCAGATGGAGAGAATCATAGAACAAAGAGTTGGAAAGAAGACCAGGAGGAAGACATATCCTTAATACTTAGTGAAGTGGAAAGATCATCAAATGGAAGATTCAAGTTGGGTCACTGAACCTGATATTTTGAAGCATGTAAATACAATAGCCCATGAATATTTTAGCCAGAGGAGTATGATGCAGGAGCATCACCTTCAAAGTCAAAGAAGAAACCGTGGAGGCAGGGATATGGCATCTCAGCATGACAAAATTTCAAATCAACATTTAACTTAGAAACAGATTGAGTTGTTGGGATATTTTGGAAACAACAATTTTAAATATATATTTTTTATAAAGTCTTGTACGATTGTAAGGAGTTGTAGATAGAGAGTGTCATCTCTTATCTCATAATAATTGATAGTTATTGTAATAGGACAAGGTAGGTAACCGCTAGAAACTGATAGGATAGGTTGCAGACAGGACGAATAAGATATCGAGGAGCCACTCCTTAGATATATGATTTTTGTATGGTAATAGAGTAGAAAACAAGTAGCAAAGTAGGAGAGAGTAGTAGAGAGAACATGAGATAGGAGAGTTTTTTTTTCTTAGAGTAGCAGATAGGAAAAGAAGAAAGATGCAGTGAAGAACTGTAATACGATGTAATTTATTTCATGAATGAATAGAACAGACCGAATTGTTCCAATTCCTTGGAAAATGTTTATTTTAAGGTGTGATTAAATGAATGGTGTATTCTGTGTATGTTTTAGTTCATTTTGTTTATGTATGATTGTTCAGGGTTGATCATATGAATTTGTGATGAACTGGATAAGTTCCAATCGTTTTTGTTCTGAGAATTTGTATGCAAGGAGTGCATATCATGCGCAAGGAGTGTGTCGATTGAGTCTTGAATTGATTCATAGGATTTCATAAGGAACGACAAGAACTTTGACCAAGTGCAAGGAGTGCACAAAGTATAGAGTCGACTAAGTGCCGAAGAAACAAAACAGAGAAGCGTAAGGAGTGAGGGAAGACTTTCTTTCGAAGAAATCCTTCGATTTGAGTTGTCGAGGTCCCAGAAACGCAAGGAGTGCATGGGAGATTAAAATCCTCAAGAGGATCAATCTCAGAAGGGATAGCAAGGAGAAATATTTAAAGGGAGTGAAGCTCTGAAGATTTCATGAATTATCGGTCAAGATCCATCTAGGAGGGAGCGAGATTGTTCCATATTGTTGGATTTGGGTAAAGCACACATGATTTAAGTATTTGTGTGCATACAAGATCGAAGAATCGCTGAAGTCGCAAATATTTTAGGGACCGTTCATCGTCAAGAGGGACAGGTGGCATAATATCTACAACTCTAGAGCGGAAGCACTTCGACATATTCTTAGACAAGGAGAAGGCGATATCGCCAAATCGTCGAAGAACCGAAGTAGATCCTGACCATTGGTCGCCAGGAGGTACGTGTCAACATATCATCGAATTTGGGTGAAAACACTATGGGAGAGAGCAAGTGTGAAAGAGTCGAACCTCTTGAATTTCGAATAGCCAAAGTGAATCGTAGCTGTCAAATTCAGAAGGACACATGGCAAAGATCTGTGGATTTTGGGTGAAAACACTTCTAGGGAAAGCAAGTGTGCAAGAGTTGGAACTCCTGAAGCCGGAAGAACCGAAATGAATCATAGTCATCAATCTGTGAGGGACATGCGTCGACAGATCGTCAACTTTGGGTGAAAGTACTTTGGGAGGAAGCAAGAGTAGAGAGTTTGAAACTCTTGAAGCCCGAAGGGACGAAATCAATTGTAGCCATCGATTTGAAAGGAGGTCACGCATCAATAGATCATGGAGATATGGGAGTGCATGCAAAAGGAGGAAAAGGGTCGCTGGCTGATAGCTGACCAAGGAAGAAAAGAGGACAGATCTCAGTCGTTGATCAATAGGTAATGCCCAATATCACAAGATCGATGGTCATGCTTAATAGAGGCGATAGAAAGTGATTAGGTTTTGAAAATCTTAGACCGGGCCACAATCAAAACCACGGTATTGCCAAAGGGATACGTGGAAGTTTGTAGTGAATTATGGGGAGAAAAGCGGTGTTGTCTCAAACCACTCTAAGTTGCTCTACAATCGCGTGCTTACACGAGAACATAGCCTGAGATCACATACGGGAAAGGAATAATGGAAGAGGAGCTAGTGCCTGAAACTTGATAGTTCGACAGCGTGAAGGAAGAGGTTGCGGGTGTCATAGAACTTGCACCAAAATACTAAAAGGGCCTGTGTTAAATCATAAGTGAGACCATTAAGGTTTAAGAGAGCCAATTTGGCTTAGAGAATGAAAGATCCTTGACCGAGAGGTCACACAACCCTGAGGGAGAGTAGGGGGTTTGCATCAGAACCTTATGCATCTATGACAATATCTGGCTCTTCAACTCTTGATCATTTGGCACATAGAGTCTGTGTCTATACACAAGGATCCCATCCTCTCTTAGATCACAACCTTCCAAATTTTGTTGAAACATGCATTTTTGTAAAGTCACCTTTATGTCCACATAAAACTTATTTGATTTGGAAACTTCTAAAATTCTGTCACAAAAATCATATTTGTGCATGCTAACAGTTGTAGCATGCATCTTATGCACCCTCCTACTGAGTGTGTCGACCACATTGTTATCTTTTCCTCTGATATGATTTATGTAAAAAGTCATACTCACTGAGGAAATCTAACCACCTACTTTTTCTAGAATTTAAACTGGGTTGTCCAAACAAATAATTCATACCACTATGGTCTATCCTTAGCTCAAATATTTTACCCATAAGATAATGCGGCCACATCTTCAAGGCAGGCACTATGGCTGCTAATTCTAAGTCATTTGTAGCATAGAGTCTTTCATGCTCTTTTAACTTTACTGATTCATAGAATACCGCATCCCCATTCCGACAAAGGACTCCACTAAGCCCTTCCTTTCATGCATCATTGCACACAACGAAGTCTACATCAGGATCAACAATTCTCAAAATTGGATCACTTGTCAACAAACTCTTCAAGTGATGAAAACTCCTCGCACAATCTTGAGTCCATTTAATTGTGCACCTTTCTTTTGCAAATATGTAATTGGATGCACAATCTATGAGAAGCCTTCAATAAACCTTTTTTTATAACCTACCAGTCCCATAAAGGACATTACCTCTATGACATTTATTGGTGTCAACCATTCCTTAATGGATTTTATCTTTTCTAGATCCACAATTATTCCTTCCTTGGAAATAATATGACCCAAATTATGAATCTATCATTGATAAAATGAAAGCTTTCTCAAATTTTCATAAATTTGATTCTTCTGCAATACCTGCAACACCATCCTCAAGTGTTTCTCGTGCTCCTTTTCATACTTTGAGTAAATAAGTATGTCATCTAGAAATACAATGAAAAATTGATCTAAATAACTTATGAAAACTCCATTCATTAAACACATGAAGACAACTGGTGCATTTGAAAAAATAAATGGAACCACGGTGAACTCATAATGTCCATAACTTGTTCTTAAGGAAGTCTTGTTGATGTCTTCCTCTTTTATTCTCACTTGGTGATATCCATACTTGAGATCAATCCTTGAAAATATCTACGCATCTTGCAGATAATCAAAGAGGTCATCTATCCTTGGGAAAGGATATTTGTTCTTTATTGTTACCTTGTTTAACTTCCTGAAGTTGATACAAAGTATCAACGTACCATCCTTCTCCTTCATGAATAAGATTGGCACACCCTAAGTAAACACACTTGGGCATATATACCCCTTCTTCAAAAGCTCTTCAAGTTTCAACTGCAACTCCTTCAATTCTAACGTACTCATCCTATAAGGCGTCCATGATATGGGTGTTTCTCTCGGCATCAGATTTATAGAGAAATCAATATATATATATATATATATATATATATATATATATATATATATATATATATTCAGAGGAAATACGGATATCTCTTTAAATACAGCCTCAAACTATTTCGGTATTGCATAGTCTTCAATGATTGTCACTTTATCCTTAGGTTCCTCTTCCATGTGTGTTGCAAATATTTGACATCCTTTCCTATAGATTTTCTTCAATTGCAGGGCTGAAATTTCTTTGATAGTTACAACCCTTGAAATTCCTTGAATTGTTCTTAAGTTTCCTTCCTCTTCCAAGAAAGAGAATTCCTTATTGTAACAATCCAGGACAACATGGTTCTGGTCCAACCAATCCATACAAATGAGGCAATTGTACGAGCCCAAAGGTATAATATTCAAATCAACCTTTGTGCGTAGTCCATTCATATCCATTGGAGATGCCTTAAAAGTTTCATTAATTTTCCTTTTTTCTCCTATAGCTAACTGCAATAACCAGGATTTTCCAAGATCGCTTCTCGACAATTGGAATCTTTTCACCATCTTATGATCTAGATAACTATGACTAGCTCCTGAGTCAATTAAAGTAGCAATGGGTTGATCATTAATATTACCTTCCACCTCGATCATGTTCCACTAAAAATCAGCCTGCTTGTTATCCAACACTACGTAAATCCTTGGCACATTTCTTCCCATGTCCTCAATTGTCGCAACTTTTTGTACATTGTGCGTAATCCTAGATTTATCACCTGTTTGAGGGAAATCTCTACACATATGATTCCTTCTAAAACTCCAACATTGAATAGGTTGTTTCCATGGATTTTTCCCCACTGTCTCTGTCATTCTGGACTCAGGAGTTTGATTTCCTTATGAAATATTACTGAAAAATGGTGTCTTATCCCCCTTCTTCCTTCGATCCACCTTGCTTTTGATCTTATCTTCCCAAGCCTTTTGGAAATCTAGTCTTCCCCTTTGTTGCTCATAATTTTTTTTATGTCTCCTTATGGTTTCCTCCAATGTCTTGGGGTCATCATATTGTATCTTGACATTGATAAATGATGAAATCCTGCTTAAGTACATCGGAATTTTAACTTTCCCATCCTTGATGAATGCAACATATTTCAGTAGCTCTAAGAATCTTCTTTCATACTCATCTATCATCATACTCCAAATCTTGAGTTCAAATAACTCCTTCATTTTCTTTTCATAGTACTACTTGGTTAAGTATTTCTTCTAGAAATACCTCTTGAACTCCCTCCAAGTAACTTTCTTTTCATCAATATGTTTCACTTGCAAAAACTGATCCCACCACATTGATTCCTTTCCTTTTAACTGATAGATGCCAATTCTGCCTTTGGCTTGTGCAGAATAATTATGAAACTGGAAGTACTTCCTCATAACCAACAACCATACCTCCACATCTTCATCCTTCTGGTGCTCACCATCAATGGTAGGAGGCTTTATCTTATTCATTTCTCCCTATAGCTCATCCACCCTAGTCCTTCTCTTATGCTTTCTGACATGAGATGGGCTTGAGAGGTTGTGTGCTTTCCGAAAAGAATGTTTTTGTGAGTGGTGATAATGCCTATCGACACTTCTTACTTCTCTTCTTTTCTCATCATGAGACCTTCGACTTATTGACCTACTCGACTCTATCTCATTATCCATTTTATTTACTATTATGTCCAAGATTTGCATTAGCTTGGCATTGAATTCATCTTGTTTCTCCTTGGATTTCATAAGCCTTTCATTATCAACTTTATAACTTTGGAAAAACTTTTTCAATCCTTTTATGGTTTCTACCAAGTTCATGTGCTCCTCTTTGGATTCAGTACCGTCAGTACACAAATTGGCATACAGATCCTCGAATTTATCATCAAGGTTGTAAGTCCTCTATGCATGTTCCATGCTTTTGACCTTCTTCACTGACTATGTCCTACTCTAATAGTTAATAATTCTATAAAATGTACAGAAAACAATATTTTTAGGTGAATTCATGAGAAAAATTCATGGAAATGATACACCATATTGTCAGAATCCCTCCTCAAAATCCCATGCGTGCACTGGTACTCAACACACACCAATGCACGATGTCAATTTTTTAACATGTACTTATCATATTAGTAATGGGCATGCACCACAATTTGTTTTGCGCAGCCCCAAAATTTTAGTGTTCACACCCATGCACCATTGTTTAGTGCACAATTCCAATACCACACTCTGCAAAATCATAAATTTAGTGCCCACATATGCACATTCTTATTTAATTCACAACATGGCTACACTGAAATTTCCAAATTTGGTCACTTAGAAGTCTGAATTTTTCCTTAAGTAGAACTCAACTCATCTAGGTTCAATGTTGAAACTAGAGCTCTGATGCTTCTTGTTGACCTATGGACCATACAAGTCCAGTGTTGAACCAATAGCTCTGATACCAGAATGTAACATCCCCAACCACTCCAAGTTTGGCCACATCACCAATCTCAACTTTTGTAGCTCTGACCAAACATACTATAACATCATCCATCTTACTACTGAAAAATGCTATTCCAAAATACATTGTGCATATTCTACTCTAAACAAACATTTGTGTAGTATTAGTTGAAGTAATGTAATCAACCTTGAGTTGAGTTGCACCACACTAACTATATCCTTTTAACAAAACTTTAAGTAGCGATAGTAACTAAAAACAACTACGCACACCAACATACTAGTCACACAACACTACTATGCACGCAACCATCCTGGTGTCACATGCCAATTCCTATTTTCCTTTTGTGTGGGGTCTATTTCTTTGTACGCACACATGAGTTCTATCCTGGTGTGCACAGATGCTACTTTCTTGTGCACCCGATCATTCAATCCTTGCCTTGGAGACTCATGACCAATATCAAAGGATAACATAATAGGAAAACTATCAACATTCGTCATATTAATGGAATTCTACAAATACAGGCTATAAGAACCATACTTACATGTGCAATGAGCATAATACAAAATAAAAACAATTACTTATATGTGACAATATACAAGAAGTAAGCCACATCAAACATAGATAAATAAGCATATAGTCAAAGAGACAAGCACATAAAGAACACTTATATTTTATGAAAGTTACCAATTGTTCGTAGAACTCAGACATTCCTCTTAGCCATATAATTTTTTTCTCATAATATTTCAGTAACAGGTCACCCCTAAGCTATGGCTTAACTCCATGAGGGAAAAGGGTTCCTAGTGACAGGATAAGGTCTGATTCTGAATATAATTTTTCAGTCCAAGGTTCCCACTACTGCAACTAGCATAAAATCCCTCATTCCCCATGCACCTATCACACCCAAGGAAGTGTTCCCCTTCTCGTCTCAACATTCCCTCAGCTGCCCCACTTCACTTCCAGGGTTACCAACAATAGGTCAGATAGGAAGTTTCCAAGTCCTGCAAATAATGCCCAACACACCAAGGAATGATTCTCAACAAAACTCTCACCTGGAGAGTATGCTCATGAGCCTAACAATCCCCTTCTTCAACAATAAATATCTCACCCAGAGAGACTTCTCGCACGCATGAAAACCCACCTCTTCGACAACAAATATCTCACTCAGAGAGACTTCTCATGGTCCTAACAACCCACTTCTTCAATAGTAAAACTTATATTACAATATAGAAACCCCTTAAAAATGTCTTTATGCAGATAAGGTAATAGTCATCCTCTCTCAGATGGATCCACCCTTTCTGCACACGAGAAAGTGAATAATGAATAATCCCAAAAATACATTAAGTCCAAAAATATATATTGCATGCCTTAAACTTGAGACATGTAACCTTCAGAAGTAGCTTAAGCCACTTGGTGTCTCGTTGCCTATGCTCACGAACTTAGGATAAAATAATTATCCATAATTTTACTCTTTTTCAGAAATATTATAAAATATTCCCTAAGACTTAAGTCTCACCCCCCTTTTCCCTTTTCCGGTGGAGTTAGTCCCCCATCTCTTTTCATCTGAGTCTGTCTGCGTGCAGTGATGTAATATTATTAATGATTGAGTATGATTACACTTTACATGGATATGCACACTGGCCTATATATGTCCTGGCTCACCAACCTCATAATCACATAGGCTCTCCAGCATCAATGCATATACAAACATATATATACAAATCGGCTCGGTGAGGAATTCCAGTTCATTCCCATGGACTTACCCAAGTACGGACAACACTATGAAATGTGCACACCCTTTCCTTGATGTGAAACCACACACACTTTCCTTGGTGTGAGAAACACTATGAAATGTGTGCACCTTGTCTTTGATAGAAATTCTTTATGGACTACCCAGGTGAGCGCAAAACCAAAACTGGGTCCCAATGACTCACCATCCTATAAGTATATTTACACTTATAATTGGTGTCAATGGCTCACCAACCTATATGTTAAATTACAAAGGGTTTGGATTAGGGCCATTACATAACTAGATAGGTGGCCAAATCAACTTCGACTAGCCCATGATCTCCCAATTCTTCCTTGGGATGACATTCACATCAGAGCCTAGATCCAGAATGATGTTTTCCATGTCGTAGTTTCCTATCAACACATTGAGTCAAAAATCCCTATTTTTTATCTTCATGTGGTGCACCTGATTCATTACTCAGTGTGCGACATGTATCTCTTTTTCTTGGGCACAATGGTCAACAATTCAGTGTAGCACATTCAAAGTAGACTCACGTTTCATTAACTCTAAACAACTTTTCAAAATAATATTCAAAGTGCTTAGCTTGTCAACTTGCCTTTCTGAATGGTCGTAGACAGGTGGCATATCATACATTGGTGCCCTGGCATACAAGGGTCTTGTGGTCAAATTCAATGATATCTATTATGTCCCTATTACTTCCTTCCGTGCTTTCATATACTTCTCTTTCTCCTTTCTAGGGTCAAACAATGGTTGAATCTCTACTACTTTACTTACCCACTAGTGGATCCTATTTCCTTGGTCTATCGCATCAAATCTGGTTCTGGATCCTCCACGTGTAACTGTTTCTATCTTGGGTTGTTTGTTGCACACCTCTGCTTCTATCATTTGTATGTTTGTGTTCCTCTTTTCTTTCCATTTCACGATCAACTATGGAAAATCCTTTGTTGCATGGTCTTGTTGTCTGCAATATGTACATGTCATGCATGGATTTGGATAGTCTCACGCAAAGTGTCCAGGATGATTACAATTATAACATATAATTGGTCCTCTACCTCTATCGAATCCTCCTCTTCCGTGGCCTATGAACCCTCCTCTTCCTTCTTGATTATAACCTCTTGGAGTGTTATACTATGACACTCCTCCTTTAGATTATTCTCCCTGGACTCTATATGCATATGTAGTGCGTTCTCTCATCAAATCAAATGTGATAAAATCCTTTTCTTCATGTTAGACAAACTTGCAAAAGTTACAAAATAGATTTATCGCAGTGCTTTGCTACTTCTGCATCAATGGGAAATTAAGAGGGTGGTGACCCATCATTTTACAAATATTGCACCATACCCCTAATGGATTCATAGATCCTATATTCAAATACTGTTGAAACGATGGGAATTCATTCTTATGGTGACCTTCTATTCTACATGTGATACACCAGATCTCCTCATGTTTTTCTTTTCCTTTCACAAGTTCCTGCAACCGAATAGTCAAGATTGCTAATTGTGACTATGCTTGAGCATTTCCCATGCCATTTTATCCTACTCAGGATGCTTATAAATTCATTGCAATTCTAATTCTTCCGACTGTGACAAAATCTCTCGTTGTGTCAAAGGGAAGTGTATATGCGAAAACAATCCTGCAATAAACCACTCTTTGTGTTGTTCATCTGGAATTTGGAATGTCAACCAATCCTTTAGTATATCAAATATTTGATCATAGTCCCACATTGCTTCATTTATTATCTTCTTGATGTCCTTTAGCTCTTTAATGTACTGTGACTTGGATTTAGATTTCTTAAACTCTTTCAATAGAGCTTGTCTTACCTCTGCCAATGTTCTAGTCTATCCCATAGGTGTAGTAGATTGATATTTTATGTACCATAATAATGCACGGTCTCTAAATGTTGTTTCCAACTACACAATATTTGCATCATAATCATCGATGTTCTTCACACTCCATATTGTCTCACAAATGAACACATGTTGTTCTCGATCCTCTGTCCCCTGCTCCATGAAAGACATGAATTCTTAAACTGGGACCTAATTCTTCCATCATGTTCTAGGCGATACTATTTCCTGATATTACACTAACTCATTATGATTCGACGTACTAATTCCACTACTTCCATTACTTTTACTACTATCTTTAATTCCTTCACTAACTATAATTGGAAAAGCTTTTTATCTTACCTTCGTTCTTTGTGACGCACATGGGGTCGTGGGTTCGACACAGAGTATGATCTGAGTGGGATCTTCTTCTACTAGACTAAGGTGACAAATATTTTCTTCTGTGCATAGAATTCCTTCAATATGGAGTATTACACCAGTGTCTATTTCCTCGATCTCGTTGTGATGGCCCTCTCTCTCAACCATAGTCCTCTTCTTATCTAGTCTAAATATCTTACCACTACGCAATAATCCAATATATTCGCTCTTCGCACACTCTTCTTTTCTCGGAATCCTCAACCCATCCATTATTCATTCCTTCTCTTCATTCCTCTTTATTCTCAGACCATCCCCTGGTCATCCTCCAGCCCCCCTATGTGCATGAAAGTGCTTAGCTATTAGATTCCATTTTCATAACTACCTTGTCACACAAAAACATCTTAATCCAAGTAGATATTTACTTCAGGTATCTTCTGAGCGGTCCCTTAAATAATTTATTTTCAGTAGTTCTATACAACTCAGTACAATCTATGGAAAATTCGATGATGTAACCTGACAACACACTTTCCAACCAATAATATATTGCGTGTAATACATGATTTCTTATAGAATTGAATTTCCTAATTAACTTGGGCGTCCAATTTATTCGAAAAATAGTACGAAATATTCTGATCCGTTCAACTAATCTATGGATCCACTCTGCTAAAATATTAGAAAAATAAACAAAGAAAATTTCATGCAAATCTGTAAACACATACCTTTGTAGTCATTTTTCTGTGGCGATCCATGGATTCTTATTCCTATCTACAACAAACTTGATCTCCTTCATGTCCAACCATTGACCAATCTCCTCCTTAGTAGGTTTCCACATCCCCCTCAATCATAGATATTGGTACTGAGAATAGAACCATGTGTTGGCACGTGGTGGGAAGAGCCAGGGTTAAACATTAATTCACTAACAAATCCCAAGATATTGACCCTTTTGGCATCACCCACAAGCAGGTGATGTCTCACCCAAGGTAACTATGGGGACTGTAGGAACCAGGCTTCTACATTCATGAAGGAAATGGGGATTGTTCTAACATTCATTATGACTTAACATTCATGCAATATACCCTGTGCACGAAATAATAATGGCATGATAACATATGAAAAATTCATCTTACTTAACCATTCAAACAGTGCGAGGAAACATTAGATACATATTCATATTAACCATTAAGCATGTATTACATGTGCACAACAAATAAAGTAAACCAACACAACATACACACTTCATAACACAGACATTTAACATGGTTCACCCCAACTGGGCTACGTCCACAATGGATGGCTTCTTATATTATTCATTCCTATTTTTCCTTACAAAATATGTGCACTGCAGACATATAAAATACATTAGTTCTATCCCAAAATTCCCTAGCCGTTTGCACATACAATGCACACTTAGCTCATTATCCAATCATACTCCCAAACTCTACTCATACCATTCGCTCATACTCTCACTCCATGATTTCACTGTCATCTTGATGCTCTCCTCATAACTACCTTCTTCGCAAAAATCATATATATTTATACATTGATATTAGGGCTTAGCCCATTACAAAATGGACGAAACGGTCTAACTACTTCTACCTAATTTCCGTCTTCTGTGCATTGGCTCCTGAATATGTGCTAACTATATCCTATGAACGTTGCTCCTTTCTTGAATTTTCATGTGGTTTGGTCCTGCGTGATTCCCAAAACTTACCCAAAAATTTCCTACTCCAATAGGAAACCATCAACCCATGAAAATATTTCACTTTTCCTGACTATACTTTGTCATTCTTTGGGGGTCAAATAATGCAGAAGTTTTCGTGCAACCAAAAATTTAGCAATTTCTACAAGCCAAGGTTAGTTAATAGACACTACAAAGAGGTGTTCATCTGGAAAACAATATTCTTCTAGGGGTTCATTCTCATTATATGTTATTCTATAAAGGAATTCAACAACTACCTTATCTTTTCCCGGTTTGTCTTGAATGGTAATATCAAATTCTTGCAATAAAAGAAACCATCTAGTGACCCTTCCATTGGTGATTGGTTTGTTCATTAATATTTGATAGAAGCATGATCAATGTGTAAGATTATAGGATATCTGGTAATTTAGTGTCTAAACTTGTTTATTGCATGAATAACAATAATAAACTTTTTCTAGTTATCGTATAGTTCAATTATGTAAGTGAGAGATTCTTACTAACGTAGTAAATTGCATATGGGTCCTTTCCTTTGAGTTGTCTTAGAATGAATCCATCAACAATGTTTGATGCATCTACGGAAATGTGGAATGAGAAGGTCTAATCGGGACCTCTTAGTATAGTATTTTCAGATACTTTGATTTTCAATTCATCAAGTGATGTTGGCATGTCTTTGTCCATACAAACTTAGTTTATTTGTTAAGTAAATTGAATAATGGATGAGAAATCTATGAAAGTTTTTCAATGAATCTATAATAATAACTAGCAAATCCTACAAATCTTTGTACATGATTTTGCGAAGTTGGAGTTGGGAAATTCAGTATCACCTTTATTTTTTCTGGATCAACTTGAATACCTTTCTATGAGATGTGATTTCCTAGTACGATGCCATTAGTTTCCATCATAACACATTTTTCATTACTAAGGGAAGCATTTGAATCTTCGCACCTTATTAACGTCTTTTCTATATTGGCTAATGCCTCATCAAATTTGTCCCCATATGTTGTGAAATCATCCATATATATTTCCACACAATCGTGAGCTAGATCAGATAATATACCTACAACTTCTCACTGAAAGGTGGAGGGGAACATTGCATAACCCAAATGGTAGAAATCAGTAGGAGAATGTCCCCCAAGGAAATGTTAATGTTTTTTTCTCCTAGTCTTCAAGTGCAATTTGGATTTGGTTGTATCCACTGAACTCATCAAGGAATACAAGTACTTCTTTCCTTCTAACCTGTCCAGGACTTGGTCAATAAATGGTAATGGGAAGTGATATTTATGTGTTTCTTTATTTAGTTCTATATAATCCACACAAATTCTCCATTTACCATTTTTCTTTGGTACCATGGAAAGAGGGAGACCCATTGGCTATCATAAATTTGATAGATGAAGTTAGTTGTAAGCAAATTCTGCACCTCTTCTTTGACTATGTCCTTCAGTTTCGGGTTCATTCGGCACTAGGGTTGGAAAATGGGTCTGGATCCTTCCTTAATGTATATGTGATGTGTGTATAAATCAGAATGGATCTCCTTCATGTCGAAATAGACCCAGGAGAAGGCATCACTATTATTTTGCAACATCTTAACCAATCGCTCATTTTGTTGTTCAATCAGTCCTTGGTTAATTTTCAAGGTTTTCCCTGGGCCAATTTATATGATTTCTATAAGGGGTCCTTGGTATTTATTGTGTAGGTTCATGTTCGATGAGTGAAATACTTTTTGAGGCTAAAGATACCTAAGTTTTTGTTTTCATAATATGCTCGAGAATATGTGTGTTTGATCAGGGAGAGGAGGAAGCTATAAAATCAATGATTTTGTGATCCTTTGTTTTATCTCTTATGGCCAAGTATTGATCTATGGAGAGGACATGATGGGATTCCCCGTATTTGTCACTATCTTCTTCATCAACCCAAATTGGTGTTTCTATATCTATGATGGGTTTGGTGGGAGGGTAGAGTGTTAATTGTTTGGTGGATGTCCCATGGGAAATGGTCATGTTTCCTGATTGACAACCGATGTAGGCATCGATAGTGTCCAACCAAGGATGTTCTGGGATTAGAGGATACCCTCCTAGAGAGGTTTTTTGTTGTAGGACCATAAATTTAGTGGGATATTCCCACGAATCCAATGAGGTCACTACATCTTTTAGAATTCCCTATCGTTTAACAGTTGATCCATCAACGAGTTGAAGGATAGTGGGGGTTACCCTAAGGCCTGTAAAACATACTACTTGCATGGTATCGCGTGGAATAACGTTGATGGAATCCTGAAGGTTAATTAATGTGTTATTTATAGTATATTTTTTATTTTGACATTAACGAATGGATTTTCAAGGCTATAGTATTTAGCTATGAGAATGCCCCCATCATTATGTCTAATAGTTTTCCCATGACATGAATAGTTTGGGGATCCTTTTTTTTCCTATCGGTTTTCCTCAAACCAATTTATTGTACCACTTTTGAATAAATAGGAACATCCTTAATTGCTTGAAATAACGGTATTTTGAAACACACATTTTTTTAGTTCTCCTAAGAAATCAAATTCAGGTTATGTAAACATTTTTTTCTCAATTTATCCTTCCAGGATAGGGTGGGTCTTGAAGTTTATGGTGGGAATTATGATCTTTTGAAGGTTATTGAGATTGTTTTTGTTCTGATTCTTTATGTTGGACCTCCTCATTACAATATCCGATGCTAATGCAGGGTTGTTCCTTGGCTAGAGCCTTCCCAGATCAAAGGTGAATATCATTACAGTCTAAGGAAGAGATGGAGTAAGTAGGGTAGGTTGTAAGTCCAACAACTTACGTTGGATGACCCAACCTTCCATTATTTGGGTTAGGTATGGGTTGTGCAATTATTTGTCTTCAAGGAGGGGAGGATGTGGATGCTTGAATTTGGGGAGGAGGAGGGAGTTGCATAGGTGGTTTTGTCATAGGTTTTTAAGGTGCTCCCATGGTGGGATTTCTCCATCTTTTTTGCCATAAATAGTTAGGAGGAGGAGCTACCCAATGAGATACCCATTATTGTGTTGGAATACCCTATGGTTTAGAAGCTTATTGCATTGAAGGGTTAGTCTAATATGAATTGAAATATTGTGATTTAAATTGGATCATACCTTGAGGTCTAGGCTGTCGGGGTCACTTTTGAGAGACGTATCACAATTATTCTGGCTCCTCGGCTTTTTTATAGATGGAATTTAGTCCTGGAAAGGATGAAAAATTATGAGTAGCATGGTCCTTGATGCATATTTCGTAGACCTCAATTTGATCCAAAGGACACTCTCTCTTTGCATGCTTCATTCTATATTTTAGGAAAAAGATAGCGAACAATTGTTCTATTTATTCTTGCTTCTTCTTTGTCTATAATGTATCTAGTTGGTATCTCATAGAACTAAGTATATTGGTCTTAAATTGCTCTAAAATCTTCCTGATTGCTTCCATTATTACTCCACCTCTAGTAGCTTTGCTAGTTCTTTCCAATATGTCCCTTGGTCCTTTGCTTGTCTTTGATGTGCCTTTGGAGTATTTTCGGCAAAGTTCCAAGACAACATTGTATTCTAACCAATAAACATATATGATTCCCATAAGGTTGAGGAGTTATATACAATCATCTCAGATTCCTCTTATAAATAATTCACGTCGTGTTTGAGGAACCAAGTATCCTTACTTTTCCATCTACATGTTATATATGAATCACTCGATGTAATATTCCATGATATCGTCTTCATGCTACATCATCTTAAATACTTCCTCTCATCTTTCTTTATCCTTGCCGTAGTCTTGGTATTTTTCCAGAATTTCTTTGTCATTTGGTCCCATGAGTGGATGTTATCTTTTCCAAGACCAATGAACTATCGTAGTGCAACACTTTTATGTTTGGCGGGAAAAACTTCAATTTCTGATTGTTTGTCACATATTTGTAGCTTCTACAAAGTACATCAAACTGAGGAAGGTATTGGGATATTCTTTAGATAACCCATGAAATTTTAGCAGAGATGAATGAGGGATGTTATTCATCTTGGTTTCCTCATCTATTTCTCTTATTAGAAATATGAAAGTTGCAATTTTCTCCTTGACAACCTCATGCGCCATTTGTTTCCAAGGGTTGTTCTATGCTTCCAAAGTTTCCTCAGGAAAAGGGAATTCTTCTAAATGATATTGTTTGTTGATCTATTCTTTTGAAAATGGGATATCTGTGTGTACAAACCCTTGTATAGTCTTTGATTCCTGAGGGGATGCTTTGGGGTTCTTTTTGGAAATAAATCTTGTTGTAGGGGATAAGTAATTTGGTTTATTGAGCTCCTTTTCCTATTGTGATTGAACTACACTATAATATTTGTGAATTTTTTTGGAAGAGATAATAAATATACGTTGTTGATCTCTATATTTGGGCATAGAAAAGATTAAAAATCATTCTATAAACTGATTAAATGAAATCATAACAACTAACCTATTGTGATGAAGGAAATACACACATCTAAACAACAACTACCTTCTTTTGACAGTTCCTTGGAAACGACACCAAAGATTATAGACTTCTTAATTACTTCCTAATTAACACAGTGAGCAACTAAAGAGTTGTGCATTTAATTATCAATCTAACATTGTGTCTTTCTTACGAACTTTCGTGCACCATATATGCAAAGATGAGTGTTGTTTTAGCTAATGCGTTATAGTACTTTTGATGTCACAAATAAAGGCTTTTAATACCTACTTTTAATATTATACACTAATATATAATGTAATAGAATTATATAATGATTGTGAAGAATATAATGGATATGGAGAAGATTCAATATTAATGAAGATGATAATATTATTAAGATAAAATCATACAACTTGTTTGGGACTAATGGTTAAGAATATGTGTTTCCTCCTTGGAGGTCATATGTTCAAATATAGAGGGGGTAGGGTATGTATACCTCCGTATACTTTAGCAACAAAATCACTATGCAGAAATGGGAGATCACTATTGTTATTAATATAATAATGAAATTGGAAATGGTATAGACTAACTAAAATGAATAAACCTAGAGAAATGGAAGAGAAACAAGAATGAATTCATGCGAAGAGTAAAAGGATGGAAGAATTCAAAAGAATGTGTGGGAACAAGAAAAATGAATAAAAATACGGGGAAGGTGGTGAATGGAGAAAGTGCAAGAAATGAAACTAGATCTAGGAAGATTTTTGACCGAGGAGGTGAATGATGGGTTTCCAAGGTTGGCTAAGTTTGTAGCCATCTTCGCAATTAAAATTATAAGGATGTTTTCCTATTTTAAGAGATTCCTGAATAAGTCAAGTGGAGTAGTAAGGGGATGAGGCTATAATTTTAGTTTGGTCAAAGAAAATGGGGTACTTGTATTTGGAGGAGTGTTCAACGATATCTTATTTGGAGATTTAGTTGTGGGTCATAAAAGATATATGTACTTTGAGATAAGCTTTGAAGGATCTACTAGTTTGACCTATGTAAGATTTTCCATAGGAGCAAGGGATTTGGGAAAATCCTGGGCCCAACATTGGGTTAGATTTGTCTTTAGTATCTCTAAAGACATGTGCAATGGTTTTATATGGTTCAAACACAGTTTTGATATTCTTCTTAGCTAGGAGCTTTGAGATTAGATCGATGGTTCCTTAGATATAGGGAAGGAAGATGAGAGTACGAGGATGGGTGGAGGGGGATGAGGGTAAATATGGTTTAATTTTTCCCTATTGTAAGCGCCATTGGTTCCTCCACTCATGCCCTTGGTCGATACATAGCTTAAAAGCTTCAATCTTTTGTTGGGTAAACCTCCTATTTTATTAAAGACTCCAACAATTTCATTCAGAAAACTTGAAATATTAACCTTGAGGACCAAGACATGATGATAATATTTGATGTTGTTTCCTTATTTACCAAAATCTTAGTTTCCAAAGCCCTTACCCTGATCTCTAAACACGTCGATCTTGAAACCTTAAACCTCTTCGAAATATGTCTATCCTCCACCTTCTTTACCTTCAAATGGGTGTGATATGAACAAACCAAAGGCAAAACCATGGGGTCATATTTATTGTCTATTTTCGCCAACATATTTATGGATAATTTTGAGTATTTATCCATAAACAACTTCCCCATCAAGCCCAAATGTTGGTTTAGGTTTGTGGATGACACTTTTTTTATCTGAACTCATGGCCACTCCAAACTTATCTCTTTTTTTAACCACCTTAATATTCTTTCCCCTCACATACAATTCACTATGGAAATCCAAAACAAAAACTCCATTCCCTTTTTGGATGTCCTTATTTCTCGACTTCTTGAAAACTCCCTTACCCACCAGGTTTACAGAAATAACATCCATACTGAAAGATACCTTAATTCTTTTTCCCACCACCATATCGCCCAAAAATCCACTATCCTTAAAAACTTGATTACTCATGCCCTTTACATTTATGCCCCTCATTTCCTCAGTGAAGAAAAAATCCACCTAAGGCCTTCCTGGCCAATGGTTACTCTCTCTCGCAGATCAACCACGATTTTCACTCTACCAACAAACCTAAACCATATTTACCCTCATCCCCCTCCACCCCTCGTGCTCTCATCTCTATTCCCTATATCCAAGGAACCATCGATCTGATCTCAAATACCCTAGCTAAGAAGAATATCAAAACTGTGTTCAAATCATATAAAACCCTTAAACAACTCTTTAGAACTTCTAAAGACAAATCTGACCCAATGTTTGGCCCACAAGTTTACCAAATCTCTTGTGCCTATGGAAAATATTACATAGGTCAAACTGGTATATCCTTCAAAGCCCGTTTTAAAGAACATATAGTTGATCTGACCCAGAACCAAATCTCCAAATCATCTATTGTCGAACACTCCTCCAAATCCAAGCACCCCATTTGCTTTGACCAAACTAAAACCATAACCTCAATTCCTTACTACTCCACTTGACTTATTCTGGAAGCTCTTCAAATAGAAAAACATCCTAATAATTTTAATCGCAGAGATGGATAGAAACTTAGCTAATATTGGAAACCCACCATTCACCTCCTGAGTCAATAAGATTCCTCGGTGGAGTTTCATTTCTTTCACTTTCTCCATTCACCACCTTCCCCACTTTGTTTCTTGTGTTCCCCCACATTCTTTTGAATTCTTCCATCTTTTTACTCTTTGCATGACTTCCTTCTTGTTTATCTTATATTGCTCCAGGTTTATTCATTTTATTTAGTGTATATCATTTCCAATTTCATTATTATATTATAGTATGATTTTAACTTACTAATATTACCACCTTCATTAATATATGATCTTCTCCATCTCCATTATATAATTATATTACATTATTATATTAGTATACAATATTATCATTATTATCTTTTAAACCTACTCTTTCACATCATCCTTTCCATTCCTTATTTGGTATAATCCAATCCTATCACTACTTCAATATCTTATATATTATTAATATTTTTATTAATCATCTTTAACCCCTTTTCAATATTCTTTATTCTTAATGGCTAATTTAATCTCTTGGTATTTGGGTTTTTTCTCTAAGTTACATTGAATTTTGATTTGGGTTATTAATTTTTTATTTAATCTCAATTACTAATTTAACTTTATTTTTTAATTTTTTACCCAATTTTTACTTAACACTCACTTTCCTAATCTTTAAATACAAAACTTAAGCACTAGTTTTCTACATATGAACTTTTTGTTATCCCTCTATGAATGAAGTGTCTACTTGAAACATTCAACTTTTAGAAATCAAAATACATAATATTTATCCATAAATATATTATACATAACATCATACATATCTTTTTATTTTTTAAATTTATTTTATTTTATTTTCAAATATATTATATTTTATATACCATAAATTTTATGTATCATCTTAATGGCATCAATGTTTGAAATCACATTGACAAACAACTCTTGTTCTTCCCTTGCATCGATAGATAATAAAGCCAACCGCAACAATATGTATCATTAGATTCATCAAATATGTTGTATTTTGAAATTATTCTCATCTCCTAATCAAATAGCTACATTTTTCTTTAGACCATAAAATCATGCTTTAGATACTAAAAGCTAACTACCCTAAACAATAAAGGCTTTAGTAAACATTATAAAACAAAATTCATATTCACATATTACATGTTAAGACATTACATTTGCTTAATAACTTCTTTGTAACTTTACGAAACTTTAGGACAATAGCTAATTGCACCAAGCACTTGTTTAAAAAAAATTAATTAATATAAAAATAAAAATAAACATAAGTTCCTAATTAAAATAAAATAAAAAAATTACATATTAAATCTCATAAACATAAATACATTTTTAAATAGATAAAACTTATGGATTCATGTTTAATTATCAAATATTTTACAAAACTAAAATGTGATAACCATGATATTTGAATGTATTAGTATAAAAATAATTTTTTTCATGATATTTGAATGAATAAAGATAATTTTT